>CM055118.1:645456889-645459389 GCA_029206835.1 Rana muscosa | reverse complement strand
CTTAGAAGCAAAGTGGGGAATGAAGCGCCGATAATAACCCGCGATTCCCAGAAAGGCTCGTACCTGCTTCTTGCTGTTGGGACGTGGCCAACTCTGGATGGCCTCGACTTTGTTGAGTTGGGGTTTTATTACTCCCCTGCCAATGGTGTACCCAAGATATTTGGCCTCCTCCTGCCCAATGGTACACTTCTTGGGGTTAGCCGTAAACCCCGCTTCCCGGATAGAGTCTAGGACTGCTTGCACTTTTGGCAGATGTGAGGCCCAATCTGTGCTATGGACAATTACGTCATCCAGGTAAGCCGCAGCATACTTCCGATGGGGCCTCAGTATCTGGTCCATTTTCCGCTGGAATGTGGCCGGCGCATTCTGTAACCCGAACGGCATTCTCTTATATTGGAACGCCCCGTCTGGGGTTACAAATGCGGTTTTCTCTTTGGCCGACTTGGCCAGGGGAATTTGCCAATACCCTTTTGTGAGGTCAAGAGTCGTCATGTATCGGGCTGTTCCCAGCCGGTCGATCAACTCATCTATACGTGGCATGGGGTAGGTGTCAAATTTTGTAACTTTGTTCAACTGACGAAAATCGTTACAAAATCGCCAGCTCCCATCCGGTTTAGGCACCAACACAATGGGACTAGACCAATCACTTTGGGACTCCTCTATCACCCCTAAGTTCAGCATTTTCTGTACTTCCTCCCGTATTGCCTCCCGTCGGGCCTCTGGGATCCGATAGGGTTTTAACTTCACCCTTTCACCGGGCGGGGTAATAATATCATGCTCTACCCCAGATGTTTGTCCCGGCAGCTCAGAGAACACCTCCTTGTTGCGAAGCACAAACTCCTTAACCTCCTGTTGTTGGGGTTGTGACAAGGTGGCTGCTATTCCAACCTCCGGAATCACGCAACCAGTTTGAGCTGGTGACCAAGTTTCTGCGACTAGGGACTCTCTATCCCTCCAGGCTTTCAACAGATTAACGTGATAGATCTGTTCGGGCTTTCGCCTTCCTGGTTGTCTGACCTTGTAATTCACTTCGCTCACTTTTTCCATTATCTCGTAGGGGCCTTGCCATTTGGCAAGGAATTTACTTTCAACCGTAGGGACAAGTACCAATATCCTATCCCCCGGGGAAAAGGTACGGGTCTTGGCTCCACGGTTGTACACTCTCTGCTGTGCCAACTGCGCTTGGGCCAAATGTTCCTTCACGATGGGCATTACCTGTGCAATTCGATCTTGCATCAGGGCGACATGCTCAATCACACTCCTGTGGGGAGAACTCTCACTTTCCCAAGTTTCCTTGGCAATATCCAACAGCCCTCTTGGGTGTCTCCCATACAGTAACTCAAAGGGGGAGAATCCCGTAGAGGATTGGGGCACCTCCCTAATAGCAAACATCAAATAAGGAAGTAGACAGTCCCAATCCTTTCCATCTCTATCCACCACTTTCTTCAACATTTGTTTTAGGGTTTTGTTGAATCTTTCAACCAGCCCATCGGTTTGGGGGTGATACACAGACGTACGCAATTGCGTCACTCTGAACAATTTACACAGCTCTTTCATAACCCGGGACATAAAGGGTGTACCTTGGTCCGTAAGCAGTTCTTTACAAATACCCACCCGGCTAAAAACAAGAGATAGCTCTTTGGCTATGGTTTTGGCCGAGGTATTTCGGAGAGGGATCGCTTCTGGATAACGGGTGGCATAGTCCATTATAACTAATATGTACTGGTGCCCCCTAGCGGACTTGATTATAGGACCTACCAAATCCATTGCGATCCTCTCAAACGGGACCTCAATGATGGGTAGAGGGACCAGCGGGCTACGGAAATGTGGCATCGGGGCCGACCTCTGACACACAGGGCAGGAGGAACAATAATTTTCTATGTCCTTCATCACCCCAGGCCAATAGAATCTCTGTAATACCCTCTCTCGGGTTTTCTCTGTCCCCAGATGACCTCCAAGAATGTGCCCATGGGCCAACTCCAACACCAACTTCCTGTAAGGTTTGGGCACTACAAGCTGCTCAACGGTTTCTTCTGCCCTTTTTGCCACCCGATACAGTAGGTCCTTCTCTACGCTGAAGTATGGGTAAGTGCAGGTATTATCTGGGTTCACTAACTCGCCATCTATTTCCACTACATTTTCCCGTGCCTTTATTAGGGCGGGGTCTTTTAACTGTTCTGTGGCAAAATTTTCCCTGTGAACCTCAAGATCAGAAAACTCCACAGACGGTAGGTTTTCGTCTGAGGAGGTGGGCTCCTCTCCAGTTTCTTGAGTCTCGCCTGCCAATACTGACAAGGGAAATTCTGGAGAGTCCTCACCACTCTCAGAGGAGTTCTGGCTATCACCTTCCTGGTACATAGGGGCACCAGTGGGGGGCTCAGGATCATCCCACAGTTCCCAGAACTTCGGAAAATCCCTTCCCACAATGGCATCATGCGGTAGTTGAGATACTAACCCCACTGGATGAGAGAGGGTACCTTTGGGGGTCTTGAAACACACT
>CM055118.1:645446889-645449389 GCA_029206835.1 Rana muscosa | reverse complement strand
ATCTTGAGGTTCACAGGGAAAATTTTGCCACAGAACAGTTAAAAGACCCCGCCCTAATAAAGGCACGGGAAAACGTAGTGGAAATAGATGGCGAGTTAGTGAACCCAGATAATACCTGCACTTACCCATACTTCAGCGTAGAGAAGGACCTACTGTATCGGGTGGCAAAAAGGGCAGAAGAAACCGTTGAGCAGCTTGTGGTGCCCAAACCTTACAGGAAGTTGGTGTTGGAGTTGGCCCATGGACACATTCTTGGAGGTCATCTGGGGACAGAGAAAACCCGAGAGAGGGTATTACAGAGATTCTATTGGCCTGGGGTGATGAAGGACATAGAAAATTATTGTTCCTCCTGCCCTGTGTGTCAGAGGTCGGCCCCGATGCCACATTTCCGTAGCCCGCTGGTCCCTCTACCCATCATTGAGGTCCCGTTTGAGAGGATCGCAATGGATTTGGTAGGTCCTATAATCAAGTCCGCTAGGGGGCACCAGTACATATTAGTTATAATGGACTATGCCACCCGTTATCCAGAAGCGATCCCTCTCCGAAATACCTCGGCCAAAACCATAGCCAAAGAGCTATCTCTTGTTTTTAGCCGGGTGGGTATTTGTAAAGAACTGCTTACGGACCAAGGTACACCCTTTATGTCCCGGGTTATGAAAGAGCTGTGTAAATTGTTCAGAGTGACGCAATTGCGTACGTCTGTGTATCACCCCCAAACCGATGGGCTGGTTGAAAGATTCAACAAAACCCTAAAACAAATGTTGAAGAAAGTGGTGGATAGAGATGGAAAGGATTGGGACTGTCTACTTCCTTATTTGATGTTTGCTATTAGGGAGGTGCCCCAATCCTCTACGGGATTCTCCCCCTTTGAGTTACTGTATGGGAGACACCCAAGAGGGCTGTTGGATATTGCCAAGGAAACTTGGGAAAGTGAGAGTTCTCCCCACAGGAGTGTGATTGAGCATGTCGCCCTGATGCAAGATCGAATTGCACAGGTAATGCCCATCGTGAAGGAACATTTGGCCCAAGCGCAGTTGGCACAGCAGAGAGTGTACAACCGTGGAGCCAAGACCCGTACCTTTTCCCCGGGGGATAGGATATTGGTACTTGTCCCTACGGTTGAAAGTAAATTCCTTGCCAAATGGCAAGGCCCCTACGAGATAATGGAAAAAGTGAGCGAAGTGAATTACAAGGTCAGACAACCAGGAAGGCGAAAGCCCGAACAGATCTATCACGTTAATCTGTTGAAAGCCTGGAGGGATAGAGAGTCCCTAGTCGCAGAAACTTGGTCACCAGCTCAAACTGGTTGCGTGATTCCGGAGGTTGGAATAGCAGCCACCTTGTCACAACCCCAACAACAGGAGGTTAAGGAGTTTGTGCTTCGCAACAAGGAGGTGTTCTCTGAGCTGCCGGGACAAACATCTGGGGTAGAGCATGATATTATTACCCCGCCCGGTGAAAGGGTGAAGTTAAAACCCTATCGGATCCCAGAGGCCCGACGGGAGGCAATACGGGAGGAAGTACAGAAAATGCTGAACTTAGGGGTGATAGAGGAGTCCCAAAGTGATTGGTCTAGTCCCATTGTGTTGGTGCCTAAACCGGATGGGAGCTGGCGATTTTGTAACGATTTTCGTCAGTTGAACAAAGTTACAAAATTTGACACCTACCCCATGCCACGTATAGATGAGTTGATCGACCGGCTGGGAACAGCCCGATACATGATGACTCTTGACCTCACAAAAGGGTATTGGCAAATTCCCCTGGCCAAGTCGGCCAAAGAGAAAACCGCATTTGTAACCCCAGACGGGGCGTTCCAATATAAGAGAATGCCGTTCGGGTTACAGAATGCGCCGGCCACATTCCAGCGGAAAATGGACCAGATACTGAGGCCCCATCGGAAGTATGCTGCGGCTTACCTGGATGACGTAATTGTCCATAGCACAGATTGGGCCTCACATCTGCCAAAAGTGCAAGCAGTCCTAGACTCTATCCGGGAAGCGGGGTTTACGGCTAACCTCAAGAAGTGTACCATTGGGCAGGAGGAGGCCAAATATCTTGGGTACACCATTGGCAGGGGAGTAATAAAACCCCAACTCAACAAAGTCGAGGCCATCCAGAGTTGGCCACGTCCCAACAGCAAGAAGCAGGTACGAGCCTTTCTGGGAATCGCGGGTTATTATCGGCGCTTCATTCCCCACTTTGCTTCTAAGGCTGTGCCCCTAACCAACCTGACGAAAGGGAAAGGGTCGGTCATGATTAAATGGACCCCCGAGGCTGAGGCAGCATTCCAATTCTTGAAACAAGCCTTATGTAGCCAGCCAGTGTTGTACTCACCCGACTTCTCTAAAGACTTTGTCGTACAAAGTGATGCGTCAGATGTGGGGTTAGGAGCAGTATTGTCCCAGGTCTGGAACGGGGAAGAGCACCCAGTCATTTACCTCAGCAGGAAGTTGAAGTCCCATGAGGTAAATTACGCCACGGTTGAAAAGGAGTGTTTAGC
>CM055118.1:645111889-645436889 GCA_029206835.1 Rana muscosa | reverse complement strand
ACACCCCCCAGGTACGATATTTAAAGGAATATTTCACTTTTTTTTTTTCACTTTAAGCATCATTAAAATCACTGGTCCTAAAAAAAAACTGCAGTTTTTAAAACGTTTTTTTTGCATTGATACATGTCCCCTTGGGCAGGACCCAGTCCCCAAACCCTTTTTAGGACAATAACTTGCATATTAGCCTTTATAATTAGCATTTTTGACATCGAACGTTCGAGTCCATTGTATTTAATAGGGTTCTAAAGTTTGCGCGAACTTTCGGTCCGTTCGCAGGTTCTGGTGCGAACTGAACCGGGGGGTGTTCGGCTCATACCTAGTAGTGAGTAGAGATTACGAATACATAGCCTGACTTTATTCAAATTATTGTAGCTTCATATTGTGTCATAGTATAGTCATCCAGAGCAACAAAATTCACCAAAAAATATACACATTTATTTATTTATTTATTTATTGTAAAGCACCCTGCTTACCTTAAAGTGGTTGAAAAAGCCACTTTGACAACAGGCACCTACAGGTAAGCCTAGATTAAGGCTTACCTGTAGGTGCATGAAATATCTCCTTAACCTACACGGTTAAGGAGATATTTGCTTTTAAATATAGCGCCGATGACGTCACGCGCATGCGCACTAGCACTAGCAGGCCGGGCTCATTGCCGGTTTTATGAATGGGACCTTGCCGGCCTGCATGTGACGTCATCGCCGCTCCGGCCAATGAGAGCGGTGATACCCGGAACTAGCGATGAGGGGACATGGCGGCGGTGGATGGACCGAGGCGGACTTCGGGGGCTTCGATCTCAGGTAAGTGACACATAATGAGCTAGTATGCTGTGCATACTAGCTCATTATGCCTTTCTCTTGCAGGTTAGTTTTAAAAATATATATATATTTACTATGTACTATGCACTTTCAAATTATTAATGGTGCTATAGTGATATACTAGCATCTGTGTGTTTACATATGCTTGTATACTCTGCACAGGAAATAAAACATTTTTCTCTGCTCTCTCCAGTTCTCACACATGTATGCTGTTCTCATATGCAAGTGTAGCAATACCCCCAGTTAAAAGGGCTGCTGGTAAAGATTTTGGACCTGTACACACTGCTGTCAACCCCCGTTACTGGCTCTAACCTCCCTCGGCACAGATAGCAGTAAAGATGGGATTATGAGACCCGTTAGCTATGGGATCCACAATGTCACAATAAACATGCAAATCACACAGTAGATTGGCTTAACCACAAGTACTTCTTTACTAGGGTGACCAGATATCCCCGGTTTCAGGGGACAGTCCCCGGATTGAGGACACTGTCCCCGGACCAAGTCTGTCCCCAGTTTTGTCCCCAGATTGGATTTGAACACGGGCTGGGGCAATTTCAAGGACAGTCAGTGCAGAATAAAAAAAAAATTAAAAATCTGAATTACACCCCCCCCCCCGCTCCGCCGCTCCTTCTATGTTAGGGGGGTGTATTTTTTTCCATTATCTGTGCCTCTTTCTGATGATCATGTGCTGGTCGGAGCGGAGGGGATATTTCTTCAGTTTCGGGTGCATGCCCGTTCTTCTCCTGCTCGCATGTTCTTCTGCCTTGGCTCAAGTCCCGGCCAGCCGCCTGCCTGCTTATCTCCTTGCCTTCCCTGGTGGAGTGATCTTCCTCTGCTCCCCACCCAGTAGTAGCCGGGGCCCGGAGAGTAAGACTTGACAGGCTGTGAGGCGGGCGGCGGCGGCGACGGGCAAACAGTCGCTGATTGGCGCCATTACTAGTAAAAAAAAAATATGTCCCCGGATTTCATTTTAAAAATCTGGTCACCTTATTCTTTACTGATTATGAAAAATCAAGTTAAACAGTGATACATGCGCATATGCAGAGCCCTGCAATGTTAGCTATTCAGCATATAACAGACACTGAGTTCCAATAGCAATTATACACACTAAAGGTCATCTAACTATGCTCGCGAGCTCCCCCCTCGTGGGCAAGATGGCGCCCAAACAATGTCTAAAGTTCTACAGTCAGGCCCGACTATTGCAGATATACGGTGCTTCTGTTGGGAAGGATCTTCGCTAGCAATGGTGGTGCACTTTGTAGGCTATTTGTAATCCACAGGCAATAAAACAGTTAACTTCTTGGCATATACTAAAGAGTTCAGCTAACACTGCACAGCACACTGTCCCTCTGGTGTGCAATGTGACACTCTGTAACGGTGGTCCCTGAACTAAGGACACTGGGCCTAAGATTAGTCAGTTAATCTCTGAGCAGGTGCTCGCTCACCCGACCGGACCAGTCCGTACAATTGACTTGCGTAGCTGGGGCTTCAGCACACGTCTCACGACACCTGTAGTTTCTGGTCCTCCTGACAGTCCTTGGAGGAATGATCAACGAAAAGACACCTGGGTTCTTCCGTGAAGGTCAGAGGGCTCTCTGGATCTCAAGGCCCACACTCCTAGGCCCAGTCAAACGGTAGACTCGGCATTGGTTCCACTTGCTAGGGGGGCAGTGTCCAAATAGACCCGCGTGTTGCTCCGCTCCTCCTTATAAAGCCCTTCCCCAGCAGACCTTGCGCTGGGCAATGCACTCTGGGTGTCCCGCTGCACACTGGGTACGGTAGTCTTTGGAGCGTCTTAAAGTGACACCCCGCTACACAAGTAAAGCTGAATTCTACATTCCCAAGATCTTAGTGCCTCATGCTATCACATAACCAACAAAAACAGGCACTGCCATAGCAAAAATGTGAGCAGATCTCTAAATAGTTTCTATTAAGTCCCCTATTTTTGCATCTCCTCAACTCCCCAAAAAAAAAACTGGAGGAGAACGACCACACCGGACTAGGTGACTAAATCCATCAAAGTGCCTGGATCTTATGGTAAGCAAATATTTTACAAAAAAAGAAAATTGGATATTCTTGCAGACTCCAATAGTGGTCTGGCACAGTCACAAGTTTAGTTTACAAGTTTTATTCCATAACTGCCGACTTGGGAAATTTAGGAAGTGATTATACAGGTATGTGACTACACCTTAGAGCAGTGGTTCTCAACTCCAGTCCTCAGGGCCCACCAACAGGCCAGGTTTGCAAGATAACTGAAATGCATCACAGGTGATATAATTTGCTGCTCAGGGATTGAAGTATTCTAGTCTGCATCTCACCAAGGTAATACTTAAAATCTGGCCTGTTAGTGGGTCCTGAGGACAGGAGTTGAGAACCACTGCCTTAGAGGCACCCTAGGTTTTGAGTTATTACAGGTTTCCTACTGCCTTGACTGGTGGTAGAATGAGCAACACTGCTTTTACATCACTCCCTAATAAATTCAAACCATTAGAGCCTAATATTGGTGGGGATAAAAGCTTGCAGAGCTTTCTGAACTGGCTCCAGTAGTTTCCATAGAGACAATTGCCAGGATAATTGATTTCTAACATTTGACAGGTTGATAGCACCCTGTGACTATGTAAAGGTACTCTGACTGCATTGCCAAATAGTTAGGGATATCAAAATAATCTGAATAAAGACACCAAACACCCTTCATTCAACAGCCTTCCCGCAGTTCTCTCAAATTGCTCTTCTCAACGTGTTCAAGATAAATGTTTAATTATGTTCACTCTATGTTTTAAAGAATGAGAGATTAGCATGGTCAATTAAACTAGATAATTTTGTACAAAATAAATTTTTTAACTTATTTGGCTTCACACAGTATGTAGACAGTCTCTCTATTGCATTTAGTGATTTGCAGCAAAGCATTGCAACCAGAAAATAATTTATTCTGATATGGAAGGTGCCTCCCTCAGAGACTAATGTGTCTGTTTTTGACCTATGCAGGATATATACTGATCAGCCAAAACCCTATGACCACCCACCGTAACATTATGAGCATACACCCTATATTGTGCAGGTCCACCTTTTGCAGCCAAAACAGTCCTGACCTGTCAACGCGTTGACTCCAATAGATCACTGAGGGTATGCAGTGATATCTGGCACCATATCTAGCATCAAGCTGTCAGTAGCAGATCCTTAACCACTTAACGACCGCCCACTGTAATTATACGTCGGCAGAATGGCACCGACAGGCAGAATCACGTATATGTACGTGATCGCCTTTGTATAGTTGGGGGGTCCGATCGGACCCCCCTTCTGTACAGTGAGCGGTGGTTAAGTGTTCGGGAGCGATCCGGCATGAGGGGACGGCCGTTCGATTCCAGCCACCCCCTCTCGATCGCTCCCGGCGAATGAGAGAGCTTCCCCTGCCTGTAATGTAAACACAGGCAGGAGGAAGTGATGTCATCTCTCCTCGTGTCGGTCTTTTCGATCCGGCGCGAGGAGAGAAGACATCACATAGTAAGTGCACCAACAGCCCACTGACACCAGTACACGTAGGCACACAAATCACCCCCCAGTCACCCCCAGATCACCCCCCAGATCACCCCCAGTACCCCCAGTCACAGTGCACCGTTTGCAGTGATCAATTTTTTTACTGATCACTGCAATCGGTGTCATTTGTGACGGTAAAAAGTTGCAGGGCAGTTAGGATTAGGCCCCTTTAGGTCCAAGGTAGCCCCCTAACCCCCCCTAATAAAGGTTTAACCCCTTGATCGCCCCCCAGGTAACCCTTTCACCCCCTAACGCCAGCGTCACTAAGCGATCGTTTTTCCGATCGTTTTTTTCTTGTCGCTGGTGTCCTAGATAGCCAGTTAATTATTTTTAGGTTCGCCGCAGGTTTTTATTAGCGTCAGGTACCCCCATATATTATTTTAACCCCCTGATTGCCCCTAGAGTTAACCCTTTCACCAGTGATCACCGTATAAGCGTCACTGGTGACACTGGTTACCCAGTGAGTTATTTCGTTATTTAGGTAACCCGTCAGGTTTTTATATAGCGTCGGGTACCCCCATATTTAACCTAATAAAGGTTTTAACCCCCTGATTGCCCCTAGTTAACCCTTTCACCAGTGATCACCATATAAAGGTTACGGGTGACACTGGTTGGTTAGTTTGCTTTTATAGCATCAGGGCACCCGCCGTATATAACCCAATAAAGGTTTAACCCCCTGATCGCCCGGCGGGTGATATCAATTAGGTTTTAGTGCCAGAGAGGGTCTGCGTCGCCCCAGGCAGCTTTAGGTTAGTGCCAGTAACGCTAACACCCACGCGCAAAGCATACACCTCCCTTAATGGTATAGTATCTGATCAGATCTATACTAGCGTCCCCAGCGGTTTAGGGTTCTCAAAAACGCAGTGTTAGCGGGATCAGCCCAGATACCTGCTAGTACCTGCGTTTAGCCCCTCCGCCCAGCCCAGCCCAGCCCACCCAAGTGCAGTATCGATCGATCACTGTCACTTACCAAACACAACACACATAACTGCAGCGTTCGCAGAGACAGTCCTGATCCCTGCGATCGCTAACAGTTTTTTTGGTAGCGTTTGATACATTTGGTGACAGTCAGGTGCTTTTTTTACCTGTGAATCTTACTAGTGTACCCCTAAATTTAGAGCCCAAAATGGCAAGTCGAAGGTACACTAGTAAAGAGGCCTACGAGATTCTGAGCATGACAGATAGTGAAGAGGAGGTCACGTATCTGTCAGATTCAGGCTCAGAATATCTTCCCGTAGAAGACAGTGACGTCAGCGGCCCCACGTCAGATAGCTCTGACGACGAAGTTGAGGTCCCTGCTAAGGTCAGGTGTACCCGATCCCGATCTTCTGAGGTTGTTGAGGAGCAAGAACCACAGGGCTCTCGTATCATGGAGCAGAGGAGTACTAGCGCCGCTATTCCTTCTGGTGAATTGGCAAGCACCAGCGGCCTAGTACAGCCTGGGCGTACATCCAGCACTGCAGTAACACTTGGTGACGTGGCGAGTCCCATAAGTGCAGTTCAAGCTGGCGAGGTGGCAAGCACAAGTAGTGTCCCGCTGCCACCAAGAAGACAAAGGCAGGCCCGTCGTGCCCATAGTGCCCTTCCTGCAGAATTCGCCTATCCTGATTGGGTCCCCACCACTTCTGCAGAACCCGTACTTCCCCCATTCACTGCCCAACCCGGTATTCAGGTGGAAACAGCTGATTTTATGCCAATCGATTATTATTCGCTGTTTTTCACGGAAGATCTCTATAGATCTATTGTGGACCAGAGTAATTTGTATGCTGGTCAATTCATCGCCGCTAACCCCCAGTTGCCTAAAATTGCCAAAGATTGGAAACCAATTACGGTTTCCGAATTTAAGACCTTTCTGGGCCTTTCCCTCAACATGGGCACACATAAATTCCCGTCATTGCATGCTTATTGGTCCACGCACCCAATTGACCACATGCCCGTGTTCTCTGCCTCCATGCCCAGGACACGATACGAGCAGATTTTGCGGTTCATGCACTTCAACGACAATGAACTTTGTTGTCCACGTGGGGACCCTGAGTACGACCGGCTCTATAAAATTCGGCCCCTCATAAACCACTTCAACGAACGTTTTGCAGCCTTGTTTATTCCCGATCAAGCTGTCTGCGTTGATGAGTCCCTGATTAAATTTTCTGGCCGCTTGGCTTTCAAGCAGTACCTTCCCAGCAAGCGTGCCAGATACGGGGTCAAGCTCTATAAGTGCTGTGACAGGGCAACAGGCTATGTATGGAGCTTTATGGTTTATGAGGGAAAAGATAGTCAGGTTGAGCCGGTCAACTGCCCGGATTACATAGGGAGCGCTGGCAAGATAGTGTGGAAATTGGTGTCACCCTTATTCGGAAAGGGGTACCACTTGTATGTGGACAATTATTACACGAGCGTGCCACTGTTTAGTCACTTGTTTGATCATCAGATTGGAGCATGTGGCACCGTGCGACCTAATCGCCGGGGCTTTCCCCAGCGGCTTGTAGATGCCCGTCTTAGGCTGGGGGAGAGAGCCTGCGTGAAGTGTAATAACTTGCTCGCTATAAAGTGGAGGGACAATAAGAATGTTTTCCTTCTTACCTCCCTTCATGCAGACACGACAGTCCAAATTCGTACGGCGACTGGTGTTGTGGAGAATCCGTATGCCCTCCCGAGTACCCCTACCCAACGAACCCCCCAAAAAAGATGTCGTGTCTGTAGCAAGCGCGGATTTAGGCGTGACACCCGTGTTTTTTGTCCACTCTGTCCTGACAAACCTGGTCTTTGCCTTGGTGAATGTTTTGATCGCTACCACTCAAAAGTGAAGTTTTAGCGTAGGGTACAGCATTTCACAGACTAGGACACACTTACACAGGGTCTCCCAAGATGCCATTACATTTTGAGAGACCCGAACCATTACAGTTGTTAAAGTTACAAAAAAAAGTGTAAAAAAGAAAAAAAAAAAACGTAAAAAACAAAACACAAAAAAAATATAAAATAAAAAAACCAAAAATAGTTGTCGTTTTATTGTTCTCTCTCTCTCTCTATTTTCTCTCTATTGTTCTGCTCTTTTTTACTGTATTCTATTCTGCAATGTTTTATCATGCTTGCTTTTCAGGTATGTAATTTTTTGTTTTCAGGTACGCCATTCAGTTGCAGCGCGGATCTATTTATCTTGACAGCAACAGCGTTTGCTCCCACGATACATAAAGCCGTGACTCCAACGCTGTAGGAGGTGATTTCACCACCACAGTTTAAAAAAAGAGCATATATGCCGAAGCATGGGGGCAGCAGGGGCGGAGGAGCGATTTTGCTCCTAATGCCGCGTATATACGGTCGAAATTCCGACGGAGGCTTGCCCGTGGAAAAGTCAGACCGTGTGTACGCGGCATAACTTTTTTGCGGGAGGATGCCCCCATGCTTCGGCATATATATATTTTAGGCACAGGTTGCGTTAAAAAAAATGTTTTATTTTTTACTAAGTTTTGTTTTGGTATTTGCTTTGCAGGTATGGTATGGTCTTACTGTTGTACTGTAATGTTACTTTGTTTTAATGTTAACCATCATTTGCTTAGCAGGTACGTCATTCAGTTGCATCGCGGATTTATTTATCTTGACAGCAACAGCGTTTGCTCCCACGATACATAAAGCCGTGACTCCAACGCTGTAGGAGGTGATTTCACCACCACAGTTAAAAAAAGAGCATATATGCCGAAGCATGGGGGCAGCAGGGGCGGAGGAGCGATTTTGCTCCTAATGCCGCGTATATACGGTCGAAATTCCGATGGAGGCTTGCCCGTGGAAAAGTTCGACCGTGTGTACGCGGCATAATCTTTTATGCCGCGTACATACGGTCGAAATTCCGACGAAGGCTTGCCCGTGGAAAAGTCAGACCGTGTGTACGCGGCATAACTTTTTTGCGGGAGGATGCCCCCATGCTTCGGCATATATGCCCATCATTAGAAGTGGGTGGATGAAGAAAGGTATTCTAATGGTGGGCATACCCACCGATCAATCTCTTTTTTTCGTTCAGCCAACAGGCTGCATGAAAAAAAAGATTACAATACATGTCCAACAAGGACCAGCAACGTACTGGTATGTTGCTGGACTTTGAATGGTTATACCAGATTGATGCCTGCGGGTATCATTCTTTTCAGCCAGCGGCCGGCTTTCATGTAAAAGCAATCCTAGTGGCTAATTAGCCTCTGGACTGCTTTTACAAGCAGTGGGAGGGAATGCCCCCCCCCCGGATATAAACAGCGCCATTGGGAAATTGGGAAAGCATTTTATCACACCGATCTTGGTGTGGTCAGATGCTTTGAGGGCAGAGGAAAGATCTAGGGTCTAACCCCCCATTTTTTTTCAAAAAAAGAGTACCTGTCACTACTAATTGCTATCATAGGGGATATTTACATTCCCTGAGATAACAATAAAAATGATAAAAAAAAAAAATATGGAAGGAACAATTTAAAAATAAAATAAAAAAGCAAAATAAATAAAAAAAAAAAAAAAAAAAAAAAAAGCACCGCTGTCCCCCCCTGCTCTTGCGCAAAGGCGAACGCAAGCGTCGGTCTAGCCTCATATGTAAATAGCAATTGCATCATGCATGTGAGGTATCACCGCGAAGGTCAGATCGAATGCAGTAATTTTAGCAGTAGACCTCCTCTGTAAATCTAACGTGGTAACCTGTAAAGGCTTTTAAATGCTTTTAAAAATGAATGTAGTTTCTCGCCGCTGCGCGTTTGTGCGCAATTTTAAAGCATGTCGTGTTTGGTATCCATGTACTCGGCCTAAGATCATCTTTTTTATTTCATCAAACATTTGGGCAATATAGTGTTTTTTAGTGCATTAAAAATAAAAAAAGTGTGTTTTTCCCCCCAAAAATGCATTTGAAAAATCGCTGCGCAAATACTGTGTGGAAAAAAAAATGCAACACCCACTATTTTAATCTGTAGGGCCTTTGCTTTAAAAATATATATAATGTTTGGGGGTTCAACATAATTTTCTTGCAAAAAAAAAAATGTTTTCATGTAAACAAAAAGTGTCAGAAAGGGCTTTGTCTTCAAGTGGTTAGAAGAGTGGATGATGTGTGACATAAGCTTCCTAATGTTGTGTATAAAATGCCAGGACAGTTCAAACCCCCCCCAAATGACCCCATTTTGGAAAGTAGACACCTCAAGCTATTTGCTGAGAGGCATGTTGAGCCCATTGAATATTTTTTTTTTGTCCCAAGTGATTGAATAATGACAAAAAGAAAAAAAAAAAATGTATAAAAAGTTGTCACTAAATTATATATTGCTCAAACATGCCATGGTTATATGTGGAATTGCACCCCAAAATACATTCTGTTGCTTCTCCTGAGTACGGGGATACCACATGTGTGAGACATTTTGGGAGCCTAGCCACGTACAGGACCCCGAAAACCATGCACCGCCTTCAGGATTTCTATGGGTGTAAATTTTTGATTTCACTCCTCACTGCCTATCACAGTTTCGGAGGCCATGGAATGCCCAGATGGCACAAAACCCCCCCAAATGACCCCATTTTGGAAAGTAGACACCCCAAGCTATTTGCTGAGAGGTATGTTGAGTATTTTGCAGATCTCGCTTTTTGTCACAAAGTTGTAAAAATTAAAAAAAGAAAAAAAAAATGTCTTTCTTCATTTTCAAAAACAAATGAGAGCTGTAAAATACTCACCATGCCTCTCGGCAAATAGCTTGGGGTGTCTACTTTCCAAAATGGGGTCATTTGTGGGGGTTTTGGGCTATCTTGGCATTTTATGGCCTTCAAAACTGTGATAGGTAGTGAGGAGTGAAATCAAAAATTTGTGCCCTTAGAAATCCTGAAGGCGGTGCTTGGTTTTCGGGGGCCCGTACGCGGCTAGGCTCTCAAAAAGTCCCACACATGTGGTATCCCCGTACTCAGGAGAAGCAACCAAATGTATTTTGGGGTGCAATTCCGCATATAACCATGGCATGTTTGAGCAATATATCATTTAGTGACAACTTTTTGTAATTTTTTTTTTCTTTTTGTCATTATTCAATCACTTGGGACAAAAAAAAAATATTCAATGGGCTCAACATGCCTCTCAGCAATTTCCTTGGGGTGTCTACTTTCCAAAATGGGGTCATTTGGGGGGGTTTTGTGCCATCTTGGCATTTTATGGCCTTCAAAACTGTGATAGGTAGTGAGGAGTGAAATCAAAAATTTGCTCCCTTAGAAATCCTGAAGGCGGTGCTTGGTTTCCGGGGTCCCGTACGTGGCTAGGCTCCTAAAAAGTCCCACATGTGGTATCCCCGTACTCAGGAGAAGCAGCAGAATGTATTTTGGGGTGCAATTCCACATATAACCATGGCATGTGTGAGCAATATATCATTTAGTGACAACTTTTTGTAATTTTTTATTTTTTTTTGTCATTATTCAATCACTTGGGACAAAAAAAAATATTCAATGGGCTCAACATGCCTCTCAGCAATTTCCCTGGGGTGTCTACTTTCCAAAATGGCGTCATTTGGGGGGGTTTTGTACTGCCCTGCCATTTTAGCACCTCAAGAAATGAGATAGGCAGTCATAAATTAAAAGCTGTGTAAATTCCAGAAAATGTACCCTAGTTTGTAGACGCTATAACTTTTGCGCAAACCAATAAATATACGCTTATTGACATTTTTTTTACTAAAGACATGTGGCTGAATACATTTTGGCCTGAATGTATGAGTACAATTGAGTTTATTCGATTTTTCTTATAACAAAAAGTAGAAAATATCATTTTTTTCAAAATGTTCGGTCTTTTTCCGTTTATATCGCAAAAAATTAAAATCGCAGAGGCAATCAAATACCATTAAAAGAAAGCTCTATTTGTGGGAAGAAAAGGACGCAAATTTCGTTTCAGTACAACATTGCATGGCCGCACAATTTACAGTTAAAGCAGCGCAGTGCAAAATTCTGAATTCACCTCTGGTCCTTTAGCTACCAAATGGTCCGGGGCTTAAGTGGTTAAAGCCTTCACCAGCTTGTTTTCTTACTTTATACACCCTCAGATCTTCACTAGTCACCTTCCCTTTCATGACCCTGAGGCTATCATCATGGTATGATCTGCCCACCCATCTCTCCTGCCTCTTCATTTGCTCTCCTCTTTGCTTCTGTTCATTGACCTTTGTTTTTTTGTTTCTCTTATCCCATCCTCTATCAATCTCACTATTTATGCTTAAGTTTGCTGAACTGAAGCTGGCCAAACAGAATTTGAATTTCTGCAAGTTTCTGCTGAATCTGACAGAATTCAAGCTGTGTGTGACCCCATCAGCACCAGCCAGCTCGACAAACTAGGAATAAAAAATTGAAGGTGAAAAGTAGAAAATTACTATCAGATGGAAAATTACAATCAGCAGGAAAAACAGTATATAACAGTAACATTGTAAATTTACTGTCCCCTCAAAATAACTCAACACAAAGCCATTAATGTCTAAACCGCTGGCAACAAAAGTGAGACTGGGCTGCAGGGCAGTATTCCAACATGATAATAACCCCAAACACCCCTCCAAGACGACCACTGCCTTGCTAAAGAATCTGAGGCTAAAGAATATGGACTGGCCAAGCATGTCTCCAGAAGGAGGAGGAGCGCAAGGTCTCCAACATACACCAGCTCCGTGATGTCGTCATGGAGGAGAGGAAGAGGACTCCAGTGGCAACCTGTGAAGCTCTGGTGAACTCCATGCCCAAGAGGGTTAAGGCAGTGCTGGAAAATAATGGTGGCCACACAAAATATTGACACTTTGGGTCCAATTTGGACATTTTCACTTAGGGGTGTACTCACTTTTGTTGCCAGTGGTTTAGACATTAATGGCTGAGTTATTTTGAGGGGACGGAAAATTTACACTGTTATACAACCTGTACACTCACTACTTTACACTGTAGCAAAGTGTAATTTCTCCAGTGTTGTCATATAAAAAGATATAATAAAATATTTAAAAAAATGTGAGGGGTGTACTCACTTTTGTGAGATGCTGTTTATAAATGTAGCGGGTACTTGAATTTAAGGGAGGCATCTGGGTGGTAGTGTAACCCAGATGCACAGATTGCTAGGGTATCCGAGACCCTTTTCTGGTTCTTGGAGGACTCTGGTGGTGTAAGGTTCCTTGTGGCCCACAGGTGGCGCTGTTGCCCTGGGCCGGGGCTGAACTCACACCGCAAGACTGTACCTTTTTGTCCTCCCCTGGAGCTGGTACAGCGGGGCGGGGAACCCGCTGTGACGCAAAGGGAGAGGGGATAAAAGGGGCGGACGCCCTTACCACGGGGTTCAGGGTTCAGAGTCCAGAGTTGGAGGACGCGGCCGCACCCAGGCACCTTCGGCCTGGGTGCTGGCGTTCCAGTGTTCCGGGCCTAGGTGCCCTTGACCTGGCCGGAGCGAGGATGGAGTCCATCCCAGGCACCTTTAGCCTGGGGTGAGGTACTATGGCGGAGGCCTGGGGCTCAGTACCTTCGACTGAGTTCCGCGAGGGTGGAGGAATCCGAGGGGGGCCCTAATTCCTTGGGTGCCCGTGTCTGATTTTGTGAGGACTGGTGTGCGGAACTTCTCTGGAGAGTCCGGCGCAGCATCGCTGGTGACAGAGAGGCCTCCTGTTTCTCCCTTGGACGGATCTCCTTCCCCTGACAGGGGCCGTGCTAGCGAAGGTAATTCACGTTCTACCTCACATGGTCAGTGGCAGTGACTATCCGCCACTGGTGATATCACAGTGGTTAGCATCAGAAGGGAAAGGATTGTGCCTCGATCTATTCCCCATTATTAGTCAGTAGAAGAAACTGTTTATTGTTTGGCAGGAAGAATAAAACTGAGTTGGACCTATTAACTGTGTGGAACTCTGGTTACTAGGAGCAAAGGAGTCAGGAACGAAGTACTGGACTTGACTCTAGGACACCTGCACAGGGCCCAATCTTCTGGCCTTCACCTCTTAGTTATGGAGGACATGGGCCGTGGTGTATCTCATCTCTCCCTCCCAAGAACCCATATATATATATATATATATATATATATATATATATACACACACACACACACACACACACACATATAGTATATTCTGTTATTATTACCTGCTCTGGGCAATGATATTGCACAGAGAGTCCCAAAACCTCCTCTTCTGGGGTCCCCCACTGGTGTTCTCAGCTCTTCCTTATCTCTGTGCTCTTCTATAGTCAGTGGCTTCCTATGGTGGCGCACTTGTGGACTCGCTCTGGAGCCACGCTGTGTGCATCCATAGACAAACACAGCGCAGCTTGGCCCCGTCTCTACTTCCTCCTAACAGGATTTGATTGACAGCAGAGCTGGTGAATGTCAGTCAGCAGCTCTCTGCTCTGCTCTCCGAACTCACTGGAGTGCTGGGCTGTGGAGGGGGCAGGAGTGGCCAGCTTAGGCTCTCAGCAGCTCACTGAGAGGCTGAGCTACGTGCTGGTCCAGGTATGTGGGCGGATTCCGACTCCATTGTCGCAATCTTGCCCTAGCCTGGAAAGGCTCTGTGATATCAGCCAACAGTGGGCTTCAGCCCGCTGTCTGCTGAAAACAGTTTGTAGAAGTGCAGAACGAACTGCACTCTTGTGATCAACAGGTGCTTTGGCTGTACTTCTCCTTTATGGTAAAAAAAAAATTCCTATGTATATTTTAACTGTGTTCGATCCACCAGTGGTGCAGGTGTTAATTGTATTGTAAAAAAAAATTCTGCCTTTACAACCACATTACCCCCTCGCAACACGTCATTGCGTGTGCTTTAATGCACTGTAATGGACCGTAGAAGTGTGAAGCTAATGACAAATGAGACTGCTAGGAGGTCACCGTCATTACTGTCTCTTTACATACCAATGGTCTCACTCCAACTACAGACTGCCGAGTCCCAAGAGCTGCACAATAAGTATCAAAAGGGCCGTATGCGGGTTGGGCACCAGGGATGTACATAGTATTTGATAAAAGCATTCCTATCCATATTCTTTTTGTAGTTCCATTTTTTTTTTTTGGAATTACAACCTGTTAAGATCTCTGACCCTTGGAAAGCTCGAGTCTAAACTGTGAATTAAGAACACACTAAAAGAGCACGCTCACATTGGAGCATCAGCCTAAGTAAAACTGTTCATTAGATAAAGAAGATACTTTATAAAATGTAACGTCTTGGGAAATTTGCGTTGTCTTATTTCCTGCTGCTGATATTTCTGTGTACAAGTCATCAGGGAAGTTGCTTCATTGGTACTCAGCTACTGTAATTCTCTGTGCAAGGCAGAATCAGGAAGCTGTGGTTTCCATGGTAAAAAAAAAGCCTATGTAAGATAGCATTTTATGTTTGTAAAATGAGACCACGTGTAAAGTTTAAGTAGACGCTCAAACATTAAATACAAGAGCTGTAAACTGACTAATTAGAATTTAGTATTCAATTTTACAAATGATTAAAAAATAAATAAAAATTGCCAAAATATATTTTCTGTGTCGATATTTTTTTTTATTCAGTTTTAACAAGTGGTTAATATGCAAAAGTTTTGCCTATGCAGAGGCTAGCATTGAAGTTGGAACAAGCTCATAAGAAGGGCAAAAATAAAGCGACACAAACAAAAAACTAGAGATAACACAACAGCAGTGAATTTAAGTGTGAATGATACCATCAGGATCCAGGGGTCCCAAAGAGGCTCCCCATAACTCTGGGACACCCCCTAGCCCCATTAAAACCCAAAAGGTAGTGCAATGTGCAGCAAAAACTGAACTAACAAGAAAAGAGGAGGAGAAAACAGAAGAAAGTTAGGCAGAAAGGTAAAGCTCAAAAGAGGGAGGTCGCTCACCTACCGAGAAGGGAGCTAGAAAAGGGATAGGGGAGTCTAGGGAAGAAAGGGAGGTCAGAAGGATGGGGACCAGGAGATGGGGAAAAAGGAAGGGCTTGGGAACATCTGGAACGTCTGTCACAGGCAGCCCAAGCTAGCTGGGGGGAGGGTAGGAAAGGCATAGGACAACCAGGGTTTCCAAATTTTTAAGGAAGTAATGAGTGTTGCCGCGGATGCTCGACATCTGTTCATTAAGCATCAAGGCGGCCATGTGATCTTTCACCCCCTGTTTTTTTCAGGCTTGGGCAATTGTTCTTTTGGCTGACAGAAATAGGTAGGAGGCAAGTTTCCGCTGATAAGAAAACAGGCCTGGAATTGGACAGTGTAATAAGGGAAACTTGGGCTCTTTTGGTACGGGCAGGTGAAACAACGTGAATAGGAGGCCAAATACCGAGACCAGAAGCCAATTAGTCTAGGACATTTGCACCATATATGTATAACGTCGCCCCGGTGGCCACAACCCCGGAAACAGCAGCCACTGTAGGATGGATTGGCATGGGCAATGCGACAGGGACCCAATACCTCGGAAGAGCACCTTATATGCCGCCTGGGTAAAAATAGGATTTTTGTACTCACCGTAAAATCAATTTCTCTGACGTCCATGGACTGACACAGCTGGATACTGTAAACATGTGGGTATATGTCCCTGCTCGCAGGAAAAGATCTAGGCAGAATGTTAGATGTTAGAAACATTCTAGAACAAACCAGAGCTGAACAGCCCCGCCCAGGGGGGCGATCCTCCGGACATTACCCTCCCACCTGCAGTCAGAAGACCTCAGTTCGTAACAAAGCAGTACAAACCTTAAAAGGAAGGGAGGGTGCTGTGTCAGTCCATGGACGTCAGAGAAATGGATTTTACGGTGAGTACAAAAATCCTATTTTCTCTTATTGTCCATGGACTGAAACAGCTGGATACTGTAAACGTGTGGGACGTCCCAAAGCAGTGTCAGAAGGGTGGGAGCAGTAGTAAAGGAACAACCAAAACTTCACTCCAAACAAGCAGAGCTCCTCAACGGAGGAGCTGCAACATTAAACAGCGGCCTGCAATGCTTTGCGGCCGAAGGGAGCATCCGAAGATGCAGTCACATCAACCTTATAAAATCTTGAAAAGGTATGAACGGACGACCAGGTCGTTGCCTTGCACACTTGTGCAACCGACGCTTGATGTCCGAAGGCCCAGGAAGCACCAATTGCCTTGGTGGAATGCGCCGCAACCGGAAAGGGAGGCGCCCGCCCCTTAAGGGCATAGGCCTGTATGACGGTCTGCTTGATCCACCCAGAGACGGTGGCAGACGACACAGCTCGGCCCTGTTTTGGAGCAGACACAGACTTCCGAATGGAAACAGTAGCAGACAAGTACACTCGTAAGGCTTGTACCCATCTTAACGTATGAAGCGCAAACTCTCAGGGATGCGATGGGTGAGGACACAAGGATGGAAGAACAATGTCCTTCTTAAGGTGAAAGGCCGAGACCATCCTTAGAAAAGAACGGTCGTGGGCGCAACACCGCCATATCCTTATGGAGGACCAAGTAAGGCGACTTGCAGGACAAGGCCGCCAACTCAGACACCCGTCTAACCGAAGCAATGGCCACTAAGAAGGCCACCTTCCGAGACAAGGTCAAGAGAGGAATCTCTCTGATATTCTCAAAGGGATGTTCTTGGAGAACTGAGATGCATCAAATTCAGATCCCAAGTAGGGAGAGGAGGCTTGACAGGGGGGATCACATGGCGAACCCCCTGCACAAAAGGTGCTAATCAAGGAATGGCCCGGTAGTGGTCGTTGAAAAAAAGAGAGCCCGGGCCGAAATCCGACCCTTAAAAAAGGTATGCAAGGCCAGCTTTTGGGTCACACCACGCTGTAAGAACAGCAAAATTCTGGGAACGGAATACATCCGAGGACGCCACTCAAGTTCCTCGCACATAGCGATGTAAGCCTTCCAGGTACGGTGAGATATCTTTCTGGAGGAAGATTCCCGTGTCAACAACATAGAAGAGATGACCGAATACGAGAGAACTCGGTCCTTCAGCACCTGGCTTTAAACAGCCATGCCATTAAAGCCAAGGACTGTAAAGTAGGATGAAGTACGGGATCATGAGACAGAAAGGTACACCCCAATAAGCAGTCGCCAGGAATGTCTGCGACTAGCCGAAGTAGATCGGCGTACCAATGTCGCCATTCTGGAGCAATGAGGATCACTGGAATGGCCTCAGCCCCTACTCTGCAAAGCCGGCGAGGCAACAACAGTAGCGGAGGGTAAGCATATATCAGGCGATACTGCCCCCACGGGCTTCCAACACGTCTGACGCGTCCGCCCAGGGGTCCCTGGACCTGACCACGATCTTGCCACCTTGCGAGTGAGTCGAGAGGCCATAAGGTCCACTTCCGGTGCCCCACCTCCAGTAAAGGAGGTGGAAACACCTCCGAAGGCAAGGACCCTTCCCCTGCAATGCACACGGCCGACAGGACCGTCTTGCAGCGAGATGTATGAAAATCCCGAAGAGACTCTGCAATGTATCGGAGAAGGGAGGCCCCGGAGTACAGGGTGCCTCAACTGTTGGCCAATAAAGGCCTCTTGACGGAACTTCCCTAGAAACTCGGTCAGAGGACTAGTACCTCAGCCTCCACAGGTGGCGCAAACCCACCCCGGGCACAGAGACCCTAAAGGCTAAAGCAGTTGCAGTACACCTGCTAGACGACTGATGGATTAAGCAGAGGCTTTTGCCCAGTCATTGAGCTGCAAAAAACGCAGCCACTAACGAGCGTAGAGCTAACCTCAGCCTGGCGAACACAGTCCAAGCCAGCGCTTCTGATCACCACTGAAAGCAGGTGGAAAGTGATACCCCTGAAACCACGGATCCTTGTGACAATGCTCCATCCAGCAGCTACTCATGGATAAGTGCTGATTGTACAAACACAGTTTATACTATGTATTGCGTCAAACGCGCAAATAGAGTGTGGGAGGAAACCCATCCAGCCACAAAAAGCATAATACCGCCACATACGGCGTATGTAGTTTAGTATGTGTGGATAAACCTATTAAACACGTATATACTGTGCCAGCGACGAAGGCGTGCACATCATCGGGGCTTGAACGTAAGCCAGCCACGCAGATTGCGTACACAACCGTGTAGGTATGTTAGCCTGCGAATAAACAAATTGCACATGTTTATACTGTGCATAGCGCTGAGAATGTGCACATCATTGGAACGCAGGGGAGAAACCTGAGCACCCGAATGAAACCCATGCAGACTGCATACGCATACCGTGTAGGTATTATAGTATGTGTGCTAAACATTTTGCACAAGCCCATGTGTGCATAGTACCGAAGGCGCGCACACTGTTGGCACGTGGGAGGAACTGAAGTACCCCACGCATACTCAGAGAATGCAATACCTACAACTACTGTAAATGTATTTAGTGTAGTGTATAGACATAATGTGTATGTTTACACCGTGTATTGCACCAAAGGCATGCATGTCATGTAGCGTGGGCGGAAACCCACGCAGACTGCACAGACATACCGGGTAGGTATGTTAGTATGTGGATATCCAATCGCACAAATTTGGACTGTGCATAGCGCCGAAGCGCCCATACCAATGGAGTGTGGGAGGGAACCGGAGTACCCGGAGGAAAACCACACAGACTGCCTACACTTACCGTGTAGGTATTATAGCATGCGTGATAAACATTGAACATGTTTAACTGTGCAGAAGGCCAAAGGCGCACATACCGTCAGCGCGTGGGAGGAAACCGGAACACCCGGAAGAACTCCACGCAGACAGCACACAGATACCGTGTAGGAATGATAGCATGTGAATCAACATATTGCACATGTTTATGCTGTGCATTTCCATTGGAGCGTGGGGGGAAACCGGAGTACCCGGAGGAACCCCACGCAAACAGTATACCCATACTGTAAACATGTATAGTATGTGCAATAAACATATTGAACATGTATATACTGTGCAGAGAGCCGAAGCGCACATGCCATGAGAGCACGGGCAGAGGCGTATCTAGTGAAAATGGCGCCTATGGCAAGCAATAAAACTGCGCCCCTGTCAAAACGTTTTAAGTGTACAGGGCCGTGTTTTCACTGCATGAGATGCACACAGATATTCAGTACATCCATGGGCAGGCAGACCAATTCAAATCAATTGCATGAACACAGCCCCTGCTCTCACCTTGATATCCGTTTGGGTGCAGGAACATGCCCCCAAGCACAGACAGTGTGCATTCAAGGACATGCACCCGCACCCAAATGGATGTCAAATTCCAAATGGATGTCAAATTGGGAACAATAACCCTCCCTTACTCCATCCAACAACTCTAGTTCTACTTCAAGTATGAAGGAGACCTGCCCCAGGAAAGGTGCCCTCCATGACAGGTACCTGAGCAGGGTATGGAGATCTCAAAGAGCACAGTGCCAGTCTCCAGGTCCCAGATCTTGAAGAAAGTGAAGTCAATACTGAACACATTCTCCTTAGGTCTGCACAGATAATCTGATGACAGAAGACAAGCGACAATAATGACACACAGTGCCTAGCACAGGCAGGTCTCCTAACAGTAACTCACTCTCTGTGACCCGGCTCAGGCCTAGGACATGCTCCGGTCTCAGCTCCTTCAGGCCTAACAACTCCTGTTTGGTGACCGCAGCCACTCCCCGGAGCTCCCCATCGCCTTCATCCCAACCATGCATGCGCCTTTTATGCCAGTCAAAATGAACTGCCAGCGGCAGGATTGCAACAAGGCTGCCAGTCGGTCCCTCTGCAATCACTCCCATCGCTAGTGATCAAGATTGTGCAGTATTCTGAGAGGAAGCAATTCCATAGAGGTAGGTGGAAGGTTCTCTGCCACTGAACCTTTGTCACTAGCAACAGAGTCTCCCACCTGACATCAGCCTAAGAGGAAGGGGCTTCTCTGAAAAATTATACTGCGAATATTGTGACAAAACAGGAATGCATTCATACAGACTTGTATGGAGACTGGCAGGTAGAATGTAAATTCTACTCCTCTGCTCTGACCCTATCACTGCCTACCTGAGTCTCTATCCCCCTCTGTCCTCCTCAGTTCAGGACCTCCAGGATCCTGATAGCTTCTTCCTCCTGTAGGAATCTGAGTTCCAGGTGGTCTATGCCTGTGTCAGTCATATCTGTGGGGGGGGGATATTTCTATGTACACAAATAACTTTGATGCTCACCGATGCACAGAGCAGCCTCAGCATGCCAAGCTCCATATAAGCTGGGCAGTTATCACTGTGATTTATCCCGTCCTGCTTCTCTGTGTGCTGTGATGCCAGACCCCAGCTTTATTACCTCCCCCTCCTCCGATCTCAGCTTACCTGCACACACAGCTTCTAAAACTTTTCTCCAGCAGCCCAGGACACAACTGCAGACTGACAGTCTCCACTGCCAATCTGTATGGAGCTTGGCACATGCAGCCACGCTCCCCTCCGGCTCTTCCTTGTCAGAAGCACTTGCATCTCAGCATCTGAGGACAGGAGCAGAGCAGAGCAGAGAATCACTCCGCAAGCTGAGACTAATTGAATAGTGGGGCAGCTTGATGGACATGCCCCCCGAAAATGAAGAAAAAGTCCCTCCCTTACGCTCACTTCCTGGGCCCCTATTTTGACCTGATGGGACCCAGGAAACTGTAATTGCATCCCCCCATAAGCAAGTAGGATCAGGGAGAAGTTTAAAAAGCTCTACTTTTAAATTCAGTGAAGAACTTTAATGCTGGCGTCCCTGCTCATAAGCGCCCCCTTAATATGGTGCCCTTGGCACTTGCCATGACTGCCATACCCTAGATACACCACTGAGCGCGGGAGGACACCGGAGCCCCCGGCAGAAACCCGCGCCGACCCAGAGAGTATAATACATACATATACTATGAATGTATCCGGAGTCGTGCATAAACATATTTTGTACGTTTATATCATGTATGGCACTGAAACACAGCATTAGAACGTGGGAGGACATCCACGCAGACACAGAGACCAATAACACATACATACACTGTGAATGTATGCAGTGTAGAGGTATAGGATGAGTTTAAATTATGGCGCAGAGGCGCATAATCTTCTCTGTATCATTCCAACCTGCTTGACTGTGCTGCCGAAGCAGCATGCAGGTAACAGGTAACCTCTGATCCTCAGACCGTGTGTCTGTCAGAGCTCAAAGCGTTCCCCAGGAAATGGCAGGAAATGTTGCCTCAGGATATCACACAGAAGGCTCACAGGGACTAGAGACATAAATTAATAAAGTCCTCCCCCCCACCATGCTGCACCGACTAGGGGGAGGAAAACACTGTGTACCACTGTATCATCCATGCTGCTCTTGAGGCAGTGTGTGAGGAAAACAGTGAGGAAGCTGTGTAAAAGAAAGGCTTGTCACAGCAATTCCAGCTTGAGAGTGTTCCTCACATCAATGAGATCACTTACAAGCGCCCTGTCATTCACTGACACAGAACTGGAGTCTTCCTCACAAGGGAATGTCCTGTTCATAAACATTAAATATTCAGATCTAGGGTCCTGAGCACAGTAGCTAGGCCCATATCTGACTCAGAGCACTCCTTCACTAAAGATTTTTGTGGGGGGAGGGGGCTTATAGCTCCTTTTGCTCGCACACCGCTTCCATTCTGACAAGGAATGATTCCAGGACTGCTGACAACTGGTCCATAAGGACCGCAGGTGCAGGAAACATATGAACATGTTTAACTGTGCAGCACTGCCAGTTGCCCCAGACAAGTGTGGAGAGCAGGTGTATCAGACTCCATAACGCCACCTTCTGAGACCTTATACACTATACAGTGAATATACAGTCCACCCACTGGCTACGCTGAGGCTGAGGAGGGGATACCCGGAAGACTCACCAACCCTTAAGGACCGCTCAGTCTGTGAGGAGATTGTGAGGGGATTCGCCCCGCCGCTAGAACCGAAAATAAATGCGCAGCGGCCACAAGAAAATGGCCGCTGGCCGCAGCTATAACTGCGCCATTGAACGCCAAGTTGGCCGCTGAGCGCGAAATTCAGAGCTCTAATGCGCACCAATGGCACACGCAATAACCACTTCAAACAGCGCTAATGCGCGCGCTAACGGCGCACACAGAAATTAACTCTCACACCAGAAAAAACTGCAGACATGAGCGCCCAGCCAGGCCAAAGTGACCCCCAAGCACCCCACAGCACAACACCAGTACAGGGTGCAGAGAGCAGCATAACAGGATGGAGACCGGGAGAAACCCCCCATATAAAGAAACACAGCCAGCATGTACTCACCTGCAGTAGGAGAGACTACTTACCCGTCCCTTTCAGGGACCCACTGGCTTGTTTCAGACAGACCTATCACAGAGCAGTACTGCGTAGCCGTCGGCCCGGTCCACCGCAAGAGATACAGTCAGTCAGGTACTGTTCAATCTTGAGAGGACCGCGGGAGCATGAAAGCAACCCGACCACCCCTGCAGTCATGGGGCATGTCGTGAACTGAGTCTCACACACACAAGGCGAGGATCAGCACGCTCGATGGTCGGACAGGGAAGACTACGAGGATAGCAGTGTACCCAACCTGTTGCCCAGCCGACAGTTGATTGAAGGTCTCAAAAATAAAATAATAAAATTCCCAAAGGAATAAAATTTAAAAGTAAAATCTTCCAGGAGACTGGCTCCTGAGAGAGCCACATCTTCTCCTTCTGCTATGCAGAAAAAAACTGGGGTCTGCTGACTGCAGGTGGGAGGGTAATGTCCGGAGGGTCGCCCCCCTGGGTGGGGCTGTTCAGCTCTGGTTTGTTCTTGAATGTTTCTAACATCTAACATTCTGCCTAGATCTTCTCCTGCGAGCAGGGACATATACCCACACGTTTACAGTATCCAGCTGTGTCAGTCCATGGACGATAAGAGAAAATAGGATTTTTATAACAGCTTACCTGTAAAATCCTTTTCTTGGAGTACATCACGGGACACAGAGCGACATAATCATTACTAATGGGTTATATAGTTACCGTCAGGTGCTGGCACTGGCAACTTCCAAAACCGGAAGTACCCTCCCCTATATAAGCCCCTCCCATCCGGGAGCACCTCAGTTTTGTAGCAAAGCAATAAGTGTCCCCAAAGAGGGGCGGGAGCTCTGTGTCCCGTGATGTACTCCAAGAAAAGGATTTTACAGGTAAGCTGTTATAAAAATCCTATTTTCTTTCTCGTACATCACGGGACACAGAGCGACATAATCATTACTAATGGGATGTCCTAAAGCAATGCCAAATGAGGGGGGGGGATACACCATATATAAGCTGAGCGCTATCAGACATGAGGATCTTTTGCGGCCTGCAACACACTGCGCCCAAAGGCGACATCCTCCTGACTTCTAACGTCCACCTGGTAGAACCTAGTAAACGTGTGTACTGAAGACCATGTTGCGGCCTTACAGACTTGAGCCAGGGAGGCCTGGTGATGCACTGCCCATGAAGTTCCAACTGCTCTCGTGGAGTGCGCCCTAACTTTGAACGGAGGCGGTCTACTTCTCAAGCCATAGGCTTGTATTATGACCTGTCGAATCCACTTGGCTAAAGTAGATTTTGACGCTGCCTGACCCCTTCTGGGGCCTTCCGGCAGAATAAACAAAGTATCCGTTCTGCGAATCTGAGCAGTGGCTTTTAGATAAGCTTTAACTGCTCTTACTACATCCAAAGAATGCAATAACTTTTCCTCTACCGAAGTAGGCTTGGGGAAAAAAGAAGGAAGAACCACATCTTGGTTCAAATGAAACCTCGATACCACCCTAGGAAGAAAGGCTGGATGAGGACGTAACACTACTCTGTCCTTATGGATAACCAGATATGGCTCCTTACAGGACATAGCTGCTAATTCCGATACTCTTTTAGCCGAACAAATGGCTACTAAAAAAATCAATTTCCTGGTGAGAAGCACTAAGGAAATATGCTATAATGGTTCAAATGGTTGTTTCTGTAGAACCGACAGAACCAAGTTTAGATCCCATGGACATATGGGAATATTAACCGGAGGACTAATACGCATCACTCCTTGTATAAAGGCTTTGACTAGTGAATGCGAAGCCAAGGGCCTTTGAAAAAATATTGACAAGGCCGAAATCTGACCCTTGATAGTACTCAAGGCAAGCTTCCTATCTACAGCCCATTGTAGGAAGTCCAGAATCCTACCTATTACGTACTTATGTGGATGCCATTTCTTGGCCTCACACCACGCGATGTACGCCTTCCAGATTCTATAGTAGATCTGCCTGGATACCGGCTTCCTGGCATTGATCATGGTAGATACCACAGCATTAGAGAGCCCTCTCTTTTTTAGAATGTGGGCTTCAATAGCCAGGCCGTCAAACCTAGGGCTGGTAAGGAAGGGTGGTATATCAGTCCTTGCGAAAGCCGGACGACGTGGGAGAGTCCAAGGACTCCCCACTGAAATTTTACAATCTCCGCGTACCACGCTCTTCGGGGCCACGCTGGAGCCACCGGAATCACTGGTTTCTTTTCTACCCTGATTCTGCGGAGTAATCGAGGTAACCATTGGCGGTGTGAATGCATATATCAGCTTGAACTGATCCCAAGGGAACACTAGGGCATCCGAGCCGCAAGCTAGGGGATCCCTTGTCCGAGAGACAAACCTGTCCCCCTTTGCGTTGAATCTGGATGCTAGAAGATCTACATCCGATGTTCCCCACCGCTGACATATTGTCCAGAAAACCTCGGGGTGAAGGGACCCTTCCTCTGGGCCTAATTGCTGGCGACTTAGAAAGTCCGCCTTCCAATTCTCCACTCCTGGAATGAATACCGCAGATATGGCTGGGACATATTTTTCTGCCCATTTCAGGATGTAATTTACTTCCCTCTGGGCTGCACGACTCCTGGTGCCCCCCTGATGATTGATATATGCCACTGCTGTGGCATTGTCTGATTGAATTCTGACAGGGGACCCTTGGAGTTTGGATGTCCATGCTACTAGGGCATACCGCTCGTATCTCTAAGAGATTGATGGGCAGGGCCTTTTCTGCATCCGACCATCTGCCCTGGAGAGACTATTGCTCCAATACTGCTCCCCAGCCTATAAGGCTGGCATCTGTAGTGACCACCTTCCAAGAAATCGGACTGAAGGATTTCCTTTTTTCCAGATTCTGGGGAACCAACCACCAACGGAGGCTCTTGCGAACGGAAGGGGACAAGGACATTGTAAGTCTAGGGCCTGAACTTTTTTGTTCCAGGCTGACAGTATGGCCCCTTGCAAATTCCTTGAATGGAATTGACCGTAGGGTACTGCTTCGAATGATGCCACCATTTTTCCCAGCAGCCTCATACACAGGCGTATGGACGGCTGTCTTTTTTGTACCCACTAAGTGGATCAAATCTTTCAAAGACAACACCTTTCCTCGAGGCAAGAATATTTTTCTCTGGCCTGAATCCAACCTTAGCCCCAAGTATTCCAGACTTTTGACTGGTTTCTAGGGCTGACTTGTCTCGGTTGATAATCCAACCGTGAGATTCCAGATACTTGAACGTCTTGTGAACGACCACATCTAGTTTTTTCACTGAGTGGTCTATCAGCAACAAGTCATCCAGATATGCCATTATCATTACACCTTGTGTTCTTAGATTGGCCAATAAAGGGCCAGAATTTTTGTAAACACTCGTGGTGCTGTGGCCAAACCGAAGGGTAAGGCTCTGAACTGAAAATGGCGCCCTTCTACTGCAAAGCGTAGAAATTTTTGGTGGACTGGAAAGATGGGAATGTGCAAATAAGCATCTTTGATGTCGATCGTGGCTAACCAATCCTCCCCTTGTAGGGCAGTGGCCACCGATCAGATCGACTCCATCGGAAAGTCCTGATATACAGGAATTTGTATAGCCCTTTTAGAATTAATATGGGCCTCCCGACCGCGTTTGCTTCGGGACTGTAAAGAGGTTTGAGTAAAACTCGAACCCTCATTCTTCCAGGGGAACCTCCATAATTACTCCTTGGAGCAATAGTTGTTCTAGTGCCAACAGGAGGGACTCTCTCTTCCGGGGATCCCTTGGCACGTTTGACCTCAAAAAATGGGAAGGAGGAGAGTCTTTTAACTCCAAACTGTATCCCAAACCTACTGCGGAGAGCACCTATCTGTCTTGATCGTGTCCCGCCAGGTCTCTTGCGAACAACTGGAGTCCTCCCCCCACCCGACTGAGTGGGGGCTTCAATGAATTTCACTTTGGGGGAGGTTTTGTACCTCCCCTGACCCAGGGTTTCTTATTACCCTGCTACTGTCCCTGTTTTTTACCCCCGGGATTTGACCGAGGAGGCCGTCGGAACTGTTACACAGCCGATGCCCCAGGGACTGGAGAAGCAGGCCTCTTAAAGAGGGACCTCTAACTCTGCTTTTAACCGGCAAGAGCGTATTTTTACCGCTGGAAATTTTCTGGATATATTTGTCCAGGTTTTCCCTGAATAAGCGTTCACCATGAAATGGGACGCTAACCAGCCATTCTTTACAGGGAGCTTCAGCAGACCAGTTTCTGAGCCATAGGAGCCTACGCATATGTACTATAGACAGCGTAAGGCGGGAGGCCTGATGGACTGAATCCTCTATGGCATCAACCGCAAAGCCTAAGGCTCTAGGTAGATCAGCTAGGGCAAAGCCTGCTGATCTGTCAAGTCGCTCAAGACCTGTTTCAACTGATCCTTCACTGCTTAGCAGACCCCAATAGCTGCTACTGCTGGTTGTATCACCAAGCAGATTTTCATAAGGACTCCAATCTTATCTATTGGGTTCTTGACATTTGGACATTATCCACTGGACATGTCAGTGATTTATACATACAAGAGATGGCTGCGTCCACTGTAGGGACCTTCCATTTTTTTTTATTTTTTTTTGATGAACTTATCCTCCATGGGATAGACCACCGGAAATCTCTTGGGGGAATAAATATTTTCTCAGGACGTTCCCAATCCTGGTAAATGAGCCCTTTCAGTAAAGGGTGAAGTGGAAAAGAACAAACAGTCTGGGGGCTTCTAGCGACCCCAACGAGGATACAGTAGTGGTTGATGGTTCCGCAAGGTGCATTTTAAATGCTGATCGGACCATGTTAGTCAGAGACTGAACCCATAATCTTTCAGCTTGAGATGCTGAGAAAAGGTTCCCCCACTGTTGATTCCTCTATAACAGAATCAACCTTATCCTGATCCCCTTCAGGCAGGTCGATCCCTGTATGGGACTGTTGCTCTGCTAACAGGCACTCTGAAGGAGGAGACGGAGATCGGGCGTGCTTTCCCTGACAGGGAGGCAGCGATAAATTTTGACAATCTCTCTCTAATCCTCCCAGAGCTGAGGAAAAAACCTCCTCTGTTACATACACAGGAGCAGGTGACTGAGGACAGCCACAGTACCAACTACCCCTGCGGGGTCTCTACGGTCACTTACCTCTGAACTTCAGGGGAGACTGGTGCAGCAGGAGTATGCCCAAGATCCTCAGAGCCCGATGAGACCCCCTTCGCTTCCTGGAAGATTCAGTTCCGGAGCTACTGGACGGCATATTCCTAAGCCTAAAGCTGAGGTATTCCAGCCGTAATACACCACTTTTACTGAGAATAGTCTAGCACAATTGCTGCTATATCACAGTTGGTGTCTACTAATGTGCCTTTCTAGGGGATGCCTGTATCAACCGCTATGCTGTATGCCTTTAAATGTTGCCAGCTCTGTCTCTGTACTTCATAACCAGCTTATCTGCAATAATGTGGCTTTTTAAAAACCTGCTGGGACGCCCGCACATGCGCAGAAGCGCTGCGGCGCGCACAGAGCGTCATCCCCCAGGCCCCGCCCCTTTTTCCGGCCACCTCTATATATAGAGGCGCGTGCACGCGCACGCGCGCGGCCACGTGCGCCTCGGCGCTAATTTTCAAACATGGAAACCAGGGACAGGAGCCAGGGCCCCCTTTGCCGCAGGCCGGGGGATAGACGAACACTGCAACATGGCAGAGGAAACAGTTTCCTGTAGGAGAACTCACCAGCTGCCTGGACTTTGCTCTCTGAGAAGAAACTAGTCCATATGACAAGAAAAACATTGCACAGCGGCCTCTAGTGGACAAACACAGGTACCGCAGTTTAATATACTAAACATATATAAAAAAACATTCTTTTTTTTTTTTTTTTTTTCTTGACCACCATTAAAAATTATTACATTTTTTTAGTAGTTACAGGCATGCACAGATATTAGCGGGAATACCGTTAGGTAACAGACAGAAAGACAAATTAGGCTTGGGGGTCCCCCAATAGAACCAAGTTCCTGGGGGCCCCCACTTACCTGTTCCCCGCCGCAGGACTTTGTTTGGTCCACAAAAGCCCAAACTTCACCTATCACGGCAGGCATTGTAATCAAACCTTCAGGGACCGGGTTCCCAAGGATTCCACTCCCCTGGACCTGTATAGCACCCTGCACAGAAAACATCTTGGTCGTGGGTATGACCAGAGCTCTGGATCCCAGGGTCCAGCTCTCCTAAGAGAAGCATTACAGGCAGAACCTTGCTCTTCTCTGCAAGGCCCGGGTACCGACCGTTTAGCTATGAAGCTTTTTTGGTCGGATCCGGAATAGCTTACTGAGGCCCAAAAGAACCTGTACGCAAGCTCAGTGAAAAACACATGTTTCTTCTTGGCCAACACCTTAGACACTGGCAAAAAACTGAGGTGCTCCCGGATGGGAGGGGCTTATATAGGGGAGGGTACTTCCGGTTTTGGAAGTTGCCAGTGCCAGCACCTGACGGTAACTATATAACCCATTAGTAATGATTATGTCGCTCTGTGTCCCGTGATGTACGAGAAAGAAATATATTTTAATCCGTCTAAATATGTGTAGCGGGTGTTTTTTTAGGGGAGGCATCTGGGTGGTAGTGTAACCCAGATGCACCAATTGCTAGGGGATCCGAGACCCTTTTCTGGTTCTTGGAGGACTCTGGTGGTGTGAGGTTCCTTGCGGTCCACGGGTGGTGCTGTTGCCCGGGGTCGGAGCTGAACTCACACCGCAAGACTGTACCTTTTTGTCCTCCCCTGGAGCTGGTACGGCGGGGCGGGGAACCCGCTGTGGCGTGAAGGGAGAGGGGATAAAAGGGGCGGATGCCCTTACCACGGGGTTCAGAGTTCGGAGAGAGTTGGAGGATGAGGCCGCACCCAGGCACCTTCAGCTTGGGTGCTGGCGTTCCGGAGTTCCGGGCTCAGGTGCCCTTGACCTGGCCGGAGCGAGGATGGAGTCCATCCCAGGCACCTTTAGCCTGGGGTGAGGTACTATGGCGGAGGCCTGGGGCTCAGTACCTTCGACTGAGTTCCGCAAGGGTAGAGGAATCCGAGGGGGGCCCTAACTCCTTGGGTGCCCGTGTCTGAGTTTGTGAGGACTGGTGTGCGGAACTTCTTTGAAGAGTCCAGCGCAGCATTGCTGGTGACAGAGAGGCCTCCTGTTTCTCCCTTGGACGGATCTCCTTCCCCTGGCAGGGGCCGTGCTAGCGAAGGTAATTCACATTCTACTCAATATAGTCAGTGGCAGTGACTACCCGCCACTGGTGATATCACAGTGGTTAGCAGGAGAAGGGAAGGGATTGTGCCTCGATCTATTCCCCATTACTACTCAGTAGAAGAAACTGTTTATTGTTTGGCAAGAAGAATAAAACTGAGGCCTCGTACACACGACCGATTTTCTCGTCCAAAACAGTCAAGAAAAGTGCCGCAAGAGTTTTTTTGTCTAGAAAAACTTTCGTGTGTATGGTTTTACGACGAGAAACTTGACGAGAATCTCGACGAGAAAATAGAGAACCTGCTCTCTATTTTCTCGTCAGGATTCCAGATTTCCTCGTCGTGTTTCTCGTCGGCCTGTTTTGTGACGAGAAAATGGTTCGTGTGTATGCTTTTACGACTCTTCAAAAAGCGCGCATGCTCAGAATCAAGTATGAGACGGGAGCGCATCTTCTGGTAAAACAAGCCTTCGTAATGGAAATAGCACATTCGTCACGCTAAAACGAACTGAAAGCACGAAGACTGAAAAGTGCGAATCGTCTCTTCCCAAACTTTTACTTCACACGCGGTAACACGAGATCAGCAAAAGCAGCCCAAGGGGTGGCGCCAAGAAAAAAGATCTTCCCCTTTATAGTGCCGTCGTACGTGCTGGACGTGAGCGCAGAGAACCACGAGGAAATTGGAAAATGACAGTGTGTACGCATAGAAAGCTTGACGAGAAAATCGACAAGCTTAACAAGAATCTCGTCGAAAAAAACGACGTGTTTTTTACGACGAGAAAATCGGTCGTGTGTACGAGGCCTGAGTTGGACCTATTCACTGTGTGGAACTCTGGTTACTAGGAGCAAAAGGAGTCAGGGACGAAGTACTGGACTTGACTCTAGGACACCTACACAAGACCCAATCTTCTGGCCTTCACCTCTTAGCTATGGAGGATACGGGCCATGGTGTATCTCATCCCTTCCCCCAGCACTGAGACCCCTAGACGAAGAAAGACAAGCCGAGTATGAGAAGGGGAGAGAGGGGTGAGGCCGCTACATATGTTTTTGTTGTTAATAGCAGAAAATCATAATTTATTGACAATTTGAGGATAGGGCTTTCGAGGTGTTTGGCATTAAAACAAATACTGTAGGTAGCATGTGTAGACTCTATATGGAACATTTTTACACAACTGCAATCATAACTTTACATAGATATAACCAGTTGATATCATATCAGTGGTAGATTACTGATGACATCATTTAAAAAATATGAAAAAAGGCACATCACAGCACAGCACAGCTAACACCTCATTGTATTTTAACATGTAAAGCACATGTTAAGTAAGGACTGCGTGCATGAATCTTTTAGGGACTTGAGGAGCAAACCTTCATTATAATTATCCAATTCTTTGCATTACTTAAAGTGTTACTAAATCCACAACAGTAAAAACAGTCTGTATATGCAGTAAAGAACGCTTGTTATACTCACTGTGGAACCTAGGGGGTTAATCCTTTGCATCGTGTATGAAGGCTGTTTGGTCGTGTCCCTCTGATCCTCATCTTCTTCCACAGTCTCCAAAAAATAACGTGATATTTACAAAGCCAGGGGACAGGCTGCACATGCTCAGTTTGGTGTGTATTGCTAGAGTGTTTTTTGTTTTTTTTCTTAGGAGAGCGCATGTGATCAGCACATTGCCAATCAGCACGGTCCACACAAGTCTCCTACAAGTTTTACTAGGAACTGATAGAAGTCACAAGGCTGCTATATACTGCTGATGAGAAAAGGTATTTATCAGTTTAAATTTACTCAAATAATTGCATTTCCATGTTCTGTGTACTATGGGAGACCAGATATAGTGAATGCAGGTTCTGGGTTTAGTAACAGTAATCTAAAGCAAGTATAACTTAGTTCTACTATGAATACTTTTCGTTTTGGAAATACAGATCGATTGCTAAATTTAATACACAAAGCCATATTGGTGTAAGTCAAATATAGTGATGAGCCGAACACCCCCGGGTTCGGTTCGCACCAGAACCCGCGAACGGACCGAAAGTTCGTACGAACATTAGAACCCTATTAAATACAATGGATGCGAACGTTCGAATTCTAAAGTGCTAATTATAACAACTATTATGCATGTTATTGTCCTAAAAAGGGTTTGGGAACCCGGGTTCTGCACCAGGGGACATGTATCAATGCAAAAAGAAGTTTTAAAAACGGTCGTTTTTCGGGAGCAGTCATTTTAATGATGCATAAAGTGAAAAAAAAAAGTCAAATATTCCTTTAAATATCGTACCTGGGGGGTGTCTAAAGTATGCCTGTGAAGTGGCACGTGTTTCCCGTGTTTAGAACTGTCCCTGCACAAAATGACACTTCTAAAGGAAAAAAAAGCCATTTAAAACTGCTTGCGGCTTTAATGTAATGTCTGGTCCCGGTAATATGGATGAAAATCTTTAAGAAAAATGGCATAGCTACCCCATGACCCCCCCCCCCCTACCCCAGCCCATTACCAGCCCCTTTGGGTCTTGTATGGATATTAAGGGGAACCCCGCACATAAAATAAAAAAGGCCCTATATACTCTGAACAGCCGTATACAGGCGGTGCATACAAGACAGGGACTGTAGGTTTGTTCTTATGTAGAATGTGTTTGTAATTTTGAACAGGTACATTGTTTAAGTGTAGCTCCAGCCCAAAAATCTATTTTTAAACTTTTTGGAAAACATAGGTAAGGGTTATCACCCCTGTAACATTTGTTTTGCTGTCTGTGCCCCTGTTCAGAACATTTCACCTCACATTCCGTCCCAATGACAACTGTTTTTGAAATGTGGTGTTTTTCTTGAAACAAGGATTGCTGATAAAGCATCAGTACAGAGGAGACACCTTTCTCCCATATTAATTCTTACAGGAGAGAATTTTCCTTCCTAGGGGTAGATTTCCTCTCACTTCCTGTTGTCTTCTTGCGTTTGCAAGTAGGAGTCGTTTGTAAGTTGGATGTTTGAAAGTAGGGACCTGCCGTATATAATCTGCAGAAATAGGCCCCTTAGTTGGTGTTGGCACAACACTGTAAGCACTCACAGTTACTCTTGGTTGGTGCTGGAACGCCCTGCTGTCAACTATTATATCAGGAATTGTAATTACATATAATTGTTGAACAGTGGTAGTAAAAATTGGGCCTTTGATGGTGGTGCTGGTGCCACAACACTGTAAGCCCTGACAGTTACTCTTGGTGGGTGCAGCAATGGGCCCTGCTGTGAATTATTAGATCAAGAATTGTAATTGCATGCCCCTGTTGAACAGGGGCTGAAAAATTGGGCCTTTCGTGGTGGTGGTGGTGGTGGTGGTGTTGCCACAACACTGTAAGCCCTCAGAGTTACTCTTGCTTGGTGGGTGCAGGAATGGGCCCTGCTGTGAATTATTAGATCAATAATTGTAATTACATGCCCCTGTTGAACAGGGGCTGAAAAATTGGGCCTTTCGTGGTGGTGGTGGTGGTGGTGGTGGTGTTGCCACAACACTGTAAGCCCTCAGAGTTACTCTTGCTTGGTGGGTGCAGGAATGGGCCCTGCTGTGAATTATTAGATCAATAATTGTAATTACATGCCCCTGTTGAACAGGGGCTGAAAAATTGGGCCTTAGGCACTGGTGGCACAACACTGCAACCCCTCACAGATACTGTACTTGGAGCACAGCAATGAGCCCTGTTGCAAAGTATTGCTTCAAAAATTGTAATGACACGCCCCTGTTAAACAGGGGCTGAAAAATTGGGCCTTAGGCACTGGTGGCACAACACTCCAACCCCTCACACATACTGTACTTGGAGCACAGCAATGAGCCCTGTTGCAAAGTATTGCTTCAAAAATTGTAATTACACGCCCCTGTTAAACAGGGGCTGAAAAATTGGGCCTTAGCCACTGGTGGCGGCACCCATAAACAAAAATGATCTTCCAAGCTATCATCATCAATCGTATCATTGAGGACTCGGAGGAGGAGGATAGCCAGTCAACATAACAGCACAGGCACTCAGCATCAGCATCAGTCTTGAAGGGATGTGACATGTTAAAATCAATTAGTCTGTTATATCAGCATCAGGTGTGTGGTAGCTGGTGGTGATCCAAGACTGGTTCATCTTGATGAAAGTCAGTCGATCAAATGAGTCGGTGGACAGGCGCACCCTGTGATCCGTGACAAATCCTCCAGCAGCACTGAATGTGCGTTCCGAAAGAACGCTGGATGCAGGACAGGCCAGTAGCTCAATTGCATACTGTGCAAGCTCTGGCCAGTGATCCATCCTCAAGACCCAGTAAGCCAGAGGATTTTCGGTGGGGAAGGTGTCCAAGTCTGACCTTGCCCCTAGATATTCCTGCACCATGTTTATCAGACGCTGGCGATGGTTGCTGGAACCGATCATACTTTGGGGCTGCGGACTAAAGAATTGTCTGAACGCATCGGTCAGACGGCCACCTTCCCCACCGCTCCTTCTTTGACTGGCCGAAGCCTCAGCAACTCGTTGTCCAGGACCAGGAGTTTGTAACCTCCCAGTCTCTGGGAACGCGTTGCACAGACCTTTCTGCAAGGCCTCCCGGAGTTGTCTCATCCTCTGCTCCCTCTGCGACGGTAACATAAGGTCCGCAACCTTACCCTTGTACCGTGGATCAAGGAGAGTGGCCAGCCAGTAATGGTCCCTCTCCTTGATCCGAAGAATACGAGGATCCTTCCGCAGACTTTGCAGGATCAGGGAGGCCATGCAGCGTAGGTTTGCTGAGGCATTCGCTCCGGAGTCCTCTGGGTCACTAAGGACGACATGATCCGCAGTCACCTCCTCCCAGCCACGTACAAGTCCACTGGTTTCTTGGGACTGTAAATCATCCCTAAAAGACTGCTGCTGATGATGCTGAGTGCCAGCCTCCACCTCCATGCTGACACAATCCTCCTCCTCCTCCTCCTCCTCCTCTTCCTGTGCGATGGGTGGGACAGAAGGAACACTGTCTGGGTAAAGGGGGCCTTGAGAGGCAAGGAAGTCCTCCTCTTCCTGCCTCTGTTCTGCCTCAAGTGCCCTGTCCATTATTCCACGCAGCGTGTGCTCCAACAGGTGGACAAGAGGTACAGTGTCACTGATGCATGCACTGTCACTGCTCACCATCCTCGTGGCCTCCTCAAATGGTGCCAGGACAGTGCATGCATCCCTGATCATGCCCCATTGGCGTGGAGAAAAAAAACCAAGCTCCCCTGACCCTGTCCTGGTGCCGTAGTCGCACAGGTACTCATTGATGGCCCTCTGCTGCGTGTGCAGCCGCTGCAGCATGGCCAACGTTGAGTTCCACCTGGTGGGCATGTCACATATAAGGCGGTTCTTGGGCAGGTTCAACTCCTTTTGCAGCTCAGCCAGGCGAGCACTGGCATTATAAGATCTGCGGAAATGCACACAGACTTTCCTGGCCTGCCTCAGGACATCCTGTAAGCCCGGGTACCTGCCCAAGAAACGCTGCACCACCAGGTTAAGGACGTGAGCCACACAGGGCACATGGGTCAGTTGTCCCTGTCGGAGGGCGGAGAGGAGGTTGGTGCCATTGTCGCAAACCACCATTCCTGGCTTAAGCTGGCGTGGCGTCAACCACCTCTCGGCCTGGCCCTGCAGAGCAGACAGGACCTCTGCCCCAGTGTGGCTTCTGTCCCCCAAACACACCAGCGCAAGCACGGCATGGCATCTTTTTGCCTGCGTACTTGCGTAGCCCCGTGAACGGCTACGGAGCACCGCTGGTTCATAGGACAAACCACAGGAAGAGTCCATGGAGGAAGAAGAAGAGGAGGGGGTGGAGGAGAGAGGTGTGTCACAACCAGTAGTAGCATTTTGGAGGCGTGGCGGTGGGACAACCTCCAACACTACTGCACCTTGTCCTGCATCCTTCCCAGCTGCCAAAAGAGTGACCCAATGGGCCGTGAAAGAAAGGTAACGTCCCTGTCCATGCCTGCTGGACCATGAGTCAGCGGTAATATGCACCTTACCGCTGACCGCCCTGTCCAGCGAGGCCAAGACATTGCCTTCCACATGCCGGTAGAGAGCCGGAATAGCCTTCCGTGAGAAAAAGTGGCGTTTGGGAACCTGCCACTGAGGAACCGCACATTGCACAAACTCACGGAAGGGGGCCGAGTCTACCAACTGAAAAGGCAGCAGTTGAAGCGCTAGCAATTTAGCCAAGCTAGCATTCAACCGCTGGGCATGTGGATGGCTGGGAGTGAACTTCTTTCGACGGTCCAGCAGCTGGGGCAGGGAAATTTGCCTGCTAGAATCGGACGTCGGTGTACTGCTAGCAGAGTGGCCGCAAGTACTTGGCTGTGACACACCTAATTCTACACCTTCATTCCTCTCAGTGCAGGTTTCAGAGAGGACTGAAGTTATAGTGGGGTTGGAGATCCCAGCTGATGCGGTGCAAGGAGAGGTCCGCTTTGTTCTTTGGTGTGGGTCTTTGAGGTAGGCTTGCCAACGAGCTGCATGGCAGGTCAACATATGTCTGGTCAGGCATGTGGTACCCAAGCGGCTGATGTTTTGGCCACGCGATATACGCTTGAGACATATGTTGCAAACAGCAGCTGTGCGATCTGATGCACTAGCCTCAAAAAAGGCCCACACCAAGGAACTTTTTGAATGACGGGCAGAGGCAGCGCCCTGCACAGGCGGAGCTCTGCGGTGTGATTCCATCGGTGTACTGCCCTTACGCTGGCCACCAAAGGGCATCCTGCCTCGTTGGAGATGTGCCTCCTCCTCATCCTCCTCCTCCTCCTCTCTCCTATTAGGCACCCATGTGGAGTCAGTGACCTCATCATCCCCTCCCTCCTCATCACTGGAGCCAATCTGGCAGTATGCTGCAGCTGCTGGAACATGACTGCCAGATTGGTGTCCTTCTTGAGCATCCCCTCTGTCTGCTCTCACCCTACTGCCTTCCTGTAGCTGGGTTTCATCATCAGACCCTTCGAAACGCTGGGCATCCTCCTGGAGCATGTACCCAACACTGTGCTCAAACAGTTCGGGGGACTCCTCAGGAGGAGGACATGGTGGGTCTAGGGAAGGAGTGACTGATGATGAGTCTGACATTGATACCAGGGAAGAGGACGCTTTGGCAGCTGCTTTGCCAGTACCCTGAGCCTGGGTGAGAGAGGATGAGGAGGAGGAGGAGGGCTTGGTCATCCACTCTACCAAGTCTTCGGCATGATGTGGCTCAACATGTCCAGCTGCCGAAAAGAAGGACAAGCGTGTCCCATGGCCATGTGCTGATGACAATGCACCGCGTCCACGACCAGCACTGTTGCCCCCAGACACAGAGCCTGCTTGCCCTCTTTTATTGCCTCCTGACTGTCTGCCTCTCCTTGTTTGCCTTCCAGACATTCTAATAGATGGCCTGCAGGGAGATGGGAAAAAAGCAATGAGGGCTACCTTCAGGTGTCCTTCTCTGTCCCTTTACTTAAGGATTTCTAAATATGGTTCAGGATGATTGCTTTTGCACAGAATAGCACAACGACAATTTCCCTGACTGTCCAAAAAACAAGGATTTCAAAGATGGTTGATGAGGAATGCTTTAGCACACTATAGCACAAGGAGAATTCACTCACTGTCCTTCCCAGTCCCTAGAAACAAGGACTTGCACAGTGAAAGAAACTGACACTCTCCCTACCTACAGTTTTCTGTCCCTAGAAAAAATGTTTTTTTTAAGCACACTATAGCACAAGGAGAATTCACTCACTGTCCTTCCCAGTCCCTAGAAACAAGGACTTGCACAGTGAAAGAAACTGACACTCTCGCTACCTACAGTTTTCTGTCCCTAGAAAAAATGTTTTTTTTAAGCACACTATAGCACAAGGAGAATTCACTCACTGTCCTTCCCAGTCCCTAGAAACAAGGACTTGCACAGTGAAAGAAACTGACACTCTCCCTACCTACAGTTTTCTGTCCCTAGAAAAAATGTTTTTTTTAAGCACACTATAGCACAAGCACAAAACACACTGACACTCTCCCTACCTATCCTTCTCTTTCCCTAAACTAAAGGAATCCAGGTTAAGCAAGAAAGAAATAAAAGTCACTGTCCCTGCCTATGCTGCTCTTTCCCTGCTCCGGAACACACTACACTAGGCCGCCGTGCTGGCGGCCTTTTATAGTGTGGGGCGTGTACTAAACACCCTCAGCAATAATTGGCCACAGGCATCCTGCCTGTGGCCAATCATTGCTCTCCTCGCTGCCGGCGCTGTGATTGGCCAAGCATGCGGGGTCACAGTGCATGCTTGGCCAATCACAGCGCCTGGATGACACTGCGATGGCGTAGTGCATTGTGGGCCGTTCGCGTCACTCGAATTTGGCGCGAACGGCCCAAATCGTTCGATCTTCGTCGAACGATCGAACAGCCGATGTTCGAGTCGAACGTATGTTCGACTCGAACACGAAGCTCATCCCTAGTCAAATACACAGATATGACCTTATATAATAATGTGCCAAGCAATGTGACTAATTTCATGTAGGTAAGCAATGTTGGGGCATATGTCATACCATAGGCGGCTGAAGCCAAAACAATATACAGAGCAATATATGGGCCAGGGTATAATAGAGAGAACCTTATGTATAGGAAATAATATACAGAACCTTGGCTAGCACCAATGTGTAGAAGTGAAAAAAAAGTAAACCTTAAGAGCCCATTCACACAGGGGCGGCACGACTTGTGCCGCGACTGTGCTGGGCGATCTCAAGACGACTTCAAAGCAGACTTCCAAAATGACTTCTGTATTGAAGTCAATGGAAGTCGCCTTGAAGTCGTCTTGAAGTAGTACAGGAACCTTTTTCTAAGTCGGAGCGACTTCAGTCGCTCCGCTTAGAACGGTTCCATTGTACAGAATGGGATGCGACTCGTCAGGCGGCTGAGACGCCTGACGAGTCGCCCCTGTGTGAATGGGGTCTAAAGTGCAACTCTGTCAATAAGCATTGCCAATTTCTAATCTTTATGCTGCTAGCATTAGTAAATAGGAAAGTATATCCTATTTACTTGTTTTAAACCTTTTTTTCCAAATGTCTTCAGTTACTTTCTGGTTTCCAGGCCTTGTCGAAAGTTTGAGCTGTTGTAAACAACAAGCAGCAGGAGAAATATAAAGTAGAAACCAGCAATAAACATATATATCCATCTGTTGTCTAAAATGTAGAGTACAAACTATCAATATGTGATTTCATATTTGCCTTATTAAAAAAATATATATTTTTATTATAATTTTATCTTTCTGACCATGAAAATATGCACAAAAATAACGAAAGATCCCCTGTAAATTCTTCCAATTAAAATTAACTGGACATCGTAAAATGTTTCATTAACTCTATAGTTACATTAACCCATTATTGCCACTATATTAAACACAGATCTAAAACATTTTTTTTTTGTTAGAATGTATTTTATTAATGTTATCAAATACAACATAAGTATGAATGACATCAACCAAATATGTGTGGCAATATTTATTTGTTAACAAAAAATTTCATGTACAAAATCAGATTGCTAAACATAAGCCTAGAGGCCCCTTTCACACTGGGGCGGGAGGTGCGCTGTGGGTATAGCTGCGCTATTTTTAGCCCTGCTATACCTTTGTTTTCAACCCCCGCTAGCGGCCGAAAAAGGGGTTAATACCGCCCGCAATGCGCCTCTGCAGAGGCGCATTGCGGGCGGTATTACCGCGGTCTCCCATTGCTTTCAATGGGCAGCAGCGGTAAAGGAGCGGTGAACACACCGCTCCTTCACCGCTGTAAAGATGCGGGCTAGCAGGACTTTTGGAGCGGTCCTGCTAGCGCACCGCTTCAGTGTGAAAGCCTTTGGGTTTTCACAATGAAGCCTGCAGGGCACGATTTTTTCAGGCGGTATAGCAGCGCTATTAGCGCTAAACCGCCTGAAAAACGTGTCAGTGTGAAAGGGGCCTAATAAATTACATGAACCAATTATCCCATACTTGCTATATTTGATTGAATCAATCTATGGCATTAGTAGTCAACCAAGCCATATAGTCTGTAGCCTTCAGTGTTCCAAAACATAAGAAAATTATTTTGTCTGAGTAAATGGGGGGGGGGGGTTGCTTCCATTTTAATGCTGATACCTGACGATCAGATTGGATGCGTTTTTACTATAATGTCTGCTGTGCAGTTTGGTTCTGTATATTCATAGGGCAGAGGACAGAATGTTATTATAATACAGAAAAAAAGGGGAGTGTCCAAGGGACTTTGTAAGACATCAAAGAAGGTAAAAAAAAAAAAAAGAAAAAAACTTACATTTATTGGAAATAAACATAATAAAAATGCTCAAATTAGGTATAAACCCTTAATAAACAGACACAGAACATTGCTACACATATAAATGAGAGTAATTACAGATATGTTCAACATCATAAATGATTCATTGTGGACGAGCTCTTGCATGAATCTCGACACGTTTTGTGAAACAACGTTCACTTCCTCAGGAGATGTGAGAACTCATAAATGTCTACAGGGAAACCAGGTCGTAAGTGCAAACACACACAAAAAGAAAAAATTAAACCACATGTAATACTTACATATAAATGTAAAAAGGAACCAACAGGATGCTGGCCCATACACAAAAGGGGGTTTACCGCTCCTAAAGCGCCCCTGCCCATTGAAATCAATGGCCAGAGCCGCCGAAGCGCCTGCAAAGCGCCTCGGCAGCAGTGCTTTTAACCCCTTATTCGACCGCTAGCGGGGCTTAAAAGCACCCAACTAGCGGCCGAAAAGCGCCTCTAAAACGACGGTAAAGCGCCGCTGTCAGTGTGAAAGGGCTCTAAGTCTAAGAGGTGGCCTTTAATATGATGGGTGAGGGAACAATAGTCAGGGTCAGGAGGTGTGATAGGACCTAGGTGTGAATGAAGCTTGGATTTTATAGGTAAGGTTTACATTTGCATAGAACTTTAACCACTTTTACCCCCCTTCCTGACCAGGCCACTTTTTGCCATATGGCACTGCGTTATCTTACCGGACAATTGCGCGTTCGTTCGACGCTGTACCCAAATAAAATGTATGTCCTTTTTTCCCACAAATAGAGCTTTCTTTTGGTGGTCTTTGATTTCGGTGGTCTTTGATTGTGGCTTTTATTTTTTGCGCTATAAGCAAAAAAAGACCAACAATTTTGAAAAAAATATATATTTCTTACTTTCTGCTATAAAACATATCCAATAAAAAAAATGTAAAAAATCTAATTTCTTCATCAATTTAGGCCAATATGTATTCTGCTACATATTTTTGGTAAAACAAATCCCAATAAGCATATATTGATTAGTTTGCGCAAAAGATATAGCGTCTACAAACTATGGGATAGATTTATGGAATTTTTTTTTTTTTTTTACTAGTAAAGGCGGCGGTCAGGGACTTTTAGCGGGACTGCGACATTGCGGCAGACAAATTGGACACTAAGTGACACATTTGGGGACCAGTGACACCTATACAGTGATCAGTGCTAAAAAAATGCACTGTCACTGTACTAATGACACTGGCTGGGAAGGGGTTACCATCAGGGGCAATCAAAGGGTTAATAGTGTTCCCTGGGAGTGCTTCCTAACTGTGTGGGAGGTGCTTTAACTGTGGGAAGACAGAGATCCGTGTTTCTGCTTAGCAAAAACACAAGATCACTGCCTTTCTGTCAGGTCACCTGAGGCCAGGTGACAGATGCACACCGTTGGGGTCAGGAGTGCACCGCTATGATAGTGGACCTTATGGCTGACTGCTGCGGATAGAACCTTGGGTGGTACAGGAAGGCAGGTCAACTGGGGCACCAACACGGATCCCACAGGGAGCTAGAACATAAGATTCCCCAGGGTGCGGAGTCTAAGAGCCAGCAGGTGTTCACCAGAGCCTCTAGTGGTGAGGATGGACTATGCTGCAGCTGACTCCAGGTCGCGGCCCCCAGGGTCTCCCAGCTCACGCTCACGGTAGGCTATAGGAGGAAGCTACAGGTTGGGGCGACTAGCAGACAAGGATAAGCGTACTGCCAGTCCCGGAAGTCACAGGCTGTAATCGAGAGCCGGCCGGCTTGAATTTTATTGAAACTGCCTACTACCATCTGCATAATTGTAAGTGCAATTCTTTTTATCTTGAATAAATGCTTTTATGGAATTACGCTATGGTGGCATCCCCCTTTCTGTTTGCATGGGAATAAATACGGATGCTGTTACGGATCTTGCGTTTGGAAAACACTGATGATACATTCAGCACCAGAGTGCAAAGACCCAGGGCTGGGGAAATAGCCCCAAGCGTGTACGATCTCCCTAAAAAGAGATCTCACCTTCTGGTAAGCGGCAGCATATCATTGGTGGAGGATCCTTCTGTCACACCATCATCACTTCTCTTTTTTTTGGGTGTTCATCAATCATCACTGAAGATATTTGGGTGAAAAGACTATCATTCATTTTATACTTTCACTTGGAATAATATGGTGATAATATCAGATGGGAGAAAGTTTATCTAATCCTTCCTATCAATCATTCTGATATTTGAGAAGAGACTTCAGAACACAAGCACTTATTAGGTCACTCTATCAATATTGTTTGGAGTTGGAACATTTACGTTTTCTCACGTTTTGTTTGTTTTTATTTAACACTGCATGGAGAGAGGTCACATCCTCATCTGTATGCACACATAATTTAGAGGTACTAATTTTGGTATGTGCACAGCTTATTGTTTTAGAAAGGATAAAACGATGAACAAGCCAAAGGTCAAGGGTCACAAGCAGGCAGGGATGGTCGAGAAATGAGCCAAAGGTCAGGGTCATAAGCAGGCGGGGATGGTCGGGAACACGCCAAGATCGGTAACAGAGACAAACATAGAGCACATGGCAAGCAGGAAACAGGAAACCAAACACACAATATAGGACAGGCCAGGAGCGCAAGCACAGCATAAGCGTAAGGCCTACATGATGGGGTTTAAACAGGAAGGCTAGAAGGTTAGGTCGGGGTTAATAAAAATGAATACAGGAGTTATAATATCAAATACATTTTATTGAAGGATAGTAGGGTGTGGCAGGGGGGTCCTAAGGGGTTACTAAGGGGGGACTGCCCTCCAGGTTTCAGTCAGACCAGAGGACAGCTAAAGACAAGATTCTCCCGCCCTCCCGCCCCGAATTTTACAGGATTTGCAGCGGGTGATTAGCGTGGTGGGTTGGGTTTTGGATTGCAGTTTGTCATGGCGGCAGGCAGAGGTCGTAGGGTTTTTGAAGGCGGGGATGGTTACGCTCTTTGGAGAACAAGGGGTTGGGCCCATCTATGGTATGGGTGTAACTGCCCTATTAAAGGGGAATGTAACACGTGATGGTGCAGTTGGCTGTATCGGCTGGTTAATTGGCCAAACAATTGTCCCCGAGCTGGCGTAATTTGCAGCTGGGGGCCGTGGAAAGGCAAGGTGGGCCATATACAGCCATTGGGCCAGTCAGTGGGTGCCTTCAATAATCCTAAGACAAAAAGCAGGCAGTGATTTTCACTCAGAAAGGTTATAACATGTTTTTCATTCCGTATATGATGTAATAAAAGTTTTTATGGTTGGTTATGTAATAAAAGGGCTGCTATGGCCATTTAAACCCAAATTAGATGTCTGGGCTAAGTCATTTTAGTTAAGATAAGGTGATGTGGAAAAATGGCATACAGCCGGTACTTGGACAATACCCCAGGCATGCACGGCAAGGCAGGCTTGGAGAGCACAGTGTTAAATAGTGGTTCCTGTTGAGGCTAGGGTGGAGCCACACTGAGGGAAGATTACTTAACCATGCAGGTGTGAGAGAGCAAGCCCTAAGGCTGATACCCAGACCAGGTAAGAGACAGACAGGTCATGAAAGTATTACTGCAAAGTCATGACACTTTCCGCGTTCAATTTTTCAAAATAATAAAAGAAATTACAGAAGTATAATATGACGAAGGGTTCATTCATGTATTACAAAGGAAAAAATAAAAAATAAAAAAGGAAAAATAAAACATTGTTTTCATCATCACAAAACAGTAAATTAATAATAAGTCTATCACTGAACAGCAATCTGCCTTATTTACATAGGCAGATCGGCATTCTGGCTGTGTCACGAATGATCGCCAGGAACTGGCGGACATCGAGTCTGCCGGACCCGCTCATTGGCTCCCGCTTTGTCCAATCACAGTGGGAGCACGTCACCGGTGGCGTACAGGTAAGTGATTTCGTGCAGAAGAGCCGCTGCCCCACAGTACATGTACATGGAAAGGTCGGCAAGTGGATACAGACCCGTACACACAGGTCAAATGTCGGGCGGCATCGGGCGGTTTCTATAGACATTTGGCCTGTGTGTACTGTAGGTGGTCTGACAGGAGCCGGCCATTGATGGGGCATGGCTGAAAATGGTCTGCCGACCGGCTGAGAGCGCTGACCGGAGTTTTCTGGCAGGATGGCGTCCCCATGTCAGAACACAATAGAACAGTAGGGGAGATTGCTGTACTAACATCGGATTGTTAGTACATGGGCTCCGACCTCAGCTGTCAGTTTTTTTTGTTTCAATACTTTGAGTCACTGACCTAGAAAAAAAATTTAGTGAGTGGGGCAGTATTCTACATAATCCTGGCCAGTGACTCCGAGAGTGCTGATGCCTTTAAATCAGCATGACAACAATGCAACTAGTTTTTTTCAGTAAGAGATGTCAGAAATGACAACCCTTCATCTTCTTTCATACAAAAGTACACGATTAAATGTTTTCTTCACACCCAAAGTAGACCTTTGTTTCTCGGCATGCAGCAACTCACTGTAAACCCCTTTTGCACTCTATCCCTCTAACCTTTGATGCTGCAGAAAATCACAATATGATATTTCACCTATACATATGAACCTGGCTCTCCATCCAAATGTAAACAGCAGTGGTTTAGAAAACTGCTACCTAATTTCAGAAGCGTGCCAAGGCCCAGGCTTCTCCATTCACTATAAAGATGTTAGGGTGACATATCCACTTTTGTACTTTGAGTCACTGACAAGTAACAAGTATGCAACAAGTAAAGTCAAAACTCCTGATTTGTGAACTAGTTCATGATCAGTGACTCAGTATTATAGCTGCACTGCATCAAAGCAGTTAAACACACAGATAAAATACATTTAAAGTGATTGCAAATGGTCACCAGTTAGTTTAAAATAGCAATGAAAGGCAAAATATTTGTGCATAAAGATAAAAAATAACATTATAAAACACTTTATTTCCCTTTTTCTGGTACAATTTTTTTTATTGATGTAGCGGGGTCCCCAAATTTAACCCCGCTATACCTGTGGAGGGGGAGCTGACGTCATCATCAGGCGCCGTGTGATGGGAGAGCGGTGAGGGGCAGAGCACAGGGAGGTCATCGGAGACAGATCCCGGGCGGACATCGGGGACAGATCCCGGGCGGACATCGGGGACAGATCCTACGCTCTGCTGCCCAGCCCGTGGCCGGCTCCATACACCGGGGACCCGCCGCCATCTTGAGGCCTATGAGACCTCTGTAGCCTCTGCGCTCGAGTGCCGCGAGGGACGAACGGTGGCCCCATCTGTGAACACCAGCGACAGCTTCACCGGACTGGGAGGGCAGCAGTCATAACATCCGAAGTCGGGAGACCGGGTGTACCAGTACTACACACCCGCGGCCCGATGCCATCTTGAGGCCTAAGAAGTCAGTCAGCCGCATCATCACCTCTAAGGTACACTCCTTCCCCTGTGTCAGCACTCCTAATAGCGGTGGACTGTCTGAATATCAGCTAGGGACAGTTCTGAAAGCTCTGCCCTAGACGGACGGTGGCTGTTTTAGGAAAGGCTGCGGCTTCGGCCTACCCCTGGAGGTCAGCGGCCATATTGCTGCACCCAGACTCCCGGCCAGTTCTTGATCCCGGTCTCCCTGGCGCATTATCTTCCCTACTTGGTTGCTAAGGCACTAGCTAGACATCCAGAGCCATATAGCAGCACACTCACTAGGCCTCAGCTTGTTACATCCTTGGCCTAGTAGCAGCAAAGGCCCAGTCATCCCTGTCCTCTCCAGCTCAACCCCTATTCAGCAGATGAAGCTCAGCATGAGCCTGAATAACCATATGTTCCATACTACGCTGTACACATGTTGTTAAGCGAATGAGACTGAGGGGCGCTCCACTTAGCATTCAGTTCTGAAGCTCCAACTATGCCAGCAAAGATACACAAAATCCGCTCTACAACTCCCAAGACACATAGTAAAGGAACGGCGACTAACCAAACCACCTCTAGTTCCATACAGCGATTCCTGGTTGCTAGTGGAACCGGCCCCGGCGCATGTAGCAGTCAAGCTAGACGCACGAGCCGCAACGCATCTCTCGCTTCACTAGCAACCTCTGTAAGAGAAAGTTCGCCTGTATCATCTTACTGCTCAGATCTCATGGAAGAACCTGAGTCTCCTACAGGCTCAGATTTGGCGACTCTGCTGAGCGGCATTAGAAAAGAGTTAGCCGGGATGTTCCATGGACTCGAAAAATCAATAAAAAAGGAAATCACAGGGGTAAGAACAGATATGGCGCATATTCTCGATAGGGTGGAGGGCACAGAGCAGAGACAAGATACTCATGAAACAGCTATAAGAGAACTACAAAAGTCTGTCACACAGCTAGCCCTTGCTCAACGTGCCTCACTATATAAGTTAGAGGACCTCGAGAATAGAAATCGCAGAAACAACCTACGAATTAGAGGTCTGCCTGAAGTGACTGGAGATAAAGATTTGGAGTCGCAGATTAGAGGTATATTTAATTCAGTGTTGGGAAATGAACCCACTGATTCGTTGCGTTTTGATCGGGTCCATTGGGCTCTTAGGGCTCGTACCGTTGCTCCTGAGCAACCCAGAGACGTAATATGCCGTCTACATTATTTCACAGATAAGAACGCCATTATGGCCAAGTTGAGGAGCATTCCCAACATTGACCTTGATGGAGCAACTCTCAATATTTTCTCGGATTTATCTAAAGAAACCTTAGACCGCCGCAGAGCCCTTAAACCACTTTTGGAACAGTTACGTTCTAAGGAGATTACCTATAGATGGGGTTTCCCGGCGTGCCTTATTGCTACCAAAAATGGTCGCTCCCACACCCTCTGGTTCCCAGAGGAATTGTTACAATTTTTAAAGGACCTTAATCTGCCCTTAGTGGACCTTCCGGGCTGGCATGATCCGGTCCCTAAGTTTTTACATATCCAGGACTCCCATTGGCAAAAATCTCCTACTACTAAAAAAGGGCGCTCTTCAGCGTCAGGTCCTGTATAATAACATAGATGAGTAAAGGGTGATTATGCCTATGTACTTTCCTTTTTTTCTTTGTTTGAGTATGCCTGTAAGTTATTATATCTAATGAGATGTGACTTGGCTGCTAAAGTATATTTGTTATAAAAAGGTTTATGGTTTACTGTTGGAGCAAAAAGTATTCTTCTGCACATTATTTGACGCAAGCTGAATGCGGGTGGAGCACAATGCTCCTATGTGTCTCTTATACGACACGTTCCCCTCCCCTTCTTCCCTTTTGGGGTTGTGGAGAGCGGGTAGCCTTCGAGTTTCCTTATCCGTTCTCCTACGGGAGTTCTGGACGGCTGCCCGTGCTCTCTCCCCCCATAGGGACCACCGCAGAAATCTGCGTGATAAATTAAGGTTTCCCACATGCGTCCAGATGGACGTTTTTGTTGTTTATGTAAATTTGTCTTTTTGTTTTTCTCAATACTTACCCGTTTCTTTTTTGTTTTATTTTCCCTATCAAGGCTGGCATGCATGGCTAAGTAGGTTTAAGGGTTATGCTCTACTGTGATAAATGGCCACACTTAAAGTTATTTCTTATAATGTTAGGGGTTTAAATGCCGCGGCAAAACGGCATCAGGTTATCCGTGAATTACGGAAACTTGCCTCTTCTATTGTGTTTCTTCAGGAAACACATTTAACTCATACTACGCAGGTCAAATTGACCTCGCTTTATTTTCCTCAGTGGTATTATAGCCTTTCAGATACGAATAAAGCTAAGGGGGTGGCTATTGGTTTTAGTAGTAGCGTACCCTTCCATTTTTTAGAGATGCAAGCGGATGACCATTGTCGTTTTCTTTTTTTAAAGGGCTTTTTAGGTACTACCCAATGTACTCTAGCAAACATATACAGCCCGAACCAAAATCAACCTACCTTTCTCAAATTCTTACTGATTTGCTGAGGGTTTAATCATACCGGCAGGAGACATAAATATGTCTCTAGATCCTGTTTTGGATACATCCCACGGTCGCTCTAACATCTCTTTTAAGCGCTTGTCCTTTGTTAAAAAGAGACTAATAGACCGACAATTGATAGACGTATGGCGTATTTTACATCCAAAAGAAAAAGATTTTTCCCATTTTTCGAAGACTCATCAGTCTTATTCCCGAATAGATAATATCTTTTTAGACCATTACCACCTTCCATTAGTACAATCAGCGAATATAGGCACTGCGACTCTGTCAGATCATGCACCTGTGTCGATGAGTATGACTATGCCCACTTTGACTCAGCGCTCCAATAATTGGAGACTCAATGATTCTCTTCTTTCAAACCCAACAGAAGTTTCTGTGTTGGCCTCTCATATATTGCAATATTTTAAAGACAATAAACCTTCCGAGACATCCCCTGCTATTGTATGGGAAGCTCACAAGGCAACTATGAGAGGCCGACTCATAGAACTTGGGGCAAGGAAAAAAAGAGAGCGTGGTCAACAACTTGAACAGGTACTGCACCAAATAACAGAACTTGATAAACAACATAAATTCACTTTGCATACATCCCAGCTAGAAGCTCTCACATTGAAACGAGAGGAATTAAAAAATCTTCTTAACCTTGATACAGCTCGGAAATTCCAACGATATTCGCAAAAATTCTATGAGTGGGGGGACAAACCTAGCAGACAATTAGCAAGATCCCTCAAAGAAAAACAGACTAGATTGTTTATTCCTAAAATAAAGCTATCAAACGGAAATTTAGTCTATGCGACTCCTCACATTTCTAAAGCTTTCAGGGACTATTATGCAGATTTGTACAAAGTACAGTGTGACTCTCCGTCTCTGACTGTGAAGGAGAGACGTAACCTTATGCTTACATATTTAAAAGAAGCAAATTTGCCCAAACTTTCAAATTTGACTCTCAGGGAACTTGAATCTGAACTTTCGGTTGAGGAATTTCAGGCGGCTCTGAAATCTTCACCGACAGGTAAAGCCCCGGGACCGGATGGTTATACTATCCGGTACTATAAAACATTCAGTGATATCCTTCTGCCCCGCCTTACATCTTATGCCAACTCAATCTCATAGACCTCGGGACTACGCCCGGAATCTCTTACAGCCCATATTTCAGTTATCCTTAAAGCAGATAAGGACCCCACTCAATGCAGTAGCTATAGGCCAATTTCCCTATTAAATGTTGATATCAAATTATATTCTAAGGTAATGGCCAACAGACTACTCCCTCTTATACCTAGTTGGGTTTCTACGGATCAGATGGGCTTTATGCCACACAGAGAAGCCAAGGATAATTCTCTCCGGGCGATATCTCTTATACAATACGCCCAAAGGTCTTCCCAGTCCACCCTATTCGTATCTACAGATGCTGAAAAAGCGTTCGATAGGGTGGACTGGGATTACTTAAAATTGACCCTGCGACATTTTGGGCTGGGACCCAAGATGTTTTACCGCATTACTTCCCTCTATTCTAACCCCACGGCACAAATTCGCATAAATGGCACTTTGAGTGACTCATTCCAACTATTTAATGGGACTAGACAGGGCTGCCCTCTTTCTCCCCTCTTATTTGCCCTTACCCTCGAACCCTTTTTGGCAACCATAAGATGTAATTTAAATATACATGGGATTCAAGTAGGTAATAAAACGCACAAATATGCGGCATATGCGGACGATATTTTATTTTTTATCCAGCAGCCTCGTATCTCGCTTCCTAATTTAATGTCAGCGTTTTCTACTTTTCAGACACTCTCTAACTTTAAAATGAACCTATCTAAGTCTGAAATTCTAAATATTAATCTACCTGGAAGGGAGGTGGAAAATTTAAAACCCCTCTTTCCTTTTAGATGGGTTCAACGAAGTATGAAATATCTGGGAGTGAATCTTGTGTCTCACATTCAGTCCCTCTTTAAATATAATTACATCCCATTATTGAATAATATTAGAAGGGATTTACAAAAGTGGAACACGCTGACACACTCATGGTTGGGTAAAGTGAGTATAATTAAAATGAACATTCTGCCTAGAGTTCTTTTTTTCTTTCAAATGATCCCATTGGGTGTGCCTATAGGATTTTTTTCCCTATTACAGACCATGGTCTCTCGCTTTATTTGGAGGAACAGTCACCCCAGAGTAACTAAGGAAGTACTATTTCGCTCCAAGGAAGCTGGGGAACTGGCCCTTCCAAATTTTAAGGCTTATTATAATGCTGTGATTCTGTCTAGGATATCCGAATGGAAATATGCTGCTAATTCCAAACTTTGGGTGAGTTTGGAACATGTTCTTAGTAACACAGACCTAGCAACTACACCCTGGCTGCCACGCTTACATAGACACCTTGCTCCAAGTACCTCCATTTTAACCACTTCCACCCTTGATGTATGGGATGCCTTACACAGGAAGTTCTCGTGGTCATATGCTTCTCCTCTGTTACCGCTTTTGGACCACGATTATTTCTTACCTGGCCTACTAGATCCTGGCTATAGGTCGTGGTTGCCAGAAGAACCTCTTCTACTACATCATGTTCTTCGAGCAAATGCGCTTAAGCCTCTTAAGGAGATTCTCGGCCTTAAGCCATTATGTTTCTTGATAAATGGAGATATAATCAATTGCAAGGTTTCCTTAGAACTCTGCCTCAGCCGCTTAGAGGGATACAGGACTTAAACAGTATTGAGGAAGTTTTTAATTCAATGGATCCACCTGAACATTGTATCTCGGTAGTCTACAAATTCCTTTTAAGCTCCAAGGTGATACTTATCCTCCCTTTCTCGCTAAGTGGGAGGCAGACTTGGAATCCTGCCTCTCAGACAGCCAAAAGGATAAAGTCCTACAGCTGACTCATATCTCTTCAATTGCATCAAGGATGGCTGAGGTCAATTACAAGCTATTAACCAGATGGCACTACACCCCATCAAAGCTTCATCAGATGTTCCCCGACAACTCCCCGTTGTGTTGGAGGAATTGTGGGAACAGAGCAACCCATGCTCATATATGGTGGTCGTGCCCACTCATCCGCCCCTTCTGGTCTAGCATTATTCGAATTATCCAACAAATATCCAATATTAATATTCCTGCTGATGCATGGACCATTCATTTTCATGCTACTAAGGAACCTGTCAGAAAATACAAATGTTCTTTAGTTCCACATTTGCTTAATACGGCTAAAGCACTTATACCTACCCTTTGGGGTCAGCCTGAGACTCCATCCGTGAAAAAGTGGTTTCAAAAAATTTCAGAGGTCCATCTTATGGAGGATATCACTCATTGTAACAAGGACACTTTTCAACGACACACTTTAACTTGGACTCCGTGGATGGAGTTCAAGGACACCACAACCTATAGAGAGATACTTGCACAATCCCACTGAGACTCGTTTACACCTATTGAATAAGCTATCTATATCTTAAGGATGATGCCCTGTGGTTATTCTTTGGCTTATCCCTTAAGAGACTAAAATGTAATGTGACAAACATTTTATTGGATACCATGCATGCCGGCCTTTCCTTTCCTCCTTTTTCTTTTCTTTTTTATACCCCTAATTATGTTCTCTTCCTTTTCCCGGAGAGAGTGAGAGAGGGGGATTAGATTTTGTTATTCGCTGAGGCTCCCCATACCTTCCCCTTCCTCCCCCCCCCCCCTTTTTTTTTTTTTTTTTGGGCACAGGTGACGATAATTTTACCTGTTATTTTTCTCTCTATATATATGTTTTGTCACTTCATCAGTGTAGTCACTTGTAAATTCATCCCTTAGTCTTTCATATAGTCCACTTTTAGATTTTAACACTTGTCTTTTAGTTTGTAGTAGTTTTTGAAATCACTTTTTTTTTTTCACTCTTTTTTTAATTAATTTTACGTTAGAAGACATCAACACTAGAGTGATAGCACATAATATATCTGGGGGAGAGTATGGGGGATCGTATTCCCCCATCCCCCCCTTTCTAAAATCTTTCCCACTCCCCCCCTTCCCTACCCCCCCCCTTTTTTTTTTTTTTTGGCACAGGTGACGATAACTTTACCCCTCACTTTTCTCTTTATATACATGTTTTGTCACTCTATCAGCACTGCCACTCATAAATTTATCCCCTAGTTCTTTATATTGTCTATTTTTAGATTTAACTCCTGTTTTTTTTTTTTTTAGTTTTTTTTTTTAGTTCATAGTAGTTTTCGGAACCACTTTTTGTTTCCCTTTATTATTTAATTCCACTTTAGAAGACATTAACACTAGAGTGATAGCACATAATATATTTGGGGGAGAGTATGAGGGATTGTATTCCCCCATCCCCCCTCTTCTAAAATCATCCTCACTCCCTCCCCCCCTTTTTTTTTTTTTCCTTCTCTCTCTCTCTCTCTCGCTCCATTTCCCCATCTCTCCCTCTTTTCTCCCCCCCTTTTTTTTTTTGGGGGGAAATATTGAGATTGTAAATGTGTTTCATGTATTGTAATGTGTGTTATATATGTTTTTGGAAAATTAATAAAAAAGATAATAAATAAAAAAAAAAACCCGCTATACCTAAATTTAGGGGTGACCAGAGCAATAGTTAGCTCGGGTCTTTGGATTATTTGGACTCTGCTTTGCTGCTGTGTCACCTGGCATGCAGTTCCCCTTTGGTTGTATAGGTGGTGTTGTCACCTATACCCGGGGCTGAACCACAGGTGATGGAGTAGATATTGGATGTCCTTTCTCGGCTGCCGTTGGTGGGCAGTTTTGGCCTGCTGTGCTTGCCAGGAGAGGATATATAAGGGGCAGATGCCATTACACAGAGAGCAATTCCCAGGGCCCATGCCCGGAGAGAGAGCAATTCCCGGGTCCCATGCCCGGAGAGAGAGCAATTCCCAGGGCCCATGCCCGGAGAGAGAGCAATTCCCAGGGCCCATGCCCGGAGAGAGAGCAATTCCCAGGGCCCATGCCGAGAGAGAGAGAGCAATTCCTGGGGCCCATGCCCGGAGAGAGAGCAATTCCCGGGGCCCATGCCCGGAGAGAGAGCAATTCCCGGGGGCCCATGCCTGGAGAGAGAGAGCAATTCCCGGGGCCCATGCCTGGAGAGAGAGAGCAATTCCCGGGGCCCATGCCCGGAGAGAGAGAGCAATTCCCGGGGCCCATGCCCGGAGAGAGAGCAATTCCCGGGGCCCATGCCCGGAGAGAGAGCAATTCCCGTGGCCCATGCCCAGAGAGAGAGAGCAATTCCCTTGGCCCATGCCCAGAGAGAGAGCAATTCCCGTGGCCCATGCCCAGAGAGAGAGAGAGAGAGCAATTCCCGGGGGCCCATGCCCGGAGAGAGAGAGCAATTCCCAGGGCCCATGCCCAGAGAGAGAGCAATTCCCGGGGCCCATGCCCGGAGAGAGAGCAATTCCCGGGGCCCATGCCCGGAGAGAGAGCAATTCCCGGGGGGCCCATGCCCGGAGAGAGAGCAATTCCCGGGGCCCATGCCCGGAGAGAGATCAATTCCCGGGGCCCATGACCGGAGAGAGATCAATTCCCGGGGCCCATGACCGGAGAGAGAGCAATTCCCGGGCCCATGCCCGGAGAGAGGGCAATTCCCGGAGCCCATGCCCGGAGGAGAGTGATTTTCCATGGCCACATTTTATGCGAGGAGGGAGCTACACCTCAAGGGGGGGGGTGCGCCCCATCATGATCGAGGAGTCTCGGGCACCTTTAACACGAGACTACGGAGTTCCGGATGGGCTCAGTACCTTTGACTGAGTACATAGAAGAAGCTGAGGAAACCCAGGGAACCTTGGAGGGGTGACCGCTCTGACTGAAGGGGACCCGGGGGAGGATCGATCCCATAACAAGAGGGTAGTGATAAAGATTGCTAATTTGAGAAAGGCCTGGTGACCTCTCAGAGGGAAGGATTCCTAGCTTCACGGACTGCCTTAGAGGAGCTGTTTGCTGCTTAAAAAGGAGGGATCTCCTTGACTTGGTCCTTGGAAGGGACTGAGTCATTGTTCCAGCATCACACCGGCTGCTAGTGATATTGAGTGACTATCCGGGTGAGCTGTACCCACTCGGGAACGAAGCAAGAGTGTGCCGGAATCCACTTCTATCTGCTAACCTCTTTTTTTCTTCTCACTTCAACTCTCTAGTTCCTGGAAGCAAGATAAAATAAACTCTACGTTGGAGTTGATATGTTGTGAGGACATTGACCTCATTGGGGAAAGTTAAAGACTCGCCTCTATAAACATAGAAGGGAGAACCAGAAGAAGGAGACTTTTTCAACTCCAGGACCCAAGTATGTAACACCGCCTGACCTCTATAACCTAGAGGACACGGGCATGTGGCATGATGTGTCTTCTCCCCCTGCTTGAGGAGGTAAGAGGAGGAAAAAGATCTGTGTGCTACATTGAAATATATGAAAAGCAAAAATAGCTGTAATGATCCCACGCAGGGGATATGAGCAGTAAGCAGAACACGATACAACATAAGAATACACATTTAGAACATGTTTTGTAGAATGAACTGTTGAACAACAATACCCCCCTGGGGGTCAACATAGGGTGTCTGAGCTTGGGGTGTGGAACAGTCCACAAAATTTTGGAAAAACAGAACTTAAACCAAACTTATACGAACAAAATAAAAGGGGGGAGGGAAGTAGGCCAGGAGGCAAAAGAGGGAAGCGAGAGATGAGAAGGGAAGAAGGAGAAGGAAAATGAGGTGCAGAATAAGAAAGAAAAAGGTTCCCCCAGCATGGCATCTCCAGCTTTCATATTTAGGGGGGCACATGGGGGGACAGGGACAAAAGTAGGGGGGCCAACTATAAAATGCAATATATATATATATATATATATATATATATATATATATATATCCTGGGGCCCTTTACTACGATCCCACAACGGGCCCTTTCACATGTTCTGCAGTGAGTTCCCTTCCTACTATACTGGGGCCCTCCAGGGTGGCAGAAAACAAGAGATGTCACCAGCACACCAAAAAAATATAAGGGTCCAAAGCAGTGGGAGAACTATCAGGGTTGCAAAGGTTGTCTTGCCACCGGGCCCTGGTGTTCTGCCACTGTGGGGTTCCCCAGCTGTCCTGTCCCTGCTATTGACAGCACTGGTCTGGCATCTGTCTGCTTGGCAGCGGCGGCAGTCTATTAGGACCTAGTGCTGGTGACATTATGGGTGCATGCAGGGGAAGGCTGGCACTATTGGTTATAGTGAGTTGAGCCCCTAGCTGGTCACCTAGCAGCAGTAATGCTGTATAACCTTCTCTGTTGACATGCTGATCAGGATGTGATCCAGGTGATGCTCCCAGTCAGATCTAATAAACACAGTATTTATTATCATCAAGAGTACAACCACATAATATATATATATATATATATATATATATATATTTTATCAAAAAAAGGTGCACACAGAAAGGGGCCCAAGGTGCACTTCTCAACGCCAAAGGGAATAAATTAACTGTTTGAGAGACTCCACTAAAATAAGGGGAGTAACTAGAAAAGCATACAGATAAAAGTAATTAATAAATATATATCCAATATCAAATTACCGTAATGATAAAATGAATAAAAGTAGCAGCTGTTTAAAAATAAATGAAAAAGATCAAAAACAAACATAAAAAATGTATCAAAAATAAAGAACCATGTAGAAGTCCATTTGATAAAACAGCGCTAGTATTGGATAAAGTCCAACTTCTTAAAATGAATGAATAAATGATGATATGGTAAAAGCACAGTCCTAAAGTGGTGTATCAAGATCACAGTTCTAAAGTGGCAAGTGCTTCTAGGATTGGATAAGTAGTGCACCCTACACCAGATCCCAGTCTTCACCGCAATCGTGAATCACACTCCCCCGCTGGGGTTCACACTCACCAGAACACTGGATAAACTGAGCCTTGAAAACAAATTCCTCTTATTTAGACCTCCATCATCAACTCAGAATCAGCAAGGGTTAATCTCCATTCAAGGTACATATAAAACACAAAAAGGCACTGACATAGTGTAATTCTGCTTTAATAAATAAACACTGTGTACCAGCAACCCCGTTTCCAATGAACGTACAATTCAAAAACTTGTAAAATGACATATAAAGAAAGAGTAGTCCCTGCTATCCTCCGAACACAGTGCAGATGAGACTTCCTGGTTTCAGTATGGTTGGTGGTGGAACGCACTCTTCTAACTTCCTGGTTACGCCGTTGTAGCCACGCCCTGATGTGTTTCGTCACTTCCGTCTTCCACAGAGGGCGTGGCTACGACGGTGTAACCAGGAAGTTAGAAGAGTGCGTTCCACCGCCAACCATACTGAAACCAGGAAGTCTCATCTACACTGTGCTTTCAGCACAAGCGCGGCCCCTGTGTTCGGAGGATAGCGGTGACTACTCTTTTATATGTCATTTACAAGGTTAGGGTCCCGCTAGAGTTAAGGGAGGAGTAAATTAAGGATATGGTACCAGGGGATCCTGGAGAGTGTTGCCAGGTATGCTCAGAGATTGTTTTCTGGTACAGAAAAGTGTCATGGCGTCTGGGTAAGGATATCCAGTGTCGCAATTGGAGATAGCAGAAGAATTCCACTGGGGGAGCTCTTGGGTCTCTTGGAATGAAGCCCACTAGGGGAAGGTGCGGGTTCCAAGAAAATGCCGGACCTGAGAGAATCCATGGGCTGTCCACAAGGAAAAAACATGAGGTTTTTCTAAGCCGGGGGGACTTTATTTCCCTTTTTTGTTAGTGATCACATTCCCTCTGTTCTCAGATGCATATGAGCTGGGGGAGGAAAAACAGCAACACATGGATTTTCCCAGTGAGAGGCTGTGCAGGGGAGGCGTGTCAGGACAAGTTTAAATCATTGAAGGAGAGTAGGTTGAGTTCCCAGCACAGCTAGAGAACTGACCATGATGTGTTCTCCTGCTTAGTGTGGTCAGTTTTTGATAGAAAAGCAGAGAGACTGGCAGGAACACCAGGGATTTCACACAAAGGAAGCAATACAAAGAGGACAGGATACTTTTTCATACAAGTACATGGCACAGAAAGCACATATCAGGAATAAGAAATGTTGGGGCAACAAACACTTTAAGGGAGCTGTACCACCTAAAAAATAGTTAGCATTTTTGTCCATCCAGTTCTGTACACTGCCCTGTCACAAAGCACAGCTATGTGGATGGTATCACGCTCTAAGTTACAGATATAGGATATAGAAGGAATACAGTGGTGTCCTCTCTCCACTTCTAGCTTGCTGACTGACTGGGCAGGGAAAGAGCAGTAGCAGACTGATGAGGTCATCCCTTTGTTCTCTCTGTTCTCTAATTTTCCTTGTCTGTACATTTGCATGCAGCATACCCGATTGTCTTCCAGCATTGCTCCTGTTTCTTCACATATGGCGACCCCTCACATTTGGCTACCCGCTGGAGTGCGCATGCGCGACGCCGTCATATGCGTTCCAACACTTTTACGACAACAATTTTTACGTCCGGCCATCCTCTAGAGTGTCTGTGAATGGGCCAGATGTGCGCGCATGTAAGAGCCCACTGATTGGTTCAATCACTCTGTTTGGAGGCGAGGTGGGCGGTTAACTCTGCCCTTGCTGCTGACTGATGCTCCTCTGGTCCAAGAAGAGAGACAGTCCTGACTATGAGCGATCCTCATGTACCGTACTGGGGGCATACCACTGTGTTCAATAAAACCTTACAAAGTACAAGGAAAAGGCTAATCAAGTCACCCCAACACACACATTTTCCTCAGACAAAGCGTAGGACTTTTGTCCGAAGGGCGTTGGCCAGGAATTTGTCTTGCATACAAACGGCACACAATTGTCAGTCAACAAACACAAAACTACGTGTTTTTTCAGCTCTTTAGCGCCACCCTTTGGGTACCTTCTGCTAATGTTGTGTTTGGTGAGCATTGCTTCCGAGCATACGTGTTTGTACTTTGGACTTTTGGCCGACAGACTTGTGTACACACGATCGGAAAATCCGACATCACACAATTATTGGCGGAAAATTTTAAAGCATGCTATCCAACATTTGTCCATGGAAAATCCGACAATTGTCCAATTGAGCATACAAACGGTCGGATTTTCCGCCAACAGCCTGTCATCACACAATTTTCTTTGGAAAATCCGATCATGTGTATGAGGCTTAAGCCCCTTATGCAGCTGAGAACAGAGGTTATGTTTTAATTTTAACTATAATATATATACATGTAGCGGCCTCACCTCTCTCCCTTGCTTTATCGGTTATGTGGCTGTTGTCTAGGGGTACCTGGGAGAGAGAAATGATACACACCACGGCCCGTGTCCTCCTCACACTAGGAGATGAAGGCCAGAGATTGGGCTTTCGTGTAGGTGTCCTAGAGCCAAGTCCAGTCTTTCGTCCCTGACTCCTTTGCTTAGTAACCCAAGTTCCACACAGTGAATAGGTACAACTCAGTTTTATTCTTCTTGCCAAGCAATAAAACAATCTCTCTCCTTTGGAAAATGGGGACAGATCGAGGCACAATCCTTTCCCTTTTTGCTGCTGCCCACTGTGCTGTCACCAGTGGTGAATAGTCACTGCCACTGACTAGGTGATATAGAATGTGAATTACCTTCGCTCACTCTGCCCCTGTCAGAGGAAGAAATCCATCCAAGGAAGAAGTGAAGTGGAGGCCTCTCCGTCACCAGCGATGCTGCGCCGGACTCTTCAGAGAAGTTACTGCACACCAGTTCTCACGAACTCAGACACGGGCACCCAAGGAGTTAGGGCCCCCTCGGATTCCTCCACCCTCGCGGAACTCAGTCGAAGGTACTGAGCCCCAGGCATCCACCATAGTACCTCACCCCAGGCTAAAGGTGCCTGAGATGGACTCCATCTCCGCTCCAGCTAGGCCAAGGGCGCCTAGGCCTGGAACACCGGAACGCCAGCACCCAAGCTGAAGGTGCCTGGGCGCGGCCACGTCCTCCGACTCTCTCCCCAAGGTCAGGGCCTCCTCCCCTTTTATGACCTCTCCCTTTGCATCACAGCGGGTTCCCCGCCCCGCTGTACCAGCTCCAGGGGAGGACAAAAAAGGCACGGTTCGCGGTGTATGTTCAGCTCGGGCCCGAGTCAACAGCGCCACCCAGGGACCCCAAGGAACTTCACACCACCAGAGTCCTTACAAAATTCAAATACCCGCTACATACACATACACACACACACACACACACACACACACACATACATACATTATATATATATATATATACACACACACACACACACACACACATATATACACATACATACATATACATACACACACACTATATTGTCAAAAGTATTGGTACGCAAGCCTTTACACACACACATGAATTTTAATGATATCCTAGTCTTAGTCCGTAGGGTTCAATATTGAGTTGGCCTATTTGGGAAAGAAATGCTTAAATGTGCATCCTCACAGGGTGACATTGTGGATGCACTGGTATAAATGTGCCAACGTCCCGATAATTATGGAGGAACACTGATTGAACTAAAAGATGGACTTTTAAGGGCACATATGTAAATCATGTAAAAAATTACCCATGACTAAGGCCATCCACTTCCTATGCACACTGTTCAACCAATTCTTTGTTTGTTGGATATGTATCTCTTATAAATTTGAGTTTACCTATGCTACTGTAGTCTTTGGAAGTGAGATTAGAGCACTATTCTGGGTCATGTATTGATGATTAGTATAATGCCATTTTTTGTATTAATGTACTTTTACAGTTTTTCTACCAATAAAATCCCCTAGATTTTTTACATGATTTACCTATGTGCCATTAAAAGTCCATATTTTAGTTCAATCAGTGTTCCTCCATTGAGTTGGCCCACCCTTTGCAGCTATAACAGCTTCAACTCTTCTGGGAAGGCTGTCCACAAGGTTTAGGAGTGTGTCTATGGGAATGTTTTACCGTTCTTCCAGAAGCTCATTTGTGAGGTCAGGCACTGATGTTGGGAGAGAAGGCCTGGTTCGCAGTCTCTGCTCTAATTCATCCCATTGGTGTTCTATCAGGTTGAGGTCAGGACTCTGTGCAGGCCAGTCAAGTTCCTCCACCCCAAACTCACTCATCCATGTCTTTATGGACCTTGCTTTGTGCACTGGTGCGCAGTCACGTTGGACCAGGAAGGGGACGTCCCCAAACTGTTCCCACAAAGTTGGGAGCAGGAAATTGTCCAAAATGTCTTGGTATGCTGACGCCTTAAGAGTTCCCTTCACTGGAACTAAGGGGCCAAGCCCATCCCCTAAAAAACAACCCCACACCATAATCCCCACTCCATCATACATTATACTTTAAATCCATTAGTTTGATAGTAAATATCAGAAGCAGAGATCAACATTGGCAGTCTGCATATTTTCTCAGGACAAGGTTTCTTTAAGAGAATTTGGTCTCAGAGCTAGGTGAAGTGTATGCTGCAACTACACAGCGATGAAGTTCTCTCATTAGAAAGATTGATGTACAAACAATTGCACAGTTAATCCTGCTGTTTATCAAAAGAGTTTCCAGGTTTCACAAGGCAGCTTTAATACTAGGATCTTCTATGAGACTCTTATCAAAAGGAAACATCTTGCTGTTGAGCATTCATTAGAGGGAAAGTTGAACAAATATCTCAGGAGGCACTTGACACATTCATAACCATTGAATTTCCTTCATTTGTCAAAAAGTCACTTATAGAAACTGATCTTTTAATAAATTGTACATGACTATTTCCAAAATGCTTCAGTGGTTGTATGTATGCCAATATTGCATTACCTTTTTTCAGTTTGCTGTTCTCATCTCACATCAAGGATATTACATCTTGTATTCCAGGATTAGCTTCCCTACTGATAATTTAGCTTCCGAAATTAATGAGCTGAAAATCAATTACAGTTTTTAATCATGTCTGTGTTCTGTTTTAATAATAAACTAGAATCTTTCAAACTGTCTATGGATGTTTTCAGAACAAATACATTCCGTAGCCATGCAGTATTACAGACAGGAGCACAACTTCATTGGCACAAGGCCCTCAGGCTACATCTACCCAGTCATTCTACATATGTGTGTAGCGCCCTCCCCAAAAGGTTGGGACGCTATTTAAAATATAGAGGGATGTCCGAGCCAGTAGTTGGGCTCGGACGGTTGAATTCCATTGAAATTTACCTCTGTTCTAGCTGTGGTTTGCCCGATAGCATTTTCCCCTTATTGCACAAGTTGACCGTAGTTCTCTGTTAACTGATAAGTCTCCACTTGAACCGGATCAATCATTTAAATATTCAATACTTACCTCTTATTCGAATCAACATAGGGATGTGAAGAAAATTATCAACCGACATTGGAATGTTTTGAGAGAGAGGACAGAATTCTTTGTCCGGTTCTACCAGAACAGGCCAAAAGTTATTTTCAGATGGGCACCATCTCTTAGGGGCAGCATTGCTCTGAATATTATAAATCCCCCAGAGCGTCCGGTTTTCTTTCAGGGCATGGTTGGTTATTACCCATGTAAAAAATGCACAGTGTGTCAGTAGAATTCTTGTGGGAGGCGCAAATCCTTGGAATTCCAGTCTCAGGTGACACATCAAGTATACCCCCATTAAAATGTTTTGTACATGTGCCACTACACATGTAGATTATCTGATCACCTGCCCTTGCGGGAAGCAGTATGTAGGACGGACCATACGTGCTTTTTCCGTGAGGGTAGGTGAATATGTTGCCAAAATCATCAGGGGAGGCATTACAGGCAGTTTCATAATCGTGACCCCCAGAGGGTCACAATTTCTGATTATCGAAAAATACGTCCCACCTTGGAGAGGGGGGGGGCTTGTATATGGGGGGTAGTGAGGTTAGAAGCGTATTGGATTTATGAATTGCAGACTTACACGCCGAAGGGCCTCAATGTTGAGTGGGACATTAATGCGTTCATAAACCAATCCTGAGTTGGTCGATTCTAGTTTCCAGGAACCCAGTCTCTCTCATTATTACACAGTCACATTTTTTCTTTTTTTCTTTTTAATTTTATTTTTATCCATTTATTTTTAATGTTTCTTTTATATTTTTTCTTATTTCCACTTTATGTTTATTTATTTTTTATTTTATTTTTCAATTTTATTTTTGTTTGACTATTTTTTATTTCATACTTTTTATTTTTATTTCATTTTAATTTTATTTTATTTTTTATTTTATTTTCATTAATATTTCTTCATTTAGTTTATTCATTTATTCACATCCAATCAATTCCACTTTATTATATTCTCATTTTTTGGTTTAAATTTATCATTATTCATATTCATTTTTCACATTATTTCCAGGCACTATTATATAATTATCTATTTTGCTATCATGTATACATCTCATTGTATAACCTTTATTGCTTTATATATGCATAGGATTGTTGTGAATTGTGTATCAATGTACAGTTGATCTTGGGTAAATTCAGATACACAACGTGCAGAGAACACCCATATTTCGATATGGCCATCCTCCTTTTCTATATGAATTCAACAAATGATATTACTATTTTTTACAAATACCTAACCTATTTTTAGAAATTAGTGGGTGTATTAAATTAAATATTACCGTCTTTTTCATAAACGTCCTTTAATACGGCAATGTCCTTTACTATTGATACACATGACATCTGTATCAATTTCCCGGCTTAGCTCATTTAAATAAACCGTGAGCATGTCACATAACCAGTCACTATGCCTCTGCAACGCATAGTATGAGAGGCCTGAACCGCATGTGACATCACTTCCGCTGTTCGCGTGCCCACTTCCGGCTTTCTCTTTCATTCAGAGCGATGCATAAGGCGTACGCTACTTACCACATTTCTGTTAATCCGGAAATGGGTTATATTTTTAACATATAGTATGATACTCTCTATGCATTATATACCCTGAATGGTCCTAAACATCTTTTGGAACGCAAATTCCTTCGTAATTTGAACCGCACGTGTCACTTCCGGTTTGCATGTTTACTTCCGGTTTTCGAACCTCGCTCAGAACAAGGCTTGAACCACACGCCACCGACTCCATCTTGGCTAACACGGAAATGGAGTATACACACAGTGCTAATTTGCGATTGGAGCCACGATTTTCAATATGGGGGTTCTCTGCTATATATAGGCATGATGGACAGTGGATCAGTACCCCAGATGTTGTTTAATGGAACGAAACGCGTCGGAAAGGAATACTGATGCCACTGTCTTTTTATAAGCGCCTTTTATACCTACTAAATGTGAGCGTAAACTTCTTTTAAATAAATAGCTGTAATTACCTTGCAGTGTTACGCTATGTGCGCCCCTGTTTTCTTCTTTTGTCATATTACCATTTATACATTTGGGTGTCAACACTCATAATACCTTACTGGAAGTTTTGCAACCGAATCCTGTCCACACAAGTTGTGATATCTCCCTATGGGTCATTGAATCTTCAAGTTCCACCGGCCTACCTGGGTTTATTACCGCGATCCTGGCATTGTCCCTGCTGTGACATCCTCCTTGCGGTTTATCAAGCTCACAAGCCTGACTGACTCAGTGGGTGTATACTCATCTGGGTCCAGTCTTTCTGGTAAGCCTTTTAGACTTACGGTGGTGGATCTTCCAGCAAAAATTTCCTCTTTTTCAAACACTGGTAGACTGTGATTTCACTCACTATCTGGATTTCAATATAGACTTTTATTTTTCATGTGTTTTCGTCACGGTGGACACAAGATGATGTTTATTTATATTTTTATATATTGTTTATTATCAGTTATCTGATTATTTGTCACTTTCAGCATTTTCTCTTATTGCCTGTAGGTGGCGTTACCACCTCAGGCACCTGTTGGAACAAGGGCAGACCATGGTGCATTGAGTGGCCCTTCTCGGCAGCGGTGCAGTGGGAGTGGCTGACCCGCTGTGCCTGCTGGGAGGGGATACGTAAGGGGCAGACGCCATTGATTGGGGTCCGTTTTCGCTTCGTGGCCCTCCGGGCTCGAGGTGTGTGTGTGTGTGTGTGTGTGATCCTGGTCTCAGGGGCCACGTTGGCCCGAGGCTGCATCGCTATCTAGTAGGCCCAGCTAGTCTGGCTGGGGCCTACATTCGGAGAGGGGATCCCAGGCTGTCCGTCCAAATGGGGAGGAAGCTATCTTAATGAAGGAGACCAGGGGAGGACCTGCCCTGGAGGAGACTGGCAAAGTGATACTGTCTCGGGTGAGGCCTGGCAACTTTCTTAAGGAGGGATCCACTATTCTACAAGCCATGCAGTTCCCTGGATTGGCTTAAAGGCTCTTTAACTGTACGGCTGGAGGTTTGGGACATTGAAATCCTGTGGCAGAGGTTTCCTGGACTATCCATTTTCTCAACTAAAAAAAAGGTCTGTGGCAGAGACTTTATTCATTCCAAGAGGTCTGTGGCAGAGACCCATTTCATCTTGGGCAGTCTGTGGCAGAGACTGCCCCGTTGCCGAGTCGTGTGTCATCCCGGCTGCTAGGCCATGTGAGAGGGGACTATCCGGGTGACCAATACCCACTCTAAACTCTGAGAGTAGTAAGTGACTGTGAGCTGATATTTTTGGCTAGTATTGCTGAGTGCCTGAACCTTCCCCTACTCTTCTATACCTTCTACTTTCTCAACGTTTACTGCATAAGAAAATAAAGCCTAACTGTTTGAGGTTTTACATCTGCGTGGACATTGCATTACTACAGACTTTCCTACCTGGACAACGAAGCGAAGAGGTAACGTGCAAAACCCAAAATTAACCAGCCGCCCTCTAGGGAGTATTGCTACATGTGTGACACCCTCATTCCTGCTAGTAGGGCAATGGATAATCTTTTTAGCATTTCAGGTAAATGTTAGAGATTAGTTTGATGTACATGATCTTATCAATGTGTGTTAATATTTTAACCATCTCCCTACTGGGCACTAAAACCCCCTTCCTGCCCAAGCCATTTTTCAGCTTTCAGCGCAGTCACACTTTGAATGACAATTGCGCGGTCGTGCGACGTGGCTCCCAAACAAAATTTGTGTCCTTTTTTTCCCACAAATAGAGCTTTCTTTTGGTGGTATTTAATCACCTCTGCGGTTTTTATTTTTTGCGCTATAAACAAAAGAAGAGCGTCCAGTTTGGAAAAAAAAACAATATTTTTTACTTTTTGCTATAATAAATACCCTTTTTTTTTTTCAATTAAAATTTTCCTCAGTTTAGGCCGATACGTATTCTTCTACATATTTTTGGTATAAAAAAAAAAAAAATCGCAATAAGCGCGTATTGATTGGTTTGCGCAAAAGTTATAGCGTCTACAAAATAGGGGATAGTTTTATAGCATTTTTAATTTTTTTACATTTTTTTTATTAGTAATGGCGGCGATCTGCGATTTTTATTGTGACTGCGATATTGTGGCGGACACATCGGACACTTTTGACACATTTTTGGTACCATTTACATTTATACAGCGATCCCTGCTATAAAAATGCATTGATTACTGTATAAATGTGACTGGCAGGGAAGGGGTTAACCACTAGGGGGCGGTAAGGGGTTAAATATGTTCCCTCAATGTGTTCTAACTGTGGGGGGAGGGGACTGACTGGGGGAGGTGACCGATGGTTGTCCCTATGTACAAGGGACACACCATCAGCCTCCTCTCCCTCACAGGACGTGGATCTGTGTGTTTACACACACAGATCCACTTTCCTGCTTGGTTCCCGGGCAATCGCGGCCGCCGGGCACGCGCACCGGGTCCTTGGTAACGCGGCGGGCGCGCGCACACGCGCGCGATCCCCCTCCTTCTGAGGGACGTTCAGGAACGTCCACTCAGAAGGAGAGAGCACCCACCCGGCCGTATATGTACAGTGGCCGGGTGGGAAGTAGTTAAAAACCCTATTGACGTGCATAGTTTACAGTTGACACGGGGGGCAGCCAATGCTCATTACTTGCTCATGTTCTGCTATACAGTGCTGCACAATGGTTGTGCTTTACCATGCCCTCTCACAAAGTCTATGAGTCGGGAGACTCACTGAACTGATACCCTCCCTGTGTGGCTGATAGCTGACTTCAACAGCAGTTAAAAGTCAAGCCCTGTACACACGACCGGGATTCCCGTCGGAAAAAAAAAAAACGTTGGTTTTCCTGACAGGATTCCTGCCAAGCTTGATGGGATTCTGCCAAGCTTGTCTTGCGTACAGACTGACATTCAAAATCCCGTTGTTCTAAAGCGCGGTGACATACAACACGTACGACGGCACTATAAAGGGGAAGTTCCATTCCAATGTTAGTATGTTTGGTGAGAGATTCACGCTTTTCAGCCTCGTGCTTTTCAGTCCGTTACAGCGTGATGAATGTGATAGCTCCATTACGAACGCTAGTTTTACCAGAACGAGCGCTCCCGTCTCATACTTGATTCTGAGCAAGCGCATTTTTTTTCACGTCGTTAAAGCCTACACACGGCTGTTTTACATGACGAGAAAAACGACGATGTGAAAAACGACGAGAAAAATTAGAGCATGTTCCAATTTTTCATGGCCATTTTTCACGTTGTGAAAAATGCTCTGAAGCCCACACACAATCATTTTTAATGACCATTTTAAAAAAATTTAATTTTTCTCGTCATTAAAAAACGGTCGTGTGTACGCGGCATAAGAGTTTGGATACGAGTCCAGGCAGAAGACAAATTATATATTCACTACTTGTTCCTCAAGTAGGCTTAGCTCACCCGGATAGTTCCCTATGAAAGCAGATCCTAGCAGCCGAAGTGATGCTCGGACGTTTCTTTAATTTTCCTTTCTTAGATGTGACTAGGAGATTCTCTGCCACAGAACCGTTAATCCCAATCCTCTAGTGTTGGATGGATCTAATCCCTCCAGAGAGTTACCAGGCCATTCTTTCTCCGTGAACTTTTCACCAATCCTTCAGAAGGGTCCTCCCCCGGCCTCCTCATCTCAGAACGGGTCCCCATGCCAGAGGCACCCTGGGATTTCTCCTTCCAGAACACGGGCCCCAGCTAAAAGGTGCCACAGGGAACTACACACCAGTATACTTCCTGCGGTGTAAAATAGAATGCCCTAACTGTTCTGTCTCAACTACAAAGCGATAAAGTTCATCTCCAGGTTGAAGTAGGCCTTACTCAAGCTGGTTTTATATTCATCCCTTGCATCGATACAGGCAGTTTAACTCAATGAATAAACTCACAGTTAGGACGACAGATGATGAATCCTTTCGAATGTTCCGTTTAATGATGGATATTCATAGGTAGAAAAACGTTGCAGTTGTAAGCCACATGTAAGATGTTAGCATGGAAGAAATACAGGAGTAATGACCAGAATCAGGAAGTGGAGGAGATATATAAAGAACTACGGTGAGAGAGAGAGTTTAGCTAGAAAGAAGGGGACAGATCTTAAAGACACAGAGCAAGAATAATCACATAGATTTCATAACCTTAAACTAAAATATATATTTTCAAAAAGTCCAATACTGACGAATGTCCTGGAACCTGTAATGAAAAACGTGCAACAAGCAAATAATAAACGTAAGTTCAACAGGATGAAGAACATAAAGTCACAGTATGATGTCTTCAAATAATTCCAAAGTTCTGAGTAGAACCTGTAGATGGCAGCAATGTACTCCCCGCCGTGCCAACAGCATGGCTAGTCCTTGCACAAGTCACTCACCTGGCAAAAGGAGTACTAACTCTGTAATTGGTCGACTAAAGGTTCGTGTCGATCCTCCCTTGGTTACCTTGACTTCTACCTTCCGGACTTTGTTATCGTCACTGGGCATAACTTTAGTAATAAGACCCATAGGCCACTCATTCCGACAAACTTCCTTGTCTTTTAGAAGGATGAGGTCTCCAACCTTAAGATTCGGCTTAGATGCTTGCCATTTGTTACGACCTTGAAGGTGGTGAAGATACTTCTTCCTCCAGCGATGCCAGAACACATTGGCTAGATGCTGCACCTGCTTCCATTGATGCCTGTAACGGTGTGACCGCAGCTTCTGTTTTGTACTTACAGAAGTGTGGAGTGAGGTGTTCACAGTTCTTATTTCCTTATCATCTTCAGGGTTTACTAGCCCATAGGTGGTGTCAATAGGGAGTAAGTAAGAGTCCTCACACAGAAACCTTGGAGGTGACAGCCATAAGCTGTCCTGAAGAGCGGCAGGTGACACGGCTCTGGTCCCACAGTCAGCTGGGTTGAGTTCAGTGTGAACGTGATGCCATTGACTTGGTAGAGAGAATCTCTTGATACGTTCAACCCTGTTGCTGACGTACACATAAAATTGTTTTGTTTGGTTGTTTATGTAACCAAGTACTAACTTACTGTCTGTATAGAAGGTGAAAGAATCAATTCTAGTGTCCATTTCACTTCGTATGACCTCGGCAATTTCTACTGCTAGCATGGCTGCACAAAGTTCAAGTCTTGGTATGGTATGTGCAGGCTTGGGAGTGAGTTTTGCCTTGCCTAGGACAAAACTAGTGTGATTCTCCATTCAGTTCAGAGGTCTTCAAATAGGCTACTGCAGCAATAGCTTCAACTGATGCATCAGAGAAAATATGAATCTCTCTCCGGTTAGCAGTTGAAATGGAACCCGGAACATAGCAACGGGGAATCTGAAGTTTTTCTAGTGACTTCAAAGAATATCTCCACCTTTCCCACTTGTGTTGATTCTCACTAGGCAAGGGAGTATCCCAGTCTATGTTCTCAGTAGACAACTGTCTTAGTAAAATCTTACCTTGAATGGTAACTGGAGCAAGGAAACCCAGTGGGTCATAGATGCTATTCACCATGGACAGGACTCCTCTCTTAGTGAAGGGTTTGTCACAAGTTGACACTTGGAAGGTGAATTTGTCAGGCTTGATGTTCCACAACAAACCCAGACTTCGCTGTACAGGAGGCACATCTGTACCTAAGTCAAGGTTTTTTAGACTAGTGGCATAGTCCTCAGAGTGAAAGGCATTCATAAGTTCCTGGCTGTTGGATATAATCTTGTGCAGTCTAAGGTTTGCTACAGACAGCATCTCCTTTGTTCTGGTGAGAAGATCAATTGCTTCTTTAGCAGTTGGAAAGGACTTAAGTGCGTCGTCAACGTAGAAGTTTCTTTCAACAAATTGACGGGCATCAGATCCATATTCAACTTCTCCAGTCTGAGCTGTTCTCCTTAGCCCATAAGTTGCCACTGCTGGGGAAGGACTGTTACCGAAGACATGTACCTTCATGCGATAATCTATAACTTCCTTGTTGAGGTCATTGTCCTTGTGCCATAGAAATCTGAGGTAGTTTCTGTTGTCTTCTCTGACGATGAAGCAGTGAAACATCTGTTGAATGTCGGCCATTACTGCTACAGGCTCTTGTCTGAAACGAATCAAGACTCCTATTAGACTGTTGTTCAAGTTGGGTCCAGTAAGGAGCATGTTGTTAAGAGAAACACCTTCGTGCTGAGCACTGGAATCAAAGACAACTCTGATTTGGTCTGGTTTGTGTGGGTGATACACGCCAAAGGATGGAAGGTACCAGCATTCTTCTCCCTCCTTTAGTGGGGGAGCAGGCTCTGCATGATCTCTGTCAAATACATTTTGCATAAAGTCCACAAAGTGCTTTTGCATCTCTGGTTTCCTGCTTAAGTTTCGCTTTAACCACTTAAGCCCCGGACCATTTGGTAGCTAAAGGACCAGAGGTGAATTCAGAATTTTGCACTGCGCTGCTTTAACTGTAAATTGTGCGGACATGCAATGTTGTACCCAAACGAAATTTGCGTCCTTTTCTTCCCACAAATAGAGCTTTCTTTTAATGGTATTTGATTGCCTCTGCGATTTTTATTTTTTGCGATATAAACGGAAAAAGACCGAAAATTTTGAAAAAAAATGATATTTTCTAGTTTTTGTTATAAGAAAAATCGAATAAACTCAATTTTAGTCATACATTTAGGCCAAAATGTATTCAGCCACATGTCTTTAGTAAAAAAAATGTCAATAAGCGTATATTTATCGGTTTGCGCAAAAGTTATAGCGTTTACAAACTAGGGTACATTTTCTGGAATTTGCACAGCTTTAAATTTATGACTGCCTATCTCATTTCTTGAGGTGCTAAAATGACAGGGCAGTACAAAACCCCCCCAAATAACCTCATTTTAGAAAGTAGACACCCCAAGGAAATTGCTGAGAGGCATGTTGAGCCCATTGAATATTTTTTTTTTTTTGTCCCAAGTGATTGAATAATGACCAAAAAAAAAAAAAAATTACAAAAAGTTGTCACTAAATGATATATTGCTCACACATGCCATGGTTATATGTGGAATTGCACCCCAAAATACATTCTGCTGCTTCTCCTGAGTATGGGGATACCACATGTGTGGGACTTTTTAGGAGCCTAGCCACGTACGGGACCCCGGAAACCAAGCACCGCCTTCAGGATTTCTAAGGGCGCAAATTTTTGATTTCACTCCTCACTACCTATCACAGTTTTGAAGGCCATAAAATGCCAAAATAGCACAAAACCCCCCCCAAATGACCCCATTTTAGAAAGTAGACACCCCAAGGAAATTGCTGAGAGGCCTGTTGAGCCCATTGAATATTTTTTTTTTGTCCCAAGTGATTGAATAATGACAAAAAAATAAATAAAAAATTACAAAAAGTTGTCACTAAATGATATATTGCTCACACATGCCATGGTTATATGTGGAATTGCACCCCAAAATACATTCTGCTGCTTCTCCTGAGTACGGGGATACCACATGTGTGGGACTTTTTAGGAGCCTAGCCACGTACGGGACCCCGGAAACCAAGCACCGCCTCCAGGATTTCTAAGGGCGCAAATTTTTGATTTCACTCCTCACTACCTATCACAGTTTTGAAGGCCATAAAATGCCAAAATAGCACAAACCCCCCCAAATGACCCCATTTTGGAAAGTAGACACCCCAAGCTGTTTGCTGAGAGTCATGGTGAGTATTTTACAGCTCTCATTTGTTTTTGAAAATGAAGAAAGAACATTTTTTTTTTTTTCTTTTTTTTTTCAATTTTCAAAACTTTGTGACAAAAAGCGAGATCTGCAAAATACTCACAATACCTCTCAGCAAATAGCTTGGGGTGTCTACTTTCCAAAATGGGGTCATTTGGGGGGGGTTTTGTGCCATCTGGGCATTCCATGGCCTCCGAAACTGTGATAGGCAGTGAGAAGTGAAATCAAAAATTGACACCCTTAGAAAGCCTGAAGGCGGTGCTTGGTTTTTGGGGTCCCGTACGCGGCTAGGCTCCCAAAAAGTCTCACACATGTGGTATCCCCGTACTCAGGAGAAGCAACAGAATGTATTTTGGGGTGTAATTCCACATATGCCCATGGCATGTTTGAGCAATATATCATTTAGTGACAACTTTGTGCAAAAAAAAATAAAAATAAAATAATTTTATTTTTTCCGCAACTTGTGTCAACATATAAAATATTCCATGGACTCGACATGCCTCTCAGTATATAGCTTGGGGTGTCTACTTTCCAAAATGGGGTCATTTGGGGGGGTTTTGAACTGTTCTGGCATTTTATACACAACATTAGGAAGCTTACATCCACTCTTCTAACCACTTGAAGACAAAGCCCTTTTTGACACTTTTTGTTTACATGAAAACATATTTTTTTTTGCAAGAAAATTATGTTGAACCCCCAAACATTATATATATTTTTAAAGCAAAGGCCTTACAGAATAAAATGGTGGGTGTTGCATTTTTTTTTTCTACACAGTATTTGCGCAGCGATTTTTCAAACGCATTTTTTTGGGAAAAAATACACTTTTTTTAATTTTAATGCACTAAAACACACTATATTGCCCAAATGTTTGATGAAATAAAAAAGATGATCTTAGGCCGAGTACATAGATACCAAACACGACATGCTTTAAAATTTCGCACAAACGCGCATTGGCGACAAACTACATACATTTTTAAAAGCCTTTAAAAGCATTTACAGGTTACCCCGTTAGATTTACAGAGGAGGTCTACTGCTAAAATTACTGCCCTCGATCTGACCTTTGCGGTGATACCTCACATGCATGGTGCAATTGCTGTTTACATATGACGCCAGACCGACGCTTGCGTTCGCCATTGGGCAAGAGCAGGGCAGGACAGGGGTGCTTTTTTTTTTTATTATTATTAATTTTGCATTTTTATTTTATTTTTAAACTGTTGCTTCCATATTTATTTATTTTGATCACTTTTATTGTTATCTCAGGGAATGTAAATATCCCCTATGATAGCAATAGGTAATGACAGGTACTCTTTTTTGAAAAAACTGGGGTCTATTGGACCCTAGATCTTTCCTCTGCCCTCAAAGCATCTGACCACACCAAGATCGGTGTGATAAAATGCTTTCCCAATTTCCCAATGGCGCTTTTTATATCCAGGGGGGGGGGGCATTCCCTCCCACTGCTTGTAAAAGCAGTCCAGAGGCTAATTAGCCACTAGGATTGCTTTTACATGAAAGCCGGCCGCTGGCTGAAAAGAATGATACCAAGATGATACCTAAACCCGCAGGCATCATTCTGGTATAAACATTCAAAGTCCAGCAACATACCAGTACGTTGCTGGTCCTTGTTGGACATGTATTGTAATCTTTTTTTTCATGCAGCCTGTTGGCTGAACGAAAAAAAAAGATTGATCGGAGGGTATGCCCACCATTAGAATACCGCCCTTCATCCACCCACTTCTAATGATGGGCATACATGCACCATTTATATATGCCGAAGCATGGGGGCATCTTCTCGCAAAAGTTATGCCGCGTACACATGGTCAGACTTTTCCACGGGCAAGCCTCCGTCGGAATTTCGACCGTATATACGCGGCATTAGGAGCAAAATCGCTCCTCCGCTCCAATGCTTCGGCATATATGCTTTTTTTTTTTAACTGTGGTGGTGAAATTACCTCCTACAGCACTGGAGTCGCAGGGATCAGGCCTGTCTCTGCGAACGCTGCAGTTATGTGTGTTGTGTTTTGCAAGTGACAGTGATCGATCGATACTGCACTTCGGTGGCCTGGGCTGGACGGAGGGGCAAAACGCAGGTGCTAGCAGGTATCTGGGCTGATCCCGCTAACACTGCGTTTTTGGGAACCCTAAACTGCTGGGGACGCTAGTATACATCTGATCAGATCAGATATTGAGCTGATCAGATACTATACCACTAAGGGGGGTGTATGCTTCACGTGTGGGTGTTAGCGCTACTGGCACTAACCTGACGCTGCCTGGGGTGTGACGCAGACCCTCTCTGACGCTAAAACCTAACTGATATCACCCGCCGGGCGATCAGGGGGTTAAACCTTTATTGGGTTATATACGGCGGGTGCCCTGACACTATAAAAAGCAAACTAACTAACCAGCGTCACCCGTAACACTTATATGATGATCACTGGTGAAAGGGTTAACTAGGGGCAATTAGGGGGTTAAAACCTTTACTAGGTAATATATGGGGGTACCTGACGCTATAAAAACCTGCGGCGAACCTAAAAAAAATTACTGGCTACCGATCAGCATCACCGACGCCAAGACATCGATCAGAAAAATTATCGCTTAGTGACAGTGGTGATAGGGGGTGAAAGGGTTACCTGGGGGGGCGATCAAGGGGGTTAAACCTTTATTAGGTAATATATGGGGGTACCCGACGCTATAAAAACCTGTGGCGAACCTAAAAAAAATTACTGGCTACCGATCAGCATCACCGACGCTAAGACATCGATCAGAAAAATGATTGCTTAGTGACAGTGGTGATAGGGGTGAAAGGGTTATCTGGGGAGTGATCAGGGGGTTAAACCTTTATTAGGGGGGGTTAGGGGGCTACACTGGACCTAAAACTAAATGTAGTGACACTTTTACAGTCACAAATGTCACTGATTGCAGTGATCACTAAATAAATGGTCACTGCAATCAGTGACACTGTGACTGGAGGCGGGCTGGGGGGTGATCTGGGGGGGCCTGGGGGGGGCGATTTATGTGCCTATGTGTCCTGGTGTCAGTGTGCCGTTTTGTGTACTAACCTGGCATCTTCTCCTGTACGGCGCTCGGTATATGTGAGCGCCCCAGGAGAGATGACATCACTTCCTCCTTCCTGGCAGGCAGGGGAAGCTCTCTCATTCGCCGGGAGCGATCGAGAGGGGGTGGCCGGAATCGAACGGCCGTCCCCTCATGCCGGATCGCTCCCGAAGGTAAAACGACCGCTCATTGTAAAGAAGGGGGATCCGATCGGACCCCCCAACTATACAAAGGCAATCACGTACATATACGTGATTCTGCCTGTCGGTGCCATTCTGCTGACGTATATTTACAGTGGGCGGTCGTTAAGTGGTTAAGGAGGAGAATCTACTGATGGCCTGCTGTAAGTTGTTGGGCAATCTCTCTCTTGGGAGACGAAAGGGTAGGGGTGCTACCCAGTTATTGGAGTCATCTTTAAAGAACTCATTGTCCATTACCTTGATGAATTCTTTGTCTTCCATTGAAGGAGCCAGTATGTCATCTTCACTGGTTGCATTAAACACTGTAGAACCGAAGTCGCCATCATGGCAGGAGAAAGGGCTTGTGTCACCTGAGATACCATGTTGCCATTCGTGGCTGGCTATCTTCTCTTTCACCCAGTAGTGATGTGGGCATGGCTCAAAGTAAGTGTTTCGGCCATTTGGCAGAACATTTGTCTTGAATGATGAAATGTTGGTAGGTCTTTTCATTTTGCCTATGCAGACATTGCCTATGATGACCCACCCTAGATCCGTGCGCTGGGCAAATGGGCCATCTGGGGGTCCACTGACTTGTCTGTGTACCTTGTGAACTCTTAGAATGTCTCTTCCTAACAGAAGAAGGATCTGAGCATCTTTGTCAAGCGGCAGTATCTCATTTGCTATTACCTTGAGGTGAGGGTGATGGAAAGCAGCAGCTGGAGTAGGGATTTCTTCCCTGTTAGCAGGTATCTGATTGCACTCAACAAGTGTAGGTAAGGGTAATTGCAAGTTACCTTTGAGAGAAGATACCATGAGTCCATGAGCCCTTCTTCCAGAAACCTCTATAGTTCCACTACAGGTACCCAAGGTGTAAGGATGAGCTTCGCCTTTTATTTCAAATAGATTGAACAATTCCGATTTTGCAAGTGATCGATTGCTCTGATCGTCTAAGATAGCATATGCCTTTAGAGACTTTTCTGGTTGATCCTTGTGGTATATGTTCACCAAGCATATCTTAGCACAGGACTTACCACAGCGGTCTTCTCCACAAACTTCAGTGCAGGATGAAGAAATGATGGTAGAATTAGGCACTTGGTCTGTATTCTCCCCGCCATGCGTTAACCTGGGAGGAGCGTTGGCAGGTTGTGCAGAGCTGGGCTCAAGAGGATGGAGGGCTTGCACATGTTCTTCAGAGCCACACTCTATGCACTTGATGGACACATTACAGTCCCTTGCAAAATGTTCTGTAGAAGCACAGCACCTGAAACATACCCTAAATGTCTTTAAAAGCTCCTTGCGCTCTTCCAGAGGCTTTTTTCTAAAGCCGATACATTTATTGAGGGGGTGTGGCTTCTTGTGTATGGGACACTCTCTGTTAGGGTTTTCAATCTTCCTACTCTGTTTGTTCGTGGCCAGAACTGTGGTAGGAGTGGGAAGGATGTCAGTCTTTTTCACGGACACTGGGCCTCTATGGTTTCTATAGTTGCCCTGAAGACTGGTACTCTTAGGAAAGGGTGAGAAGAGGCTGTACTCACCGTTAGAGATGTATAGAACTATTCGCCGGCGAACAGTTCCCGGCGAACATAGCTTGTTCGCGTTCGCCGCGGCCGGCGAACATATGCGATGTTCGGTCCGCCCCCTATTCATTATCATTGAGCAAACTTTGACCCTGTACCTCACAGTCAGCAGACACATTCCAGCCAATCAGCAGCATACCCTCCCTCCCAGACCCTCCCACCTCCTGGACAGCATCCATTTTAGATTCATTCTCAAGCTGCAGTCTTAGCGAGAGGAGGGACAGTTTAGCTGCTGCTTATTTTATAGGGAAAGCTAGGCTAGGCCAGTGTATTCAGTGTTCACTCCACTCCTGAAAGACTCATCTGATCTCTGCTGTAAGCACAGCGTCCTGACAGCACCCCAAAAAGCCCTTTTTAGGGCTGGTAAAACACCAGTCTGCTTTTTTGTTTTTTCCTGGACAGCATCTATTTTAGATTCAGTCTGTACTTAAGCTGCAGTGTTAGCCAGAGGAGGGACAGTTTAGCTGCTGCTGATTTTATAGGGAAAGCTATAGGCAAGTGTATTCAGTGTTCACTCCACTCCTGAAAGACTCATCTGATCTCTGCTGTAAGCACAGCGTCCTGACAGCACCCCAAAAAGCCCTTTTTAGGGCTGGTAAAACACCAGTCTGCTTTTTTGTTTTTTCCTGGACAGCATCTATTTTAGATTCAGTCTGTACTTAAGCTGCAGTGTTAGCCAGAGGAGGGACAGTTTAGCTGCTGCTGATTTTATAGGGAAAGCTATAGGCAAGTGTATTCAGTGTTCACTCCACTCCTGAAAGACTCATCTGATCTCTGCTGTAAGCACAGCGTCCTGACAGCACCCCAAAAAGCCCTTTTTAGGGCTGGTAAAACACCAGTCTGCTTTTTTGTTTTTTCCTGGACAGCATCTATTTTAGATTCAGTCTGTACTTAAGCTACAGTGTTAGCCAGAGGAGGGACAGTTTAGCTGCTGCTGATTTTATAGGGAAAGCTATAGGCAAGTGTATTCAGTGTTCACTCCACTCCTGAAAGACTCATCTGATCTCTGCTGTAAGCACAGCGTCCTGACAGCACCCCAAAAAGCCCTTTTTAGGGCTGGTAAAACACCAGTCTGCTTTTTTGTTTTTTCCTGGACAGCATCTATTTTAGATTCAGTCTGTACTTAAGCTACAGTGTTAGCCAGAGGAGGGACAGTTTAGCTGCTGCTGATTTTATAGGGAAAGCTAGGCTAGGCCAGTGTATTCAGTGTTCACTCCACTCCTGAAAGACTCATCTGATCTGTGCTGTAAGCACAGCGTCCTGACAGCACCCCAAAAAGCCCTTTTTAGGGCTGGTAAAACACCAGTCTGCTTTTTTGTTTTTTCCTGGACAGCATCTATTTTAGATTCAGTCTGTACTTAAGCTGCAGTGTTAGCCAGAGGAGGGACAGTTTAGCTGCTGCTGATTTTATAGGGAAAGCTAGGCTAGGCCAGTGTATTCAGTGTTCACTCCACTCCTGAAAGACTCATCTGATCTCTGCTGTAAGCACAGCGTCCTGACAGCACCCCAAAAAGCCCTTTTTAGGGCTGGTAAAACACCAGTCTGCTTGTTTTTTTTCCCCGGCACAGTAGCTTACATAAAAAAAACCACAACAGTTTTGACTGCAGTAGATGAGCAGTCCGTTGCCTGCCAGCGTGTGTGTCAGACCTACAGTGTCTACTGTGCCAACTTCTGCCAGTGCACAGTGCCACTCATATCTGGTGTCACAGTAGCTTGCACGCATAGTACAACTAAACTAATCTAAAAAAAATGACAGGCAGAGGCAGGCCACCCCGCAGGGGCTGTCGTGGTCGTGGTGCTGTGATTCCCTTTGGCCCAAGAATAATGCCCAGTGTTCAGGGGCCACGTACCCTGAACTCGAAAAGTTCTGAGGACATAGTTGACTGGCTAACACAGGACAGCCAATCTTCTACAGCTTCCGCTCGGAACCTTGACGCACCATCCTTCTCCAGCTCAGCTTTGGGCACCTCTCAAGTTCCCACTCGCCCGCCTGCCGCCACCACCAACACTAGCACCACAGTTGCTTCACTTGATCTGTCAGAGGAGTTATTTACACATGAGTTGGAAGAAATGAGTGATGCGCAAACATTATTGCCAGAGGATGTAGATAAAAGGGATATGTCTCAGTCAGGCAGCATTACACACATGGATGTACGGTGTGATGATGTTGATGTTGTACCCGCTGCTGCTTCCTTTGCTGAGTTGTCAGATACAAGTGAAGCGGTTGATGATGACAATGTGGATGTCACGTGGGTGCCCGCTCGAAGAGAAGAAGAACAGGGGGAAAGTTCAGATGGGGAGACAGAGGAGGAGGAGACGAGTTGGAAGGAGGGGTAGGTCGTCGCAAGGAGCTAGTGGCACAGTCAGACAGCATGTATCGGCACCCGGGGTCAGCCAGACAGCACGCCAATCAACGCATGCTGTTGCCACCACCAGAATGCCGCCATTGCAAAGCTCAGCAGTGTGGCATTTTTTTTGTGTGTCTGCCTCTGATAACAGCGATGCCATTTGCAACCTGTGCCAAAAGAAACTGAGTCGTGGGAAATCCAACACCCACCTAGGTACAACTGCTTTGCGAAGGCACATGATCTCACATCACAAACGCCTATGGGATCAACACATGATGACGAGTACAAGCAGCACACAAGCTCAAAGCCACCATCCTCCTCCTGGTCCAGCATCTTCAGCCACGTCAACCACTGCTGTCCTCCTTGCCCCCTCTCAACCATCTGACACTACGTCTCTCGCCTTGAGCAGTTCCTGCTCATCTGCCCACAGTCAGGTGTCTGTCAAGGACATGTTTGAGCGTAAGAAGCCAATGTCACAGAGTCACCCCCTTGCCCGGCGTCTGACAGCTGGCTTGTCGGAACTCTTAGCCCGCCAGCTTTTACCATACAAGCTGGTGGAGTCTGAGGCCTTCAAAAAATTTGTAGCTATTGGGACACCGCAGTGGAAGGTACCCGGCCGAAATTTCTTTTCACAAAAGGCAATCCCCAACCTGTACTCTATTGTGCAAAAGGAAGTCATGGCATGTCTGGCACACAGTGTTGGGGCAAGGGTCCATCTGACCACTGATACCTGGTCTGCAAAGCACGGTCAGGGCAGGTATATCACCTACACTGCTCATTGGGTAAACCTGCTGACGGCTGCCAAGCATGTAATGCGTGGCTCTGCAGAGGAGTTGGTGGTGACACCACCACGACTTGCAGGCAGGCCTGCTGTCACCTCCTCTACTCCTCCTACTCCATCCTCTTCGATTACCTCCTCGGCTGAGTCCTCTTCTGCTGCTGCGTCTTGCTCCACATCAACAGCACCCCCCCCCCCAGCTCCCCAGGGGCTATTCCACATCCCGGATACGACAGTGTCACGCTGTCTTGGGGTTGACTTGCCTGAAAGCAGAGAGTCACACCGGACCAGCACTCCTGTCCGCCCTGAACGCACTGTTTTAGGGCACTTTCTGCCTGAAAAACATAATTTTTTCTGGCCGCTGCTACAGCAGCGGCTGCAACAATACCTGATTTTACAGGCATGTGTACATGCCTAATTTTTCTGGCCTCTGGTGCTGCACTGTGGCTGCAAAAAAAACAAACAAAAAAACACATACCTGTGTCAATTCCCCTTCGTGATCGTTACCTTGTTGTGGTGAAGGGGCTTGCGTATCACAATGAAGCGACCACCTCTATGAGTGTGTTGGCAATGGCGTTGTTGGCACACCCCAGATGGTAAGGTCGTTGCTTCATTGTGAACAGACCAAAAGCGATCGGCTTGATAATTTTGCATAGAAAAAACATAAATTTTCTTTGTGATCATCTAAGGTGATCATTAAAGCCTTGCGGTTGTGCAAATGGACTGTTTGCAGTTGTTTGCGGTGCGTTAAACGGGGAGTTTGGTCTGTCCGAGTTTGGTCTGTCACTGTGAAGCGGGCGTAACCCTTACACTACCTGATCGATACAACATCATACCTGATGTTTTAAAGCACGTTATTCCAAACACATTAGGAATGTTAGGTGATTTATGCCCTTTATGGATTAAAACCCGACTCTGCGTCAACTACGTAATTTTCCATGGGAGTTTTGCCATGGATCCCCCTCCGGCATGCCACAGTCCAGGTGTTAGTCCCCTTGAAACAACTTTTCCATCACTATTGTGGCCAGAAAGAGTCCCTGTGGGTTTTAAAATTCGCCTGCCTATTGAAGTCTATGGCGGTTCGCTGGGTTCGCCCGTTCGCGAACATTTGCGGCAGTTCGCGTTCGCCGTTCGCGAACGGAAAATTTTATGTTCGCGACATCACTAATGGCCACACACCTTCCTGGCCTGCTTGAGGACATCCTGTAAGTCTGGGTACTTATGCACAAAGCGTTGTACAATCAGATTTAACACATGTGCCATGCACGGCACATGTGTCAACTTGCCCAAATTCAATGCCGCCAACATATTGCTTCCGTTGTCACACACCACTTTGCCGATCTCCAGTTGGTGCGGAGTCAGCCACTGATCCACCTGTGCGTTCAGGGCGGACAGGAGTGCTGGTCCGGTGTGACTCTCTGCTTTCAGGCAAGTCAACCTCAAGACAGCGTGACACTGTCGTATCCGGGATGTGGAATAGCCCCTGGGGAGCTGGGGGGGTGCTGTTGATGTGGAGCAAGACGTAGCAGCAGAAGAGGACTCAGCCGAGGAGGTTATCGAAGAGGATGGAGTAGGAGGAGTAGAGGAGGTGACAGCAGGCCTGCCTGCAAGTCGTGGTGGTGTCACCACCAACTCCTCTGCAGAGCCACGCATTACATGCTTGGCAGCCGTCAGCAGGTTTACCCAATGAGCAGTGTAGGTGATATACCTGCCCTGACCGTGCTTTGCAGACCAGGTATCAGTGGTCAGATGGACCCTTGCCCCAACACTGTGTGCCAGACATGCCATGACTTCCTTTTGCACAATAGAGTACAGGTTGGGGATTGCCTTTTGTGAAAAGAAATTTCGGCCGGGTACCTTCCACTGCGGTGTCCCAATAGCTACAAATTTTTTGAAGGCCTCAGACTCCACCAGCTTGTATGGTAAAAGCTGGCGGGCTAAGAGTTCCGACAAGCCAGCTGTCAGACGCCGGGCAAGGGGGTGACTCTGTGACATTGGCTTCTTACGCTCAAACATGTCCTTGACAGACACCTGACTGTGGGCAGATGAGCAGGAACTGCTCAAGGCGAGAGACGTAGTGTCAGATGGTTGAGAGGGGGCAAGGAGGACAGCAGTGGTTGACGTGGCTGAAGATGCTGGACCAGGAGGAGGATGGTGGCTTTGAGCTTGTGTGCTGCTTGTACTCGTCATCATGTGTTGATCCCATAGGCGTTTGTGATGTGAGATCATGTGCCTTCGCAAAGCAGTTGTACCTAGGTGGGTGTTGGATTTCCCACGACTCAGTTTCTTTTGGCACAGGTTGCAAATGGCATCGCTGTTATCAGAGGCAGACACACAAAAAAAATGCCACACTGCTGAGCTTTGCAATGGCGGCATTCTGGTGGTGGCAACAGCATGCGTTGATTGGCGTGCTGTCTGGCTGACCCCGGGTGCCGATACATGCTGTCTGACTGTGCCACTAGCTCCTTGCGACGACCTACCCCTCCTTCCAACTCGTCTCCTCCTCCTCTCTGTCTCCCCATCTGAACTTTCCCCCTGTTCTTCTTCTCTTCGAGCGGGCACCCACGTGACATCCACATCGTCATCATCAACCGCTTCACTTGTATCTGACAACTCAGCAAAGGAAGCAGCAGCGGGTACAACATCATCATCATCACACCGTACATCCATGTGTGTAATGCTGCCTGACTGAGACATATCCCTTTTATCTACATCCTCTGGCAATAATGTTTGCGCATCACTCATTTCTTCCAACTCATGTGTAAATAACTCCTCTGACAGATCAAGTGAAGCAACTGTGGTGCTAGTGTTGGTGGTGGCGGCAGGCGGGCGAGTGGGAACTTGAGAGGTGCCCAAAGCTGAGCTGGAGAAGGATGGTGCGTCAAGGTTCCGAGCGGAAGCTGTAGAAGATTGGCTGTCCTGTGTTAGCCAGTCAACTATGTCCTCAGAACTTTTCGAGTTCAGGGTACGTGGCCCCTGAACACTGGGCATTATTCTTGGGCCAAAGGGAATCACAGCACCACGACCACGACAGCCCCTGCGGGGTGGCCTGCCTCTGCCTGTCATTTTTTTTAGATTAGTTTAGTTGTACTATGCGTGCAAGCTACTGTGACACCAGATATGAGTGGCACTGTGCACTGGCAGAAGTTGGCACAGTAGACACTGTAGGTCTGACACACACGCTGGCAGGCAACTGACTGCTCATCTACTGCAGTCAAAACTGTTGTGTTTTTTTTTATGTAAGCTACTGTGCCGGGGAAAAAAAACAAGCAGACTGGTGTTTTACCAGCCCTAAAAAGGGCTTTTTGGGGTGCTGTCAGGACGCTGTGCTTACAGCAGAGATCAGATGAGTCTTTCAGGAGTGGAGTGAACACTGAATACACTGGCCTAGCCTAGCTTTCCCTATAAAATCAGCAGCAGCTAAACTGTCCCTCCTCTGGCTAACACTGTAGCTTAAGTACAGACTGAATCTAAAATAGATGCTGTCCAGGAAAAAACAAAAAAGCAGACTGGTGTTTTACCAGCCCTAAAAAGGGCTTTTTGGGGTGCTGTCAGGACGCTGTGCTTACAGCAGAGATCAGATGAGTCTTTCAGGAGTGGAGTGAACACTGAATACACTTGCCTATAGCTTTCCCTATAAAATCAGCAGCAGCTAAACTGTCCCTCCTCTGGCTAACACTGCAGCTTAAGTACAGACTGAATCTAAAATAGATGCTGTCCAGGAAAAAAAAAAAAAGCAGACTGGTGTTTTACCAGCCCTAAAAAGGGCTTTTTGGGGTGCTGTCAGGACGCTGTGCTTACAGCAGAGATCAGATGAGTCTTTCAGGAGTGGAGTGAACACTGAATACACTGGCCTAGCCTAGCTTTCCCTATAAAATCAGCAGCAGCTAAACTGTCCCTCCTCTGGCTAACACTGTAGCTTAAGTTCAGACTGAATCTAAAATAGATGCTGTCCAGGAAAAAAAACAAAGCAGACTGGTGTTTTACCAGCCCTAAAAAGGGCTTTTTGGGGTGCTGTCAGGACGCTGTGCTTACAGCAGAGATCAGATGAGTCTTTCAGGAGTGGAGTGAACACTGAATACACTGGCCTAGCCTAGCTTTCCCTATAAAATCAGCAGCAGCTAAACTGTCCCTCCTCTGGCTAACACTGTAGCTTAAGTTCAGACTGAATCTAAAATAGATGCTGTCCAGGAAAAAAAACAAAGCAGACTGGTGTTTTACCAGCCCTAAAAAGGGCTTTTTGGGGTGCTGTCAGGACGCTGTGCTTACAGCAGAGATCAGATGAGTCTTTCAGGAGTGGAGTGAACACTGAATACACTTGCCTATAGCTTTCCCTATAAAATCAGCAGCAGCTAAACTGTCCCTCCTCTGGCTAACACTGCAGCTTAAGTACAGACTGAATCTAAAATAGATGCTGTCCAGGAAAAAACAAAAAAGCAGACTGGTGTTTTACCAGCCCTAAAAAGGGCTTTTTGGGGTGCTGTCAGGACGCTGTGCTTACAGCAGAGATCAGATGAGTCTTTCAGGAGTGGAGTGAACACTGAATACACTTGCCTAGCCTAGCTTTCCCTATAAAATAAGCAGCAGCTAAACTGTCCCTCCTCTCGCTAAGACTGCAGCTTGAGAATGAATCTAAAATGGATGCTGTCCAGGAGGTGGGAGGGTCTGGGAGGGAGGGTATGCTGCTGATTGGCTGAAATGTGTCTGCTGACTGTGAGGTACAGGGTCAAAGTTTGCTCAATGATAATGAATAGGGGGCGGACCGAACATCGCATATGTTCGCCGGCCGCGGCGAACAAGCTATGTTCGCCGGGAACTGTTCGCCGGCGAATAGTTCTGTACATCTCTAGTGGCCATTTCAGGCGTTCCTACACAGCCATGGCGCACTTTTCAGATATCCAGCGGCGAAACAACATGCCAGTGAGGCGCTTGATTTGCGACAGCCCGACACGTTGGAATTCAACACTCCTAATGTTCGACCGCCTGCTCCAACAAGAAAAAGCCGTCAACGAGTATTTGTATGACCGGGGTGCTAGGACAGCCTCTGCGCAGCTGGGAATTTTTTTGCCACGTTACTGGACGCTCATGCGCAATGCCTGTAGGCTCATGCGTCCTTTTGAGGAGGTGACAAACCTAGTCAGTCGCACTGAAGGCACCATCAGCGACATCATCCCATTTGTTTTCTTCCTGGAGCGTGCCCTGCGAAGAGTGCTGGATCAGGCCGTAGATGAGCGTGAAGAGGAAGAGGAAGAGTTGTGGTCACCATCACCACCACCAGAAACAGCCTTATCAGCATCGCTTGCTGGACCTGCGGCAACGCTGGAAGAGGAGTCTGAGGAAGAGGAGTCAGAGGAGGAATGTGGCTTTGAGGAGGAGGAGGAAGACCAACCACAGCAGGCATCCCAGGGTGCTCGTTGTCACCTATCTGGTACCCGTGGTGTTGTACGTGGCTGGGGGGAAGAACAGACCTTCAGTGAGATCAGTGAGGACGAGGAACAGGACATGAGTAGCTCGGCATCCAACCTTGTGCAAATGGGGTCTTTCATGCTGTCGTGCCTGTTGAGGGACCCTCGTATAAAAAGGCTGAAGGAGAACGACCTGTATTGGGTGGCCACGCTACTAGACCCCCGGTATAAGCAGAAAGTGCCAGAAATGTTACCGAATTACAGGAAGACGGAAAGGATGCAGCAGTTCCAAAATAAAGTAAAAAGTATGCTTTACACAGCGTATAAGGGTGATGTCACAGCACAACGGGAATCTAACAGGGGAAGAGGTGAAAGTAATCCTCCTCCTACCACGACCATGCCGGCAAGGACAGGACGCTTTACAGACGTATTGTTGATGGAGGACATGCGGAGCTTTTTAAGTCCTACGCATCGCCACAGCCCTTCGGGGTCCACCCTCAGAGAACGACTCGACCGACAGGTAGCAGACTACCTCGCCTTAACTGCAGATATCGACACTCTGAGGTAGTGATGAGCCGAACACCCCCGGGTTCGGTTCGCACCAGAACCCGCGAACGGACCGAAAGTTCGTACGAACATTAGAACCCTATTAAATACAATGGATGCGAACGTTCGAATTCTAAAGTGCTAATTATAACAACTATTATGCATGTTATTGTCCTAAAAAGGGTTTGGGAACCCGGGTTCTGCACCAGGGGACATGTATCAATGCAAAAAGAAGTTTTAAAAACGGTCGTTTTTCGGGAGCAGTCATTTTAATAAATATTCAAATATTCCTTTAAATATCGTACCTGGGGGGTGTCTAAAGTATGCCTGTGAAGTGCCACGTGTTTCCCGTGTTTAGAACTGTCCCTGCACAAAATGACACTTCTAAATAGGGATGAGCTTCGAGTTCGAGTCGAACTCATGTTCGACTCGAACATTGCCTGTTCGCCCGTTCGCCGAACAGCGAACAAATTGGGGTGTTCGCGGCAAATTCGAAAAATCTATGGGAGAAATCTAAAGTGCTAATTATAAAGGCTTATATGCAAAAAGTGTTTGGGGACCCGGGTCCTGCCCCAGGGGACATGTATCAATGCAAAAAGAAGTTTTAAAAACGGCCGTTTTTTCGGGAGCAGTGATTTTAATAATGCTTAAAATGAAAAAATAAAAGTGAAATATTCCTTTAAATTTCGTACCTGGGGGGTGTGTATGATATGCATGTGAAGTGGCGCATGTTTCCCGTGCTTAGAACTGTCCCTGCAAAAAATGTCATTTTTGAAAGAAAAAAATGCATTTAAAACTGACTCGCGGCTATTAATGAATTGTCGGCTCCCGGCAATACATACAAAAGTCATTGATAAAAAAAAAAAAAAGCGCGTGGGGGTTCCCCAGAATTCAATTACCAGGCCCTTCAGGTCTGGAATGGATATTAAGGGGAACCCCGCCGCAAATTTTAAAAAAAATTGACGTGGGGTTCCCCCAAATATCCATTCCAGGCCCTTCAGATCTGGCATGGATTTTAAGGGGAACTCCACCCCAAATTTAAAAAAAAATGGCGTGGAGTCCCCCTAAAAATCCATACCAGACCCCTTATCCGAGCACGCAACCTGGCCGGCCGCAGGGGAAAAGGGGGGGACGAGAGAGCGGCCCCCCCTCCCTCCTGAACCGTACCAGGCCACATGCCCTCAACATGGGGAGGATGTCCCCATGTTGATGGGGACAAGGGCCTCATCCCCACAACCCTTGCCCGGTGGTTGTGGGGGTCTGCGGGCGGGGGGCTTATCGGAATCTGGAAGACCCCTTTAACAAAGGGGACCCCCAGATCCCGCCCCCCCCCTATGTGAATTGGTAAGGGGTACATTGTACCATTTCACGAAGAAAGCGTAAAAAAATGTTTAAAAAAACACACAAACACCTTGAAAAAGTCCTTTATTAAAAAAAACAAAAAAAAACATTCCAGCGGTGAAATCCAGTGTCCCGCGGCGATCCCGATGTCCAGCGCTGTCCTTCATTGGTTGTGCCTGAGCGGACCTGATGGGGAACTCCCTCTCAGTATTTTAAAGTTATAGACCCGCCCCTTCTAAAGTTCCCCATCAGGTCCGCTCAGCGGACCAGATGCGGAACATGAGAAGGGGCGGGTCTATACATGTATTACCAAAGTGAGAGCAGTTCCCCATCAGGTCCGCCCCCTCGGTATGTCGGACCCGCCTACGTCATTGGCTTGAGCGGGGAACTTCCTTCACTGTGTAATTTAAATTTACATAGTGAAGGAAGTTCCCCGCTCAAGCCAATGACGTAGGCGGGTCAGACATACCGAGGGGGCGGACCTGATGGGGAACTGCTCTCACTTTGGTATTACATGTATAGACCCGCCCCTTCTCATGTTCCGCATCTCGTCTGCTGAGCGGACCTGATGGGGAACTTTAGAAGGGGCGGGTCTATAACTTTAAAATACTGAGAGGGAGTTCCCCATCAGGTCCGCTCAGGCACAACCAATGAAGGACAGCGCTGGACATCGGGATCGCCGCGGGACACTGGATTTCACCGCTGGAATGTTTTTTTTTGTTTTTTTTAATAAAGGACTTTTTCAAGGTGTTTAAAAAAACACACAAACATTTTTTTACGCTTTCTTCGTGAAATGGTAGGGGTACAATGTACCCCTTACCAATTCACATAGGGGGGGGCGGGATCTGGGGGTCCCCTTTGTTAAAGGGGTCTTCCAGATTCCGATAAGCCCCCCGTCCGCAGACCCCCACAACCACCGGGCAAGGGTTGTGGGGATGAGGCCCTTGTCCCCATCAACATGGGGACATCCTCCCCATGTTGAGGGCATGTGGCTTGGTACGGTTCAGGAGGGAGGGGGGGCCGCTCTCTCGTCCCCCCCTTTTCCCCTGCGGCTGGCCAGGTTGCGTGCTCGGATAAGGGGTCTGGTATGGATTTTTAGGGGGACTCCACGCCATTTTTTTTAAATTTGGGGTGGAGTTCCCCTTAAAATCCATGCCAGATCTGAAGGGCCTGGAATGGATATTTGGGGGAACCCCACGTCAATTTTTTTTTTAATTTGCAGCGGGGTTCCCCTTAATATCCATTCCAGACCTGAAGGGCCTGGTAATTGAATTCTGGGGAACCCCCACACTTTTTTTTTTTATTTTTATCAATGACTTTTGTATGTATTGCCGGGAGCCGACAATTCATTAATAGCCGCGAGTCAGTTTTAAATGCATTTTTTTCTTTCAAAAATGACATTTTTTGCAGGGACAGTTCTAAGCACGGGAAACATGCGCCACTTCACATGCATATCATACACACCCCCCAGGTACGAAATTTAAAGGAATATTTCACTTTTATTTTTTCATTTTAAGCATTATTAAAATCACTGCTCCCGAAAAAACTGCCGTTTTTAAAACTTCTTTTTGCATTGATACATGTCCCATGGGGCAGGACCCAGGTCCCCAAACACTTTTTAGGACAATAACTTGCATATCAGCCTTTATAATTAACACTTTAGATTTCGAACGTTCGAGTCCATTGTATTTAATAGGGTTCTAAAGTTTACACGAACATTTTGTCTGTTCGCAGGTTCTGGTGCGAACCGAACAGGGGGGTGTTCGGCTCATCCCTGCTTCTAAAGGAAAAAAAAGCCATTTAAAACTGCTTGCGGCTTTAATGTAATGTCTGGTCCCGGTAATATGGATGAAAATCTTTAAGAAAAATGGCATAGCTACCCCATGACCCCCCCCCCCACCCCCTACCCCAGCCCATTACCAGCCCCTTTGGGTCTTGTATGGATATTAAGGGGAACCCCGCACATAAAATAAAAAAGGCCCTATATACTCTGAACAGCCGTATACAGGCGGTGCATACAAGACAGGGACTGTAGGTTTGTTCTTATGTAGAATGTGTTTGTAATTTTGAACAGGTACATTGTTGAAGTGTAGCTCCAGCCCAAAAATCTATTTTTAAACTTTTTGGAAAACATAGGTAAGGGTTATCACCCCTGTAACATTTGTTTTGCTGTCTGTGCCCCTGTTCAGAACATTTCACCTCACTTTCCGTCCCAATGACAACTGTTTTTGAAATGTGGTGTTTTTCTTGAAACAAGGATTGCTGATAAAGCATCAGTACAGAGGAGACACCTTTCTCCCATATTTATTCTTACAGGAGAGAATTTTCCTTCCTAGTGGTAGATTTCCTCTCACTTCCTGTTGTCTTCTTGCGTTTGCAAGTAGGAGTCGTTTGTAAGTTGGATGTTTGAAAGTAGGGACCTGCCGTATATACTCTGCAGAAATAGGCCCCTTAGTTGTTGGTGTTGGCACAACACTGTAAGCACTCACAGTTACTCTTGGTTGGTGCTGGAACGCCCTGCTGTCAACTATTATATCAGGAATTTTAATTACATATAATTGTTGAACAGTGGTAGTAAAAATTGGGCCTTTGATGGTGGTGCTGGTGCCACAACACTGTAAGCCCTGACAGTTACTCTTGGTGGGTGCAGCAATGGGCCCTGCTGTGAATTATTAGATCAAGAATTGTAATTGCATGCCCCTGTTGAACAGGGGCTGAAAAATTGGGCCTTTCGTGGTGGTGGTGGTGGTGGTGGTGTTGCCACAACACTGTAAGCCCTCAGAGTTACTCTTGGTGGGTGCAGGAATGGGCCCTGCTGTGAATTATTAGATCAAGAATTGTAATTACATGCCCCTTTTGAACAGGGGCTGAAAAATTGGGCCTTTCGTGGTGGTGGTGGTGGTGGTGGCGTTGCCACAACACTGTAAGCCCTCAGAGTTACTCTTGGTGGGTGCAGCAATGAGCCCTGTTGCAAAGTATTGCTTCAAAAATTGTAATGACACGCCCCTGTTAAACAGGGGCTGAAAAATTGGGCCTTAGGCACTGGTGCCACAACACTCCAACCCCTCACAGATACTGTACTTGGAGCACAGCAATGAGCCCTATGGCAAATTATTGCTAAAAAAATTGTAATTACACGCCCCTGTAAAACAGGGGCTGAAAAATTGGGCCTTAGCCACTGGTGGCGGCACCCATAAACAAAAATGATCTTCCAAGCTATCATCATCAATCGTATCATTGAGGACTCGGAGGAGGAGGATAGCCAGTCAACATAACAGCACAGGCACTCAGCATCAGCATCAGTCTTGAAGGGATGTGACATGTTAAAATCAATTAGTCTGTTATATCAGCATCAGGTGTGTGGTAGCTGGTGGTGATCCAAGACTGGTTCATCTTGATGAAAGTCAGTCGATCAACCGAGTCGGTGGACAGGCGCACCCTGTGATCCGTGACAAATCCTCCAGCAGCACTGAATGTGCGTTCCGAAAGAACGCTGGATGCAGGACAGGCCAGTAGCTCAATTGCATACTGTGCAAGCTCTGGCCAGTGATCCATCCTCAAGACCCAGTAAGCCAGAGGATTTTCGGTGGGGAAGGTGTCCAAGTCTGACCTTGCCCCTAGATATTCCTGCACCATGTTTATCAGACGCTGGCGATGGTTGCTGGAACCGATCATACTTTGGGGCTGCGGACTAAAGAATTGTCTGAACGCATCGGTCAGACGGCCACCTTCCCCACCGCTCCTTCTTTGACTGGCCGAAGCCTCAGCAACTCGTTGTCCAGGACCAGGAGTTTGTAACCTCCCAGTCTCTGGGAACGCGTTGCACAGACCTTTCTGCAAGGCCTCCCGGAGTTGTCTCATCCTCTGCTCCCTCTGCGAAGGTAACATAAGGTCCGCAACCTTACCCTTGTACCGTGGATCAAGGAGAGTGGCCAGCCAGTAATGGTCCCTCTCCTTGATCCGAAGAATACGAGGATCCTTCCGCAGACTTTGCAGGATCAGGGAGGCCATGCAGCGTAGGTTTGCTGAGGCATTCGCTCCGGAGTCCTCTGGGTCACTAAGGACGACATGATCCGCAGCCACCTCCTCCCAGCCACGTACAAGTCCACTGGTTTCTTGGGACTGTAAATCATCCCTAAAAGACTGCTGCTGATGATGCTGAGTGCCAGCCTCCACCTCCATGCTGACACAATCCTCCTCCTCCTCCTCCTCCTCCTCCTCCTCCTCTTCCTGTGCGATGGGTGGGACAGAAGGAACACTGTCTGGGTAAAGGGGGCCTTGAGAGGCAAGGAAGTCCTCCTCTTCCTGCCTCTGTTCTGCCTCAAGTGCCCTGTCCATTATTCCACGCAGCGTGTGCTCCAACAGGTGGACAAGAGGTACAGTGTCACTGATGCATGCACTGTCACTGCTCACCATCCTCGTGGCCTCCTCAAATGGTGCCAGGACAGTGCATGCATCCCTGATCATGCCCCACTGGCGTGGAGAAAAAAAACCAAGCTCCCCTGACCCTGTCCTGGTGCCGTAGTCGCACAGGTACTCATTGATGGCCCTCTGCTGCGTGTGCAGCCGCTGCAGCATGGCCAACGTTGAGTTCCACCTGGTGGGCATGTCACATATAAGGCGGTTCTTGGGCAGGTTCAACTCCTTTTGCAGCTCAGCCAGGCGAGCACTGGCATTATAAGATCTGCGGAAATGCACACAGACTTTCCTGGCCTGCCTCAGGACATCCTGTAAGCCCGGGTACCTGCCCAAGAACCGCTGCACCACCAGGTTAAGGACGTGAGCCACACAGGGCACATGGGTCAGTTGTCCCTGTCGGAGGGCGGAGAGGAGGTTGGTGCCATTGTCGCAAACCACCATTCCTGGCTTAAGCTGGCGTGGCGTCAACCACCTCTCGGCCTGGCCCTGCAGAGCAGACAGGACCTCTGCCCCAGTGTGGCTTCTGTCCCCCAAACACACCAGCGCAAGCACGGCATGGCATCTTTTTGCCTGCGTACTTGCGTAGCCCCGTGAACGGCTACGGAGCACCGCTGGTTCATAGGACAAACCACAGGAAGAGGCCATGGAGGAAGAAGAAGAGGAGGGGGTGGAGGAGAGAGGTGTGTCACAACCAGTAGTAGCATTTTGGAGGCGTGGCGGTGGAACAACCTCCAACACTACTGCACCTTGTCCTGCATCCTTCCCAGCTGCCAAAAGAGTGACCCAATGGGCCGTGAAAGAAAGGTAACGTCCCTGTCCATGCCTGCTGGACCATGAGTCAGCGGTAATATGCACCTTACCGCTGACCGCCCTGTCCAGCGAGGCCAAGACATTGCCTTCCACATGCCGGTAGAGAGCCGGAATAGCCTTCCGTGAGAAAAAGTGGCGTTTGGGAACCTGCCACTGAGGAACCGCACATTGCACAAACTCACGGAAGGGGGCCGAGTCTACCAACTGAAAAGGCAGCAGTTGAAGCGCTAGCAATTTAGCCAAGCTAGCATTCAACCGCTGGGCATGTGGATGGCTGGGAGTGAACTTCTTTCGACGGTCCAGCAGCTGGGGCAGGGAAATTTGCCTGCTAGAATCGGACGTCGGTGTACTGCTAGCAGAGTGGCCGCAAGTACTTGGCTGTGACACACCTAATTCTACACCTTCATTCCTCTCAGTGCATGTTTCAGAGAGGACTGAAGTTATAGTGGGGTTGGAGATCCCAGCTGATGCGGTGCAAGGAGAGGTCCGCTTTGTTCTTTGGTGTGGGTCTTTGAGGTAGGCTTGCCAACGAGCTGCATGGCAGGTCAACATATGTCTGGTCAGGCATGTGGTACCCAAGCGGCTGATGTTTTGGCCACGCGATATACGCTTGAGACATATGTTGCAAACAGCAGCTGTGCGATCTGATGCACTAGCCTCAAAAAAGGCCCACACCAAGGAACTTTTTGAATGACGGGCAGAGGCAGCGCCCTGCACAGGTGGAGCTCTGCGGTGTGATTCCGTCGGTGTACTGCCCTTACGCTGGCCACCAAAGGGCATCCTGCCTCGTTGGAGATGTGCCTCCTCCTCATCCTCCTCCTCCTCCTCCTCTCTCCTATTAGGCACCCACGTGGAGTCAGTGACCTCATCATCCCCTCCCTCCTCATCACTGGAGCCAATCTGGCAGTATGCTGCAGCTGCTGGAACATGACTGCCAGATTGGTGTCCTTCTTGAGCATCCCCTCTGTCTGCTCTCACGCTACTGCCTTCCTGTAGCTGGGTTTCATCATCAGACCCTTCGAAACGCTGGGCATCCTCCTGGAGCATGTACCCAACACTGTGCTCAAACAGTTCGGGGGACTCCTCAGGAGGAGGACATGGTGGGTCTAGGGAAGGAGTGACTGATGATGAGTCTGACATTGATACCAGGGAAGAGGACGCTTTGGCAGCTGCTTTGCCAGTACCCTGAGCCTGGGTGAGAGAGGATGAGGAGGAGGAGGAGGGCTTGGTCATCCACTCTACCAAGTCTTCGGCATGATGTGGCTCAACATGTCCAGCTGCCGAAAAGAAGGACAAGCGTGTCCCATGGCCATGTGCTGATGACAATGCACCGCGTCCACGACCAGCACTGTTGCCCCCAGACACAGAGCCTGCTTGCCCTCTTTTATTGCCTCCTGACTGTCTGCCTCTCCTTGTTTGCCTTCCAGACATTCTAATAGATGGCCTGCAGGGAGATGGGAAAAAAGCAATAAGGGCTACCTTCAGGTGTCCTTCTCTGTCCCTTTACTTAAGGATTTCTAAATATGGTTGAGGATGATTGCTTTTGCACAGAATAGCACAACGACAATTTCCCTGACTGTCCAAAAAACAAGGATTTCAAAGATGGTTGATGAGGAATGCTTTAGCACACTATAGCACAAGGAGAATTCCCCTCACTTTCCTTCTTTGTCCCTAGAAACAAGGACTCGCACAGTGAAAGAAACTGACACTCTCCCTACCTAGAGTTTTCTGTCCCTAGAAAAAATGTTTTTTTAAAGCACACTATAGCACAAGGAGAATTCCCCTCACTTTCCTTCTTTGTCCCTAGAAACAAGGACTCGCACAGTAAAACACACTGACACTCTCCCTACCTATCCTTCTCTTTCCCTAAACTAAAAGGAATCCAGGTTAAGCAAGAAAGAAATAAATGTCACTGTCCCTGCCTATGCTTGTCTTTGCCTGCTCCGGAACACACTACACTAGGCCGCCGTGCTGGCGGCCTTTTATAGTGTGGGGCGTGTACTAAACACCCTCAGCAATAATTGGCCACAGGCATCCTGCCTGTGTCAATCATTGCTCTCCTTGCTGCCGGCGCTGTGATTGGCCAAGCATGCGGGGTCACAGTGCATGCTTGGCCAATCACAGCGCCTGGATGACACTGCGATGGCGTAGTGCATTGTGGGCCGTTCGCGTCACTCGAATTTGGCGCGAGCGGCCCAAATCGTTCGATCTTCGTCGAACGATCGAACAGCCGATGTTCGAGTCGAACGTATGTTCGACTCGAACACGAAGCTCATCCCTACTCTGAGGAGCGGTGAACCCCTTGACTACTGGGTGTGCAGGCTTGACCTGTGGCCTGAGCTATCTCAATTTGCGATAGAACTTCTGGCCTGCCCCGCTTCAAGTGTCCTTTCAGAAAGGACCTTCAGTGCAGCAGGAGGTATTGTCACTGAGAAGAGAAGTCGCCTAGGTCAAAAAAGTCTAGATTACCTCACCTTTATTAAGATGAATGAGGCATGGATCCCGAAGGGACTGACAGTGGGCGATACATTTGACTAAAAAAAGGCCTGATGAGATGAGCTGCCTTGGGCTAAAAATGGTCCACAAGCCGCAATGTTTTAGGGCACTTTCTGCCTGAAAAACATAATTTTTTCTGGCCGCTGCTACAGCAGCGGCTGCAACAATACCTAATTTTACAGGCATGTGTACATGCCTAATTTTTCTGGCCTCTGGTGCTGCACTGTGGCTGCAAAAAAAACAAACAAAAAAACACATACCTGTGTCAATTCCCCTTCGTGATCATTACCTTGTTGTGGTGAAGGGGCTTGCGTATCACAATGAAGCGACCACCTCTATGAGTGTGTTGGCAATGGCGTTGTTGGCACACCCCAGATGGTAAGGTCGTTGCTTCATTGTGAACAGACCAAAAGCGATCGGCTTGATAATTTTGCATAGAAAAAACATAAATTTTCTTTGTGATCATCTAAGGTGATCATTAAAGCCTTGCGGTTGTGCAAATGGACTGTTTGCAGTTGTTTGCGGTGCGTTAAACGGGGAGTTTGGTCTGTCCGAGTTTGGTCTGTCACTGTGAAGCGGGCATAACCCTTACACTACCTGATCGATACAACATCATACCTGATGTTTTAAAGCACGTTATTCCAAACACATTAGGAATGTTAGGTGATTTATGCCCTTTATGGATTAAAACCCGACTCTGCGTCAACTACGTAATTTTCCATGGGAGTTTTGCCATGGATCCCCCTCCGGCATGCCACAGTCCAGGTGTTAGTCCCCTTGAAACAACTTTTCCATCACTATTGTGGCCAGAAAGAGTCCCTGTGGGTTTTAAAATTCGCCTGCCTATTGAAGTCTATGGCGGTTCGCCGGGTTCGCGAACATTTGCGGCAGTTCGCGTTCGGAAAATTTTATGTTCGCGACATCACTACTCACCGTAGGAAAAACTTGGATCGTTCTTGGTCTCTGCAATTTTCCTGATGAATTCACAGAAGAAAGAGAGGAGGGAAAGAAACCTTGTTCTCTCTTTTGTATGATGACCCTAGTGCAGTCCATTTCTCTTGCAAACCATACGGGAGCTTGGAGACAATTGGGTTTACCCCTCTTGGAGTGTCAAGGTAACTGAGTCCAGGTAGTTTTGGGTCTGTCTTGGCTAGCTGAAGCTCAAGGAGAAGGTCACTCAGTCTCTGGAACTCCTTGTTGTCCTTACCGGATATCTTTGGGAAAGTTTCCAGACTCATGAACAAAGCATTTTCTATAGCTTCTGGACTGCCATAACTTTGCTCTAGTCGCTCCCATGCAGCTGTGAGGCCTGCAGTAGGATTGTCCATGAAAACCGATCTTAATGGCTTAACACGTGCAGCAGATAGAGGACCAAGCCATTTGATCAGCAGATTCAATTCTTGATCAGCTGTAATGCCAATATTGTTGATTGTAGTTCTGAAGAAAGAGAGAGAGATTCGCCCTTGGGACTTTGAGTGAGGTGAGCACTGTTAGGCCAATAAAAAAAAATCGCAGGAATAATTGCAGTGTATATTTATTCAGGTAAAAAGCAGTACATACATTGATGTCATGAACATGGGCCAATTCATACAAAATACAAGACCAATATAAATTAGGTAAAATGATATTACGAGTATCTGACAGTAATTATGTAAACACATAGGCATCAAAAGTAACCGACGCGTTTCGCGAGGCTTGGCTCGCTCTTCAGGGGTAGATGCACGTAGTGTACCTAAAATGAGAGTGATATAGTATAAAGCATGATATGAAGGCACAGGGGGGGGGGGGGGCTTGAATATGGAAAACCCCATACTCACCACTGGACATTGCCAAAAGACAGCGGGGGTGAAACTCAAACGGCGGCAGCGACTGTCTCACCAGGGAGCTGAGGAGGCGGAGCCAAACAAAGCTCCAAATCGGAGTCAAACGGAAGGAAGGCCCAGCATGGATGGGATAGGTGTAACCCCAAGAGTGTCAGTGAATCCAAGAGGAATGTTGGCTCTAAATATAAATATGTATATTGAATAATTAAAAAATAGGAGTATACGAGTATATGGTAACATATATGTCTTTGCATGTATAAAAGACATGAGCCAAGAATGGTTAGAGTATGGAGACTGAGGGGGAGAGTGAAAAAAATGCCAGATTGACTAGTATGATTAAGAAAAGATCAGAGAGGAAAGTAATAAGTGAAAGAGAGTGTGAATGAAATGAAGTACAGGTGTGTGGTGAGGACTGTGATGAGAAAACAAGTTGCATGTAAATGCTTGCAGCGAGTAATATATAAAAAAAAATAAAAAAGTATACCTTGGTGAAGTAGGTCTAAGAGTAGTAAATTCCAAGGGAGGGACCTGCACTTGTGTGTCTGTCCTCAGTGAAAGAAAGCAAACAATGAGATCCATGCTGTGCAAACCTCCAATATATACCCCTGAAGGGGCCCGAGAGGCTCCGCCCCCAACACCATGTGCAAATGACCAGCAAACGAGTGCCTAAACCCACCAACCATCAAAAAGGCGGTGTGTGAGCCAAGACACTCCCAGGACCATCTTGATGGTAGTAATGCCTGCAGCCACAGCGATGCTGCAAAATCGCAGACATCGCGCGGCCGACGCATTAACATGGTGCCGATGTGCAAGTGGCCCCGCCCGCTCAAAAAGGGCAGGCGGGGACAGCAGGGGACAAGGATCCCCCTTGTGATGCACATCGCAGCTCCCAGGGAGAAATGAAGTAGCACCGCCGCCAACAGAGAACACCACACCATCTACCCCTGAAGAGCGAGCCAAGCCTCGTGAAACGCGTCGGGTTACTTTTGATGCCTATGTGTTTACATAATTACTGTCAGATACTCGTAATATCATTTTACCTAATTTATATTGGTCTTGTATTTTGTATGAATTGGCCCATGTTCATGACATCAATGTATGTACTGCTTTTTACCTGAATAAATATACACTGCAATTATTCCTGCGATTTTTTTATTGGCCTAACAGTGCTCACCTCACTCAAAGTCCCAAGGGCGAATCTCTCTCTCTTTCATGAAAATTCAGGGATGGAGGTGTGTCACTGGTGACACCAGACCCTTCTTTTTTTCTTTTTTCTCAAAGATACCCGGGTGGAAGACACCCAATAGCCCAAAACTGGTCTGCGGTCACCCTCGCCAATAAAAACAAAAACATACATATATGTATGGATTTTACATTTTTATCATGCACTAGCCATTTGTTATTCCAACATATCCAATAACATCTCGCATTGGACTTTTATTCCAATCCAGCTGGTGTGGTGTTCTCTGTTGGCGGCGGTGCTACTTCATTTCTCCCTGGGAGCTGCGATGTGCATCACAAGGGGGATCCTTGTCCCCTGCTGTCCCCGCCTGCCCTTTTTGAGTGGGCGGGGCCACTTGCACATCGGCACCATGTTAATGCGTCGGCCGCGCGATGTCTGCGATTTTGCAGCATCGCTGTGGCTGCAGGCATTACTACCATCAAGATGGTCCTGGGAGTGTCTTGGCTCACACACCGCCTTTTTGATGGTTGGTGGGTTTAGGCACTCGTTTGCTGGTCATTTGCACATGGTGTTGGGGGCGGAGCCTCTCGGGCCCCTTCAGGGGTATATATTGGAGGTTTGCACAGCATGGATCTCATTGTTTGCTTTCTTTCACTGAGGACAGACACACAAGTGCAGGTCCCTCCCTTGGAATTTACTACTCTTAGACCTACTTCACCAAGGTATACTTTTTTATATATTACTCGCTGCAAGCATTTACATGCAACTTGTTTTCTCATCACAGTCCTCACCACACACCTGTACTTCATTTCATTCACACTCTCTTTCACTTATTACTTTCCTCTCTGATCTTTTCTTAATCATACTAGTCAATCTGGCATTTTTTTCACTCTCCCCCTCAGTCTCCATACTCTAACCATTCTTGGCTCATGTCTTTTATACATGCAAAGACATATATGTTACCATATACTCGTATACTCCTATTTTTTAATTATTCAATATACATATTTATATTTAGAGCCAACATTCCTCTTGGATTCACTGACACTCTTGGGGTTACACCTATCCCATCCATGCTGGGCCTTCCTTCCGTTTGACTCCGATTTGGAGCTTTGTTTGGCTCCGCCTCCTCAGCTCCCTGGTGAGACAGTCGCTGCCGCCGTTTGAGTTTCACCCCCGCTGTCTTTTGGCAATGTCCAGTGGTGAGTATGGGGTTTTCCATATTCAAGGCCCCCCCCCCCCCGTGCCTTCATATCATGCTTTATACTATATCACTCTCATTTTAGGTACACTACGTGCATCTACCCCTGAAGAGCGAGCCAAGCCTCGCGAAACGCGTCGGGTTACTTTTGATGCCTATGTGTTTACATAATTACTGTCAGATACTCGTAATATCATTTTACCTAATTTATATTGGTCTTGTATTTTGTATGAATTGGCCCATGTTCATGACATCAATGTATGTACTGCTTTTTACCTGAATAAATATACACTGCAATTATTCCTGCGATTTTTTTTATTGGCCTAACAGTGCTCACCTCACTCAAAGTCCCAAGGGCGAATCTCTCTCTCTTTCATGAAAATTCAGGGATGGAGGTGTGTCACTGGTGACACCAGACCCTTCTTTTTTTTCTTTTTTTCTTTTTTCTCATTGTAGTTCTGAAGGCACATTTCCAACTTCTGTAGTTCTCAGGTTGGTCATCAACTTGTAAGACCAGTCTTTGTGAGCTCTCTGCGAAGCATGTACCTCACAAACTCTTCTGTCTCGGTTGTCTCCGCCTTTATGTGAGATGCTGTTGGCTGTATGGTGCTGATTGCGTTATCTTTGACATTGTTGTTAAAGGACACAGGGAAATATGGTGCAGCAGATGCATCCAGGTGAGTTGCTTGCTTGAAGTCAGTTGTTCCAATGGTACGTTGATTCAAGGCTGTACCGATGACTGGAGATTGATGACTTGCTTGAAGCTTGCGCTGATGCTCTGTGACGTATGAAGGCAGGCAAGGTAGGCAGGTAGGAAATGCAGTGGAGTGATTTTGAGTGCAGGAAGTTGCTGGAACCTCTAACTTGAAGCTGTGAAGGAGTCTCTATGTAGTCGGGAGCATTGGAGACAATGGAGTGTGCACTGCAGTGGCTTAGGACATAGTCTTTAGTGCGTTTGAGGGGGTCTTCCATATCTGCTATGTTTAGGTTAATGCTGTCTTTCTCACTTGCACCTTCGTCTGCACTGATAGCTTGCTGTAGGACCCTTAGCTTTGCCATAGCTGCGTCATGTTTACACTGTTCATTTAAGGTTTCCATTGTTGCTCTGTCGTGCTGACTGCGCTTCCAACTCTGCCCTTTGACGTGCTGACTGCGCTTCCAACTCTGCCCTTTGACGTGCTGACTGCGCTTCCAACTCTGCCCTTTGACGTGCTGACTGCGCTTCCAACTCTGCCCTTTGAGCTTCCAACTCTGCTCTTTGACGTGCTGACTGCGCTTCCAACTCTGCTCTTTTTTCTGCATATGCCACCTGCACTTTGCTGGCTTCCACTTCAGCGCGGGCATTAATAAGTCGCTCACTGAGTGTTGAGTATCTTGAACTATGGGATCTTGACGAGTTTTTAGAACGTCTGGTGGAAACAGATCTGTGAGATGCAGTGTCCTGTAACAGCTTTAATTTTCCTTCTGCCTTTAATCTGGTTTGCTGGATAAAACTGTCTCTTTCAATATTGAGAGCATTGACACGCTTTAATTGCGTCATCGCACTTTCTGTATTCATGTTTTGTAAGACATTAGTGAATTTGCTGCTGGTAAGCTGATAAGGCTCATATGAGGCAGAAAGTTGTTTAATGGCGCCCTCTAGTGTCAGTAGTTCACATTCAACAGACACTGTATTGGCTTCAGCAAGGATTTTCTCCCAGACTATTTCCAAGCTATTTGACAATTCAGTCCTTGAAGCTTCATAATTCTCCATTACTTTCCAAGTGGGTTTAACTGAGCATTTGGGTAACTCAGTTTCTTCAGGAACTTGTGGGGAGGTAGATGTGAGTTCACATATAGAAGCTTGGTCACTCATGATAGCAGACTGACTGTGAAAGCAGGCAGGATCTGTGTGCTGAAATATGACACTGTGCAGATTGTCTCAGGCTATAAGGCTGCCATGTGCTGCTCTGTCCCTTCTGTCTTGCTATGAGGGCAGTAAATCTTGTCTGTTTCAGTACTGACATGCAGAAATCTTGTAATTAGGCTGTGAAACTCAGTTTTTCTACTGTTCTGTCTCAACTACAAAGCGATAAAGTTCATCTCCAGGTTTAAGTAGGCCTTACTCAAGCTGGTTTGATATTCATCCCTTGCATCGATACAGGCAGTTTATCTCAATGAATAAACTCACAGTTAGGACGACAGACGATGAATCCTTTCGAATGTTCCGTTTAATGATGGATATTCATAGGTAGAAAAACGTTGCAGTTGTAAGGCACATGTAAGATGTTTAGCATGGAAGAAATACAGGAGTAATGACCAGAATCAGGAAGTGGAGGAGAAATATAAAGAACTACGGTGAGAGAGAGAGTTCAGCTAGAAAGAAGGGGACAGATCTTAAAGACACAGAGCAAGAATAATCACATAGTGTAACACAACACTAACAATTAAGGTGGTCTGAGCCCAACTACAGCTCAAACCTTCCCCTAAATTTAGGCATAGCGGGGTTTATTTTGGGAACCCCGCTACAACTGCAAGGGACACCTCTGGGTTAATAAGGCCCCTTTCACACTGAGGCGTTTTTCAGGTGTTTTAGCGCTAAAAATAGCGCTGTAAAAACGCCTGAAATAATCCTGCCCCAGCATTCTCAATGTGAAAGCCCTGAGGGCTTTCACACTGAGGCGTTGTGCTGGTTATGCGTTGGAAAAAATCCTGCAAACAGCTTTTTTGGAGCATCTTTGGGGCGCATAAAATAGCGCTGTAAAAACGCCTATCCCCATTGAAATTAATGAGTACCACGGTAATACCGCGCTAAAAATGCCCAGAAGCTACGAAAAACCAGGAAGTGCACAGGATGTGATGTAAGGGGGTAGGGTTATTAGCTGACACTAACGCGGTAAAAACGCATAGGCGCTAACGCAGTAAAAAAGCGGTAATAACGCTAATCATTTTTAGCGTGTTATTGCAACGGATCAGTGTGAAAGGGGCCTTAAGGGCAGTAATGAAGCTAAAGCTGTTTTCATTTATTTTTAAACATGCTAGACAACATATTAAAAAGCATGGGGATCTGCTTTAAAGCGGAACTTCATCCAAAAAAGGGAAGTTCCACTTGTCTGTCTCCCTCCTCTCCTCTTTTAAGTGGATTGCATCAATTGTACCTATAGGTAAGCCTATAATAAAGCTTACCTATAGGTACTGTAAATATCTCCTAAACGTCCACCGTTTAGGAGATATTTACTGTACATGCAGCCAGTGATGTCAAACGGCGCATGTGCTCTAAAGAAGTGGTCATCAACCCTGTCCTTAGGGTCCACTAACAGGCCAGGTTTTATGTATTACCCTGGGGGAGATGCAGACTAGAATACTGCAATCACTGAGCAGCAAATTATATCACCTGTGATGTATTTCAGTTATCTTGCAAACCTGGCCTGTTAGTGGGCCCCGAGGACAGAGTTGATGGCCACTGCTCTAAAGAAACGGCCACCCAGGCCATTCCTTCAAAGTCCTGTGCTGTAAACGGCGGCTTCTGCGTGCATGCACAGGAGTGACATCATCGCAGCTCTGGTCACTCAAAGCCAGAGTCTGTGGAAGGAAGATCGGGTGAAGATGGGAGTTCCTTCAGCGGTGGTACCGTGCCGCTGGAAGTCTTTGTTTTCAAGTAAGTTTCACATATTGTGCTAGTATGTGATGCATACTAGCACATGAGGACAGTGGCTTTCAGGTTTAAAAAAAAAAAAAACACCCAGCGGTTTACTATCGTTTTAGGTTTTGTCACTTTATTTATTTTTTAGGGGGGGCGGGGGGGTGGTTTTGACAGTTACCTGATCCCATTTCCACTGGAAGTTCACTCTCCCCCCTTTCCCTGCAACCTTTTGGGACACGCCAGCACCGGAACACATATACCAGGGTCCCGTATACCAGGGTCCCGTATACCAGGGTCCCGTATACCAGGGTCCCGTATACCAGGGTCCACTCTGGATATGTGGACAGGTAAGTGTCCTATTATTAAAAGTCAGCAGCTAGAGTATTTAGATGCTGACTTTTATTGTTTGTTTCTAGGACTAGGGCCATCTTAATGCAATGGCACTCCTGGGCACTGCCCAGGGGCTCCAGGTACATGGGGGCCCCACAATAATCTTGCATTACACCATACTTGCCAATTGTCCCAGATTTGCTGGGACAGTCATGCTTTTTACTAAACTGTCCCGATATGGTCATGTCCCGGGAAGCATCCCAGAACCTATACTGTGCCCTCCTGAACCCCCCCCCCCCCCTCTGTACTGTGCACTTTGTGTTGACTAGTCTTTGATTTATGGAATGTTTTACTTTTGTAAAATCAATTTTATTAAAAGTACTAATAAATATATGCTTAATTCTATCACCTAGTTATACTTTATTTCTTGAAAGCAGATGTGTAAATTGAAGCAAGCTGGGGCCCCACTGCATTACGTTGCCCAGGGGCCTATGATGCTATTAAGACGGCCCTGACTGCACCCACAATAAATCTCAATACACCCTAGCAGGGAAGAGTTTTGGCCATGATGTTAAGGGTTCCATAGGCAGATGAATGTTCTTTTGTTATGCCACACCCTTATAGTACAACATATTTGTGCCTCTAATTTCAGAGACATGGTTTCTGCCATAGGCATCATGCACCCAGCTTATTGTTTCGATCCTAAATCAATCTGCCCCGAGGATGATTAATGTGTTCATTAAATCTCACTTTATCCCAACACAGCAGCAGAAGGAAACATTTTCAGTTTGTTTAATATTTCAGCGCACTTACAATGCAGTTAAATAACATTAGCTCTATTAAATTCAGCAACATTTGTCAGAAAACATATTAGGTTCCCTATAAAATAAAATCATTTCTGTTATTTACTATTAAAGCTAAGCTACACGGACAGTTTTAATGCCATTCCAGTCGGAGATTTAACCACTTGTTGAAGAGTTTCATCCTCTCATTTTATTTAAACTGCAAATGCTATCATCGCCAAGAAGCAATTAAAGATGAACTTCAAACAAGCAGCTAAATACAAAGATGAAATATATGTATATGATCTGCCAAGGATTTTCTATTTCTCAGGCCTCGTACACACGACCGATTTTCTCGGCAAGAACCAGCAAGAAACTTGCTGGCAGAGAGGTCTTGCCGAGTAAATCGGTCGTGTGTACGCGGCTATCGGGTTTCTCGTCGAGAAAACCGACAAGAAACCTTGACGAGAAAATAGAGAACCTGCTCTCTATTTTCTCGTCGAGATTCTCGTCGGCATGTTTCTCGACGAGAAAAGTGAGTGTGTGTACACTTACCTGTCCTCCCGGAAGCCCGCGCATGTTCGAAATGAATTTGACGCATGCGCGGTAGCTTCCTAGGCATACGTAGGGTGTACCAAGATGGCGGCGACGGCATCGAATGTGACGAGCGCATGCTCGTCGTAGTCAATGACGTCACCGCGTACGCTCCATTCAAAGAACCGCGGGTTCTTTGAAACGAGCGTGTGTACACTCGGCCGGGACAAGTTTCTTGTCCAAGAATCTCGTCGAAAAAAACGACATGTTTTTTTCAACGAGAATCTCGGCCGTGTGTACGAGGCCTCAGACTTGCATAGCTCTGCCGCAAAGCACAGCCTTATCTGGCAGGGAAAAAGACCTGATTTTTCCCAGCTGAAGTGAAGTAACACCATAGGAGTGCCCAGGAGGTGTGCCAGGTGTGCCTGGGCACACCCTAAAAACTCTGTGCAGTGCCAATTCCTGCTACTGCCCGGGCATCCCCCATGTTGCCTTAACCCCCCCCCCCAGCAGTGCAGCTGGCTTCTCTCCTCTTCTCTCCCCCCAGCTACTGTGTGGTATGTTTCAGAATGGAGAGAGGGGGAAGGGGCTAATAATTGTCCTTTGCCGACCTCTTCCTTTTCTAAATGAACACTCCCTCACTGGGTTCAATCATAACAGAAGCATAGTAAACTGTTTACTATGCTTCAGTTTGTGAATGAACAGGAAGCCACTCAGCACTTCCCATTCCTTCACTAACCAGAGGCTGAAGAGAGAGGCATGTATGTTTGAGCTTTGGGGTGCACACCCTAATGCAATAGGCTGCGCACATCTAACACCTACAGGTCTCTTTGCCACACACACAGCGTGTAATTGGAGAGTAGAAGGGGAAGCAGCAGACTGATAAGTTCATCTCTCTGTTACCCTGCTCTCTTCCTTTGTATACTATACCACCCTAGTATTATTTATATATCCTAGGGTGTCCTAGGCCTGGAGACGGAGCTGCTGTTCCATCTCAGACACCTTCAGTCTGGGGTGAGGTACTTTGGAGAAAGGCCCAGAGCCCAGCAGCCTTCGGCTGGGATCCGCCGGGGACCGAGACTCCCAGGGATCTGCCTTGCGAGGGGACCCGTATCCAGGACGAGGAGGCCAGGGAGGTGACCCTTTCTGAAAACCCAGCGCAGAGTTGTGGTGACAGATGGGGCCTCTGGTAACTCTCCGGAGGGATGTTCTTGTCCTACAAAGGGCCAGTTTACTAACGGAAGGAAGTGCGTGTTCTTTAAGTCAGTGGCAGTGACCCTACGCACCCAAGGTCAGTGGCAGTGGCTTTCATCTTTTTTTCACCCGGTCAGTGGAAGTGACCAACTTCATGGTCTGTGGCAGAGACCGTGCGCCAAGCCTGTTCATGCTAATCAGAATAGGAGAAAACCCAAATTCAAGTTTGTGCCTGGACCTCCTCCCACCAGGGCCATCTTTTCCATTGGGCACGCTGGGCAGTTGCCCGGGGGCCCCCCTTGCCTGGGGGGCCCCACCGGCTGCCCAGCGACCCCAGTAAAAAAATGGTGGGAAGCGGCGGGTCAGAACTGTGCATGCGCAGTTTGCGGATATTGCCGAGAAGATCTGATCCTCCACGAGTGCTGCCTCTGTCTGTCCGCCGATGATGACGCTAGCCACACCCGCCAGAATAAAAAAAAAAAAAAAAGCAGGAGGAGCTGAGGGTGAATGGACAGAGTAGAGTGGTCAGAGCAGACAGCACAGCAGGCTTGAAGCAGAGTGTGGCGGAGTCGGACCCCTGTCGGCAGTGCCGGTTTTCGTGAGTCTGTAACCTGCCCAGCCACCAGCCAGTACAGACACGGAGTGCCCTGGTCGGTGTCGTACGGTGAGTGGCTGTCTGGCTGACTGTGCAGCTTGCACAAAGAGATCGGGGGGGTGGTCTGTTGCTCTGATGTAAGTGGGGAACTCTGATGTAAAGGGAAAGCAGTGGACTCTGATATAAAGGTGTTCTCTGGTCACCAGAGCCCCCCTTACATCAGCGTTTCCCCTGACATCATGATCTGCAGCGTTCCCCTTTACATAAGAGTTCCCTTTCACTGTAAGGGGGAATCCTGCAGACTCTGATGTAAGAGGAAACTCTGTGCTGGCTGGGTTATAGTAACCTAACCTTCATGTCAATGAAGAAATGTTTTTTTTTTTGTACTTTTGTTTAACTTAAACACATTGCTAATAGCACGATCTATATGTTTATAGTTTAAATACTGACATTTGCACTGTTTGGCACTGAAAACTGTAATTTTAGGTACCTTTTTGCATTGTCAGTAAAAAATGTGGTTCTGCCAGTAAATGTCATGATTTTTGTCAGTAAAAAATTCGCGTGTGTGATTGTATAGACAGGGCCCCAGTGCAGTGTATTGCCCGGGGGCCTATAATGCTCTTAAAGCGGAGCTCCGCCAGAAAAAAAAATATTAAAAGCCAGCAGCTACAGCTACAGCAGCTGCTGACTTTTAATATTTGGACACTTACCTGTCCTGGAGTCCAGCGACGTCCGCAGCAGAGGACGAGCGATCACTCGTCACTCTGCTGCTCCCTCCGCCATCCTCGCTGAGGGAACCAGGAAGTGAAGCCCTGCGGCTTCATGCCCGGTTCCCTACGGCGCATGCACGAGTCGCGCTGCGCCGTTCTGATTTGTCCTCCTGTGTTCTGGGAGCCGAGTGCCTCCCAGAACACCAAGGGAAGTCTGGGGGAAGTGAGGTCACTCCCGCAGATTCCCGGAGAGAGGACTCCCGGATGTGGGTGAAAATACCTGTCTTAGACAGGTATCTTCACCCCCCTCCCCCCTGAAAGGTGTCAATTGTGACACCGGAGGGGGGGAGGGTTCCAAATAGCAAAAGTTGCTATTTAGGGTGGAGCTCCACTTTAAGATGACACTGCCTCCCACCTTATCTGACCTGTGTCTTGTCCCAACCTGTCTGCTCTCAAAGAGACTGTTTATTGTGCTGAGAAGAATAAATAAGAGTTGGACCTTTCAGTTGGTGTGGACAGTTGCTTACTGGGGAGAACTAATGCCGCGTACACACGATCGTGATTCACGGCGGTGAAAACACCGCCGTGAATCACGGCATGAAAAAAAGAAAAAACGAGGGAACGGCATGTTCCCCCACACACGACCTTTTTTCCCGTCATTTTTTTCTTTGACGAGAAAAACGACCGTCTGTGGGCTCCGCGGCAGTGTCTCCCTATGGGAAAACTGCCGCGGAAAAAAATGATGGAAAAAACGATGAGAAAATTTAGAACATGTTCTAATTTTTCTCGTCGTTTTTTCTGCCGTTTTTCTCAATGAGAAAAACGACATAAAGCCCACAGACGATCGTTTTTCTCGGCGAAAAAAAAAAATGACATTTTTCCCGACGGGAAAAATGATCGTGTGTACGCGGCATTATAAGGCTTGTTTCTGACTACCACAGAAACAAGGTCAGCACTGGAGGTTTTTAAACACTGGCTGCAAGCAGGGCCAAGAAACTAACACCGCTCAACCTCCCTATTCAGGAAGGTACGGGCTTGTGGTGCGGTGTGCCTCATTCTTTCCTGCGGAGGAGCCAAGCAGAAGAACAGCAGGTAAAGTCTGGGGTTGGTGCACTACATATATATATATATATATATATATATATATATATATGGTCGGAGCCCTCTGTATGAAGAGATATGGATCACATAAACACGCCACAAGACTAACAACACAAATAGACCTGAAGTGTGGCCTGGCCTGCTGTATGGTATGCCGAAGAAGGGGCCATACCTGAGATAGAGGTTGTGGGAATTCTGTTGAGAATTGTATGTAGAGGAGTGCCCTATAAAGGGGGATATGGGTGGGAGGGTTCCGCGCACTAGAGCCGACACTGACCGTCGTGGACGGTCTGTTTAAGTACCCTTCGAACTCCTCCCATAACTTCAGGCTAGCTTCGCCAGCCTTCCTATTTATGGTCGGAGCCCTCTGTATGAAGAGATATGGATCACATAAACACGCCACAAGACTAACAACACAAATAGACCTGAAGTGTGGCCTGGCCTGCTGTATGGTATGCCGAAGAAGGGGCCAAAAAGTCACACGAGGTTTAGGGAGAAATAGTTTTATTATGACAAGAAATAATTACATGGCGAGACTGTTAAAGGCTCGTGCTACTTCTGCCTGTGGATCGGGCACGTATCGTGCGAAGCACGAAGATTTCCACCTGCCCATGGTTTTGATGACGTGGTCCGGGACGCCGTTTCGTGATGCAGCTGAGGCTGCTCCTATGCGAAAGGAATGCCCTGAGTATCTTCCCGGGTCATGTCCTAAAGTATTCAAAAGTGTCCTGACGTAACTGACGAACTGGTTCCCAGACAGAGGCTCGATGGGAAAAGGTAACAGTGGGCTGTCTCCGGGTAGGCCGGATAGTGTTGATACTAGACGGTCTAGTACGTCCACGGGGCACCAGATATTACGGGTCTGGAAGATTTTAATCTCGACCCCGGGACCGCTTTGTTGGGTTTTTGATACTGCTAGGTGCAGGGCGAAATAACTCTGGTGGCGAGTCAGGTGGTGCTTCCGTAGAACCTGGCCATTAGGGCCGGAAACCGTGAATTCGCTGGGGCGGAGGAAGCCGTAGAAGGCTAAATACATGGCTGCCTGGATAACCAGGCTAGGTCGTACACCGAAAGGGGAACGTGCGAGGATGGTGGACATGCCCCGGAACATGGCGCTGGTAATAGGTAAGCGCTTAGTGCAGGTATGCGGTTGCTGCTTGTGGACGCCCCGTAAAATTGCTTTGACTGCATGGGCGGCGAATAAGGATGGTGTGGTAGGATCTTGCAGGGACGTGAAGTGCTGGATACCAGCTAGGTACAGCCTGATGGTGTTGGGTGACAGTTTGAGATGGGTGTGGCAGTGCGAAACGAAGGCCAGGACGTGGCTGAGGTTACCTGGGAGTGCCCCAGGGTTGGTGGCTAGAAATCTGTTATAGCTTTTCCAGGCGGATCGGTAGGCTTTTAGCGTGTTGGGAGCCAAAGATGAATTGATGAGGGCGGAAGCCCCCTGGAGGTGCTGTTTTAACCCAAGGTTAGCTGCGACCAGTGCGGGATGTGTGACATGGTTGGGTCGGCTCCAGGCTCCTGCGAAAAGAACGTATGAAAATTAAATCGAGACAGAGCGTCGGCTGAAGTGTTGCAATGACCGGGGATGTGGACACAGAGAACGTTAAATTGATGGTGAAGGGAGAGAAGCACCAGCCTGCGGAGGAAGGACATGATGGCCAATGATTTGGACCTGCCCTTGTTGATAATAGCGGCCGTGGCTTGATTGTCGGTGACAAAGGTGACGGTTTGACCCGCCCAGGCGCTGCCCCAAACTTGGGCTGCGGCAAGTATGGGGTAGATCTCGAACAGAGAGGAGGACTGGCTGAACCTGGGGATGGCGAGTATCTCCGGCGGCCATGGTCCCGCAAACCAATGATGGCCAAAAATAGCCGCGAAGCCTGTGGAGGCTGCTGCGTCAGTGACTACTTGTGGGGAAGAAGGGGACGCTGCGGGAATGAACATAGACCTGCCGTTCCAGTCCTCGAGGAACTGGTCCCACATATTCAAATCTGCGATGGCGGCTGCGTCAAGTCTGACGGGTTGGTCGGGGTCTTGTGCCTGGGAGAGGAACACTAGAAGACGAGAAATGAAAGGACGCCCTTGGGGGATGATCCTCATCGCGAAGTTCAGCATCCCTAACAGGGATTGCAGCTGTCTTTTGGTGCACCCTTGTGTGATAGTGAACGTGTGGACGACTGACCTAATGCGGTCCAATTTATCGAGTGGCAGACTAGCCTGCATGGTGCGGGTGTCGAGGTTGATACCCAGGAACGTGATAAATTGTGCCGGACCTTCTACTTTGCTCTCTGCTATGGGCACATTGAGGTTCTTGAAGACCTCCCTTAGACTTCCTAGGTCTACGGGGGGCTTGCTGGGTGACTCAATGAGTAGGAAGTCATCTAAATAATGGATAACTTCCTGGCAGTGTGCGTGGTGCACGAGGATCCAGGATAGGGATTGGGCGAACATGTTGAAGATCCAGGGGCTGCTTTTGGAGCCGAAGGTCAGTTTAGTTGCGAAGTAGTAGAGACCCTTCCACTTTATCCCGTGCCACCTCCATAGGTATGGTTCGATGGGCAGTAGTTTGAAAGCATCGGAGATGTCGGCTTTGGAAAGCCAGGCCCCAACCCCTGTTCTTATGATGGATTGGATAGCCAGGTCGACGGACGAGTATTTGAGGGAGAACTCCTCTGAGGGTATGAGTGAATTTAGGCTGGGTGTGGTGGAGGAATGAGGCGCGGACAAGTCATAGATCAACCTAAGTTTATTGGAGAATTTGCCCTTGACAAGCCCAATAGGGCTGACTCTCCATACAGAAAATGGGGACTGTGAAAAGGGGCCGATCATATATCCGCGGTCTAACTCAATTTGCAGAAGGGAGGAGATGGCTTCCTCGTCGGCGGCGGCCGAGAGTAGGTTTCTGCACTCGTACGTGGAGTCGGGTATCGTGATAAGTCCGGTGTGAAACCCTGTGCTGAACCCTTGTACCAGGAAGGCTGCTAGGGATGGGGTCGGGTGTGTGGAAAGGTAGAGGCCAAGCCACCCGACGTGCACCTGGCCTAGTCAGGACGGGCCCGGTTGTTTGAGGTTGCAGGTGGTCTTCGGATGAGCCTTCTGGCATAGGAGGCAGATGTGCAGTAGTCTGCATTGGGAGAAGAAGCAACCTTTGGTATTAAAATTGTTGCAGATGGCTGCGCCCCCTAACGCCCGGATGGGACGTCCTAGCCTGTCAGACTGGGACGACTGTATGGCTGTTGGCCAATTCTGGGGTGTGTAGGAGGTGGAAGGTAAGGTAGGGGGGCGTCTGCCGCTAGTCTCGGAGCACCAATTTGCGGTGTGGGAGGCCGATTGGCAGGTGGAACACAGAGGGGAGCGGAGGCCCGCGAAGTGGCGGCAAAACAGCTCGGTGTCCATAGCACTCCAGTTGGTGGAGAGCTGGAACTGGGCCAGCCTGGCTGCGGCTTTTGCCGAAAAGGAGCGATGGTAATCGTAGAACGAGCACCCGCCGTACTTGTGTCCTAGATCTACTAGCGCGTGGAGGTAGAGGTCCAGTTCTTCCCTCCTGTCGGGGTTGGCTGAGCACACTACGTCTCTGAACAGGCCAAAGGCCAAGACGAACTCCGCGATCGAAAGTTTGCGGTTAAGCCTAGGGTCTTTGGCCTTCAGGATGACGGAGACGTCCCCCCAAGAATAGGACCTGTTTTCTGCCCCATCGTGGACGGAGATGAGTAAGGACGCCAGGTTTACGTCCTTACCATCTAGGATGTCCTTCCTAATGCCCGCTGGGACGAAGTGGGCGGGAAAGATGGGGGTAGTGGCGTTGGGCATACCTGAGGTTGTTGGGGGTATGGCGACGAGCGTAGCGATCGGGGTTGCTGGTGGCACGGCTGGGCGTGTTTCCAGCGCCCCTACTCTGGACTGGACGTCCGAAATGGAAGTAGCCAGTGTAGCCACTATGTCGTGCAGCTGAGTGATGGCCGATGATATAGACTGCAGGGACGCCTGGGGTTCTGGAGGAGTTGCTGGTGGTGTTGGAAACAGAAGGCGGAAGAGTTCGGCTTTCCTGGCCGTGGCCGGGTAGGGGATATCCCTTCGGCGAAGTTCGGCCGTAAGCCTGGGGATGGTCCAAGCCCTGAGGGACTGTGTGGAGTCGTCCGCTGAACCCGAACGGGGTGATGAAGGGGCGAAGGTGAAGTCATCACCATCGACTTGCGACATGTTGGGGGCTGGAGAAAAACGAGAAAGAAAAAGAGGGGGGGGGGAATGTATGTTTATAGAGTGAGATGCCAGGTATGGAGGGGATAGAGGAGATACGAAGTGGGTAGAGAGAAGGAAGGGAGAATGGACAGAATAAGGAATGACAGGCGCAGAGGATAGCCAAGTTTTGCGTACGAGCGCTTGTTGAGTGAAATTTAGAAAACTCGAAAGAGTGCGTGGCAACCGAGATGAGCCAGGAGGTGACTGGCTAGGTAACCGATAGCTCGGGTGCCGTCTGTGCTTGGCACGGACTGACGAACCAGAGCCCCCAGGGCGTACTGGGGCGGGTAGCTTAAAGTCTGGTACACTAAGTAGGAATGTTTCGATCTGTAGTTCGGTGACGTGTGGTCGGTCTGCCAACTCCTGCACTGCCAGCAAGGTGGATGTTGGCGACCTTGTCTGCGTAGTGAAGGATCTCGGATCGGCTTCGAAAACAGAGTGTCGTGTGTAGAGGTATGTGACAGTTGCTAGCGCCTGAATTGTGTATGTGAAGACAAATATATCGTGAAAGAGTGCGGAGAGAAAGCAAGGAGGGGCCTTGCGTTTACGCACCTGTCTTGAGCCCTGGTAGCTGAAGTCTAGGTTGAGGTCGAGACGGGGGTCGACCGGGACCTGTGAGGAGGGTGACATAGATACACGTGTTTTTTTTTTTTTTTAGGCAAGTGTGAGGAGTTGAAGGAGCGGTAGGTAGCTCCCAGGTGAAGAAGTGTGTGAGACCCCGTTTCCCCATTTTTTTTTTTTTTTTTTTTTTTTTTTACCTGTGGAAAATATCGTCCGACCTGGATTGCAGGGTGGACGGGGTGGAAACTCGATCTGACCTGACCTGCGTGGGGGAAAGGGATAGAGAAATCGGTGAGTAGCCGTGTTGACTACTGGAGGTGATGAGTGGCTGGTGTGCAACCACTGGTCGAACGCTCGCAGCGCTTGCGAGGAACAAATGCCTTAAGAAGGCGAAAGAAGAAGAGTTTGTGACTTTCGAGTGTGTGGGGATGGCCGATTCGTGGTGAAACGGCGGTGGTGGTAAGGCGTGTGTGTAGCGACTCGGTCCGAATCACTGTGGCCGATGTTACGGCTGGTTCGTGACTTCAGAGATATACGTCGTTGTATTGGGGGTGTGGGTCGAAGCTGCTGGAGCCGGGTATGCGACTGCGTACGGATGGTTGTTGCGACCAAGGATCCGAATCTTGGAGCCGATGCTACGACTGGATTCGGATGGTGTAGATGTGGTGTGGTTTATGGGGTTATTGATGCGCCGGGATCCGAATCACGTCACCGGAGCTGCGGCTGGACTCGGATCGACTGTCTGGTGTTTCGAAGGTGAGGGGACTTGTGATTGCCGAGGGTCCGAACTGTAGTGCCGCTGTTTCTGCGACCAGTTTCGGGCCGGACTGTTCGGTGTATGGTGTGTGTAGTAGGAGGTGTGAGGCATCAGTTGGGTGAAGGGAGAGTATCGTAGGAGGTGTAGGGCATCAGTGTGGATTGTAAGGAACGAATACTGCAACATGCGGAAATGGGTAATTACTTCATAAACTAGAAACGAATGCCGGCGCTACAATTCGTTCGAATGGTAACGCCGGTCCTACCTGCGACAGCGAGTGACGACGAGAACCAACGAACGACTACGAGCGACTTGGAACTCTCGATTTGAACTTCGCGGATCGTTGTGAGTTGGGAAGCGTCGGACAGTGACGACGTAATTCCGCGCACTAGAGCCGACACTGACCGTCGTGGACGGTCTGTTTAAGTACCCTTCGAACTCCTCCCATAACTTCAGGCTAGCTTCGCCAGCCTTCCTATATATACACATACACACATATACATATACATACACACATATACATATACATACACACGCACATTTATTTATTTCACACTATTATTTTTTCCCATTTATTATAAGTATATAATAATAATAATCTGCAATTAAAGCAGTTAAAATGACCTTTGCTTACGGCAATTTTCTGTGTATTTTTTTTTGTATAGGAGCAGTAATGCTTTGTACCGTTATAGGCAATAATAAAATAATGTTTTACAAAATGTTTGTGTATTGTTGCCTTCACTTATTCTTTGTTGTAAGGCAGCCCTATGTTGTCTTATGAGCTTAATGGTACAAAAAAAAAATGTAGATTTGGAAATACCCACGGGGGTGATTGACTACAACTGTCCATTTACTATCTCAGTCAGAAGTCAATGCAGGCACTGTCACTGTGCATGATTTGACATTTGAGATGGTCTGCAAGCTATGATGGGAATTTGATATAAAAAGAATCACCTCTAATAACATACATTTATATATGAATGTTATTAGAAAAACTAAAGTATTCCATTGGCTCCAGATGATCTATACTGGGTCGAATATTGGTGACTTTAAAAAAGGAGTGGTCTCCAAACTGCAGCGGGCCTTTAGTTGACTTTATCTTGCCCTTAGGGCACTATTCATCTCACTGACACAAACCATGGGGCACTTTTCATCACAATCATACCAATGATGGGGCACTTTTTCTCACAATCATACCAATGATGGGGCACTTTTCCTCACAATCATACCAATGATGGGGCACTTTTCCTCACAATCATACCAATGATGGGGCACTTTTCCTCACAATCATACCAATGATGGGGCACTTTTCCTCACAATCATACCAATGATGGGGCACTTTTCCTCACACTGCTACCAATGATGGGGCACTTTTCCTCACACTGCTACCAATGATGGGGCACTTTTCCTCACACTGCTACCAATGATGGGGCACTTTTCCTCACACTGCTACCAATGATGGGGCACTTTTCCTCACACTGCTACCAATGATGGGGCACTTTTCCTCACACTGCTACCAATGATGGGGCACTTTTCCTCCCACTGATACCAATAACGGGGCACTTTTCCTCCCACTGCTACCAATGATGGGGCACTTTTCCTCCCACTGCTACCAATGATGGGCACTTTTCCTCCCACTGATACCAATAATGGGCACTTTTCCTCACACTGATGCCAATGATGGGGCACTATTCCTCATCCAACTTACCACAGGCGTTATGTATTTTTTTTTACTCCAACTAACCACCAAGCCTGAGGTAATTGTATTTTCTTGGCAGTCGAGTTTCACCACATTCCCTCCCAATCCCACTGATGCCAGAATTTTTTCTACCCCCACTGACCACAGTCTAATGCCGCGTACACACGATCATTATTCACGGTGGTTAAAAAACCGCCGTGAATAATGACAGGAAAAACGAGGGAACCGCTTGGTTCCCTACACACGGTCGTTTTTCCCGTCATTTTTTCTCTTGACGAGAAAAACGACCGTCTGTGGGCTCCGCGGCAGTGTCTCCCTATGGGAAAACTGCCGCGGAAAAAAATGCTGGAAAAAACGACGAGAAAATTTAGAACATGTTCTAATTTTTCTCGTCGTTTTTTATGCCGTTTTTCTCGACGAGAAAAACGGCATAAAGCCCACAGACGATCGTTTTTCTCGGCGAAAAGAAAAAATTCAGTTTTTCTCGTCGAGAAAAGCGGTCGTGTGTACGCGGCATGACCCTTCTAAAGTTTGAAGGACAGTAAACTGGCTCTTTATTTAGAACGTTTGGAGACCTCTGTTTAAAGGCTTTAAAGTATTTCTAGTTCCAAAAAATCACATCTATCTTTGCCATTTTCCATGTTAGCTGCTGGTGGAATATGACATTGAGGCCCTTGCATTCAGTTTACTTTTTGACTGATTTTTCAATTGAAAATAAGAAAGAAAAGGGCCCTCACTGAGCTAATTATTGCTACAACATTTCAGTGTGGAAATCAATAGAAAACTCTAATACTGTCAGATATGCATAATTTTTTGAAAGGACTGTAGTATAAAATGATTGCAGATATGAAGGGCTCTTACATTTTCACTCTCTTTTCAGCTAGAATTGTACCGTATTTATCGGCGTATAACACGCACTTTTTTCCCCGCTTTTAAAATCAGGGGAAAATCGTGGGTGCGTGTTATACGCCGATCCCCGCTGATCTGAGCCGAGAAGTACACTCGGCTTTACTCGGCTCTCGCAGTCACGCCCACCTCCACTGATTGCGAGCGCCGCTGACATACAGAAAGCCGAGTGTACTTCGGCTAGTCTCGGCTCCTCTCGCAGTCCCACCCCTGACTGTGAGCAGAGCCGAGTCTAGCCCAACTACACCCGGCTTTCTGTGTGTCAGCGGCGTAATCAGTGGAGATGGGCGGGACTGCGAGAGGAGCCGAGTCTAGCCGAAGTACACTCGGCCCCGCTCGCTCCTCTCCACAGCGGAAATCGGCGCCAATTTCAAATCGAAAGACTGGTAAGGCTGCAAGGACACTGGGCAATGCTGCAAATGCATTGGGCAAGGCTGCAAGGACACTGGGCAAGGCTGCAGATGGACACTGGGCAAGGCTGCAATGATGGATGGACAAGGCTGCATTTAAATGTAAGTTTTTTTTTCCTTGAACTTCCCTTCTAAAAGTTTTTTTCCTTAAAATTCCCTCCTAAACTTGGGGTGCGTGTTATACGCCGATAAATACGGTATATGCTAAGGACAATTGTGACATTGGGGTTGATTTACTAAAGGAAATAGAATATTACCTTTGAAAGTGCAGTAACACTATACTAGGAAATTTTCCACAGAGCTTCGTGAATGAGGTGAAGCTCTGCTGATGTCCATTATCCAATAACATGCAAGCAAAAATGCTGTCTTGGCAGTGTATTTTCTTGGCAGTGAAGTTTCACCGCATTCAATAAGCTCTGGGTAAAATTCACCTGCAGTGACTTCACTTGCAAAATTACCAGTGTAGTTAAACTTTTGTAAATCAACCGCAGTGATTCAAAATTTGGCATGGCATTGGTGCAAAAGCGATTATTGGGTGGGGATAAGGATTCAAGAGGTGGTGGTTTGAGAGCTACATGCTTCTACACTGCTTCTACACTGTGGAGGACCTTAACAACCCAAGATCCTTCTGCAAATGACCAGATTGCTCCCTGCCTTCCAGATAGGACGTGATAGTTACACGGTTACATAGTAAATCAGGTTGAAAACAATTCATTTTGTTTTTAAGAAAATAAAAATAAATAACCTCCATAAACAGGACCTTTTACTCATAGTTAATCCAGAGGAAGGCAAAAACCTTACAAAGCATGATCAATTTGCACCAACAAAAGATCCCCTAAGGCAATTGGATAGTCTCTTGATCGAAAATCTCTGGGGGTTATGTATAAATGCTAATACCCATTTATATTTGGTGTATTTAGGGATGCATCCAGATTATTTCAAGAACAATTAGACCCCTTTCACACTGAGCCGCCCATAGTGTCGGCGGTAAAATGCCGCCATTTTTTACCGACGACACTATGGGCGGATTTGCGGCGCATTTTGGCCGCTAGCGGGGCACTTTTAACCCCTGCTAGCAGCCGAGAAAGGGTTAACCCCGCCCACAATGCACTGTTGAAGCAGCACATTGCGGGCGGTATAGCCGGGCTGTCCCATTGATTTCAATGGGCAGGAGTGGTAAACACAAAGATGTGGCTAGCAGGACTTTTTTTACCGTCCTGCTAGCGCAACGCTCCAGTGTGAAAGCCCGAGGGCTTTCACACTGGAGACAATGGAGCAGCTGTTTGAGGGCGGATTGCAGGCGCTATTTTAAACGCTATAGCGCCTGCAAAACGCCCTCAGTGTGAAAGGGGTCTTAAAGCGCATCTATGGTAAAAATGTTAAATCATATAGCCATTTCCTCATTGTATTTAAATTATTTCTACCCTACTCCCAGGGCTGCTGTTAGAAACCACAGCCCCCCCAATAATCACAGTTTACTATGCTTCCGTTATGAATAAACACAGAGAGAGATCAGTACCAATCACTCATTGTGTTCATTCAGGAAAGGAAGGGGCTGGTAAATATCACATAGTTACTGGACCCTTTCCCCACTCTCCATCCTAAAGGATCTTATTGTAATCTTGCAGCTGCCTGCGGAAAGGAGAGTAGGGAAGCCAGCAGCACTTGTGAGGATAGGGGGGCCTGGGGTGAGGGGGAAAAGTATGGTGTACAGGGGGGTGATCAGTGCAGCGGGAGAGGGGCAATTACTGGAACAGATCCCCTGTATGGCTCTCTCTGCAGCAGCTGAAAGCCAGTGGGAGGGAAAGAAGAAGATGCCAGCTTTCAGCAGCTGCAGAGAGAGCCATACAGGGAATCAGTTCCTGTTATTACTCCCCACCATGCCAACCACCCTCCCTGCTTTACAATGTAAAGGTTCACATCAGCTTTAACTTATACATTAGCTATCTGTGGGAAACTGTCACATGCTCTTACAAAATCCAAGTAAACTATACTCACTATAGTACTATTCTCATAAACAAAAAGTAGATTTGTTTGACTTTGGTCTTTTGTGAGTCTATGCTATTGCTTATAATATTATATTCTAGCAAGAACTCTTCAGTATATTCGTGAATATATAAGTTAAGCTTACAAGTCTGTAGTTACTTGGTAAAGACTTTGATTCCTTTTAAATTTTAGAAACCACATTGGCTTTCCGCCAAACCATTAGTACAAAATCAGTCATAAAATTGGTTCTAAAGGCAGACAGTTATTTACTTTAATTCATTCTCTACATTAAGGTAAAAAAAAACCTCTGTATGCATCCCCCCCTCCAGCCCCTACCTGTACTTACCCAAGCCTGATCTCGATCCAGCACTGTGCCTGAGAGCAGTGGCTCTCAATCTCCTCATTAGACAGAGAGGCAGCAGTGGGAGCTATTAGCTTCTGCTGCTGTCAATCACAGCTAGTGAGCAGAGAGTGGGGGCAGGGCCAAGCCGAACTCTGTGTATCAATGGACATAAAGAGCGTGGCTCAGAAAACAAGGCCACACAAGTACCCCCATAGCAAGCGGCTTGCTATAGGGTGCACCCAGCAGGGGGGGAGGAGCTAGGAGAGCCGATGGGGGACCTGAAAAAAAGAGGATCAGGGATTGCACAGAACAGGCAAGTATAACATGTTATTTAAAAAAAAATTACTTTACAATTACTTTAAAGACTCTCTAAAAATTAGGAACTTGACTCAGCGCTGTCTCCGGCTGTAATGCCGTGTGCGCGGAGCGCATTCACTTATATAGGCATGGGCGTGGTCACCGGGTGATGCCACCCAGTGACCCCGCCCCCATATGATGTCACAGTCCCATCATTCCCCGGGACTATCACGTCATATGGGGGCGGGGTCACTGGGTGGCATCACCCGGTGACCACGCCCATGCCTATATAAGTGAATGCGCTCCGCGCACACGGCATTACAGCCAGAGACAGCGACGAGTCAACATCTCCAGAAGAGAAGAGGGAAGAAGGCGATGAAGAAGACCGGGCCCCCGCTAGCAAAAGAGCTGGAAGAAGATAGCGGAGGCCCGGCAGAAGGAAGAAAAAAAATAACGGAGATCGAGAGAAGAACCGGAGAGCGCAGAGACAACACCGGAGACCCCCCAAGTCGGAAGAAGACCCCCGAAGTCGGAAGAGACCCCCGAAGCTGTGTAATAAATTAAAAAACCTGTGTAGTGTTTTTATTGACATTTTTTTTCCCACCAGGTGAATGGGTAGGGGTAAGATGTACCCCATACTCATTCGCATAGGGTGGGGGGCCGGGATCTGGGGGCCCCCTTATTAAAGGGGGCTCCTGGATTCCAATAAGCCCCCCGCCCACATACCCCGACAACCAACGGCCAGGGTTGTCAGGAAGAGGCCCTGTCCTCATCAACATGGGGGCAGGTTGCTTTGGGGTAGGGGGCCGCAGGGCGCCCCCCTGCCCCAAAGCACCCACCCCCCACGTTAAGGGCATGCGGCCTGGTATGGTTCAGGAGGGAGGGGGGCCGCTCTCTTGTCCCCCCCTCTTTTCCTTCGGCCTGCCAGGTTGCGTGCTCGGATAAGGGTCTGCTATGGATTTTGGGGGGACCCCCATGCCGTTTATTCCGGGTAGGGGTTCCCGTTAAAGTCCATACCAGACCCAAGAGCCTGCTATGCTCCTGGCGGGGAACCCATGCCAGTTTTTTATTTAAAATTTGGCGTGGAGTTACCCCTCATGATAACAGCGGCAGACTTCCCAGGTCGACAAGTCCGCAGCTAAAAACGCAAAGGAACCGCTGAACGACTGATTGCAAACTTAGCAAAGACTCCAAGCTCAAAAACGCAACACATAGGTGTGAACCCAGCCTAAATGATAAAGAGTTCCTTCATTTTTACAGTGGGCATGTGCTACTTAGGCGTTACTTTTAGCCTTTTTTATTACCCATTGGAATATATTTTGCAGTGTGATGCTAAATAAATGTTAATGAGAAGCATTTGCTCTTATCAGCCACACTTGCACTGGGATCAGCAAACTGGAAACACTGGCACTGGCTGTAATCAGCAAACTGGAAACACTGGTGTTGGCTGTAATCAGCAAACTGGAAACACTGGCGTTGGCTGTAATCAGCAAACTGGAAACACTGGTGTTGGCTGTAATCAGCAAACTGGAAACACTGGCACTGGCACTGGCTGTAATCAGCAAACTGGAAACAATGGTGCTGGCTCTGATCAGTAAACTGGAAACACTGGCACTGACAGTGATCATCCACAAGATACAAACACCTTATGTAAAAGGAAGTTAAAAAATTGATAAAAACTGATATTCAACAATGGTGATATCATCTAGATAAATGTCCATATAGTGCTCCACAAGGTGCAAATATATGGGTAAACAGTCCATGTTCACACTGTTCATACAATCAATCTGTGCCGCTTACCAGATTTGTTGGATCTCAAATTATAGAGATCAAAAGCGCTCAGACTGGGATCAACCACCGAGGGAATTCAACTCCTCAAGCTTATCCAGTGAAAGGATCCACTCTCCTGCAGCGGGCTATCCGATAATGATATATTTCTCACAGATACGGAGGCAGACTTCTCCAGGTGATCTCCAATAGTGGGGTATGTCATAAGATGAAAGGAAGAGGCTTCATGGTGCAGTATGCCAATAAAATTTATTATAAAAAAAATATGTAGGCACTTCCATCCAAAATAACGGTAACCAGTATAGTAACACAGACGCAGCTCGGGCCAGTCAGCTGGTGTGTGGTGACGTCAAGGACTTGTGCTCCACCCGACGCGTTTCCCCATACAAGTCATCGACTGGGAACGGAGACTCTACCTGGACGTAGAATAAATTGCTATATAGATAATTGATAGAGTAGCTGCTTTTCTCCCTACCATTTAAATTGAAGTTCTTCTGTTCGGTCATCCTTTCCATATTAGTGGCAAATTTAGATAATCATAGTTCTGTTGCTTCAGCCTAATATTTTTTTTTTTGGTATGCGGTGTATATTACACTGGCACCGGCTTTGATCAGAATTCATGTCACTGGTTGTGGTCAGCAAAAATGGAAATCAGGCACTGGCCCTGGCATAGGTGTCACAATCTTGCCCCTATACAAAGCATTGGTAAAAAAACGTAATTTTGGAGAAAAGTATAGGTTTGTGCACAAGTTCACAAAAAGGATGTTGCGGAATTAGAGAGAGGGGAAAGCTTAACTTAACCGCTTGCCGACCGCCCCATGTACATATACTGCGGGGTGGTGGCTCCTACAGGTGAAATCATGTACCAGTATGTGATCGCCTCTTCTACTGTGATTGGTCACAGCGGGAGCCAATCAGTGGGTCTGGCGGACCCGACGTCCGCCGGGACCCGACGTCCGCCGGGACCCGCTGATTGTTCACGAGAGAGGCAGAATGGGGGTATGTTCTGCTAGTAGGGGAGACAGAACCTGTGTTTCTGCCAAGCAAGAACACAGGTTTCTGACTTCCCACAGTTAAAGCACCTCCCACGCAGTTAGAAATCACTCCCTAGGGACACATTTAATCCTTTTTTTGCCCCTAATGTTAACCCTTACCCTACCAGTGTCATTAGTACAGTGACAGTGTAATTTTTTTAGCACTAATCACTGTATTGGTGTCCCTTGCCCCCAAAACAATGTGTCACTTAGTGTCCGATTTGTCCGCTGCAATGTCGCAGTCCTGTTATAAGTTGCTGATTGCCGCCATTACTAGTAAAAAAATAGATCAATAAATAAATAAAAATTCCATAAAAATATCCCATAGTTTGTAGACACTAGAAGGTTTGTGCAAACCAATCAATATACGCTTATTGGGATTTTTTTTACCAAAAACATGGCAGAATACATATTGTCCTAAACTGATGAAGAAATTTGATTTTTTACATTTTCTTTTGGGTGCGTTTTATAGCAGAAAGTAAAAAATATATATTTTTTCAAAATTGTTGGCCTTTTTTTGTTTATAGCGCAAAAAAACGCAGAGGTGATCAAATACCACCAAAAGGTACAGCGTCGCACGACCACGCAATTGTCAGTTCAAGCAACGCAGTTCAAGATCGCAAAAAATGGGCTGGTCACGAAGCTGAAGTAGTTGACTAAATGTGATCTTCCCTGAGAAGAGGCTTACACATTTATTTATTTTTTCAATTGGTTGACTAATGGATGAATATGTAACTATGTATCCCAGAGTGCAGAAAGAGAAAATAAAAGCAAAAAGGTCACAAAAACAAGAAGCGAGGGCAAATCCTATCATGGGGGACACAGACAGCAATAAGAACTCGCTAGAACAGGGGTGTTCAACCTGTGGCCTTCCACCTCAAACTGAATACAGGAGTTTTGATGTGCTTTCAGAAAGTGCACCAAACCCAAAAAATAGAATAGAAGTCTAGGGCTTAGCGTAGCTAGCCTGCAGGCTTACTGCACTGCACCCGTGGTGCGGGTAAACTGCAGTGCATCAGTGTGAAAGCAGCCTTTTAGGAGGCTCAGGACAGTAAGGGCTTGTTTAAATTAGCAGTTTGGGGGGGGGGCAGTAAAACTCCATAGTTGAGAAGTGTTTTTACCACACACCCCAACCACTGGTGTAGTGTAAGTGGTCGCAATGGTGACCTCGACCCATGCTCCATGGAGCCTCTCCATTAGATTCTGTTTTACACTTGGACAGGAGGTGAATCGCGCGGCATATACAGGAACGGATCCTCTCCATTTTCCTCCTGCAACCGCTGAAAGCTGGCTTCTCCTCCTCTCCCTCTCGCCGGCATTCAGCAGGTGCAGGAAGAAAATGTTCATTACGATGTTCAACATAAAAAATTCGAAATTCCAACTATTTCATTTCATTGTGGCCCACGACCAGTTACCAAATCACTTAAGTGCCCTCACTCTTCAAAAGGTTTAGCAGACCTAAGCCTTCCCCACTGTATCCAAAATTGAAAGACTTTGTAGTTTCACTTTAAACACACATTTTAACTATGGAAAAAAAGTAAAAAACCTAACAAAGGTATATTTTATTGCATGGTAGCATTCCTAAAAATTGTGGTGTTGCTATTATAATTACTCATATGAATATTGTTGGTACAGAATGTGTTGCCATTATACTAATTTGCATTGTGGTTGCAATTAGGCTGGTAGCACAGTTTTAGAAGCTGATTGATATTTAATATTTTTCTTTTTCTTGTGTACGGCGATGAAAACGGGCATGATTTACTGATACAATTAGATTAGCGTGCCCATAGCGTCAGTGATGGGAACTCATTAGTATGAAGCACTTTATATTATTATTCTCCCCATTATTGATAAGCCTGCTGAGGGAATGTTCACCCGTTCCATCACCAAGGCTACTGCTGTACCTTTCTAGTACTTGCTGGATTATCAGAAACCATTAATCCAATGATTAGTAAATTACTTCATCCTAACCTGTCCTATCTGGAGCCAATAATTACAAAGTCTTTCTAATAGTAACTGCAAATTAATAATCAATTAATCTGGAACAATTTAGGAGAGCTCTGTAACCCACTATGATGATTAGAAAGAGATAGAGTGCAACAGGAATCTTGTAAATTAGGATGAGTATAGTTGGTCCCATAATTCATAGGTACAGCCATTCCTTACCACCAATCAATTGTTACATCACAGATCACTAATCAGAACTTGGTTAGTTAGCGATGTATTAGCATAATGAATTCAAACACATTCATCTAAATCTTCTCTACCATGTTCACTATAGCATTATTTTCTATACTTGCTCATCCTATTCAGCAAATGGACAAACTTTCACTAGTTGGGCAAAAATCAATCCCATTTGAATGTCGCTCGTCCAGACTGTCTCAAAAGCAATATTGAGGGAATCTTGACATATTGCTGAAATTGACCCATTAGAGATTTGCATATGTCAGTAATAATAGATGGGATCTCCATGAAACAAACAATGCAATCAAAACTGGATTTTAATGGATGGGTGGCCTGAGGTTTATTTTCATACTGCTACTGATACTGTGATAATATACCCCTTATGTAGACAAACAATGCAGTGCAGTATGTTTTGTAGAGATTTTTATAAGTGTAGCAGGGTCCCAACCTAGGGGAGTCGCTATGCTTCAATTTAGGGGTGACCTGAGCGGTAGTTGGCTCGGGTCTTCTAATTATTTGGACTCTGTCTTGCTGCTGTGTCACCTGGCGTGCAGTTCCTTTTTAGGCGTATAGGTGGTGTTGTCACTTATACCCGGGGTTGAACCACAGGTGATGGAGTGGCTATTGGATGTCCTCTCTCGGCTGCCATACGGTGGGCGGTTCCGGCCTGCTGTGCATGCTGGGAGAGGATATATAAGGGGCAGACGCCATTGTTCAGTGTGGCAGTACCTGGGGACCTGTACCCAGAGGAGTGTGCCCCTCTAAGGGGGGGTGCGCCCAACTTTGACTGAGGAGTCTCGGGCACCTTCGGCCCGAGGCTGCGGAGTTCCAGGTAGGTCGAGTACCTTCAACAGGGTCTACAACCAGAAAGGAAACCTAGGGAGCCCAGGTGAGGGCGACCGCTCTGACAGAGGAAACCGGGGAAGGATCGGTCCCATTAAGGAGGCGAGTAATACAAGATTGCTGTCTCGGGAGAGGCCTGGTGTCCTGTCAGAAGGGAAGGATTCCTTTCTTTGCAGACTGCCTTTGCGGAGTGTCGTATTTAAAAGGGGGGATCTCCTCGACTTTGTCCTTGGAGGGGATTAAGTCACTGTTCGAGCTTCATGCCGGCTGCTAGTGCTATTGAGTGACTATCCGGGTGAGCTGTACCCACTCGGGACCGAGTGGCAACGAAGCCAAGAGTGTGCCTGAATACATTCTATTCTGCTAACCCCTTTCCTCTCCAACTTTTTGGTTACTCAAGCAAATAAGAGAAAATAAACTCTTGTTGGAGTTAAAGTGTTGTGTGGACATTGACCTTCTTTGGGAAAGGTAAAGACTTGCCTCTATAACCTAGAGGGAAGAACCAGTGAAGGGAAGCAACTCGCTGCGGGACCCAAATACATAACACCGCCCGACCTCTAATCCAGAGGACGCGGGCATGTGGCATGGTGTGTCTGATCCCCTGAAAGGAAGGTAAGGGGGAAAAGGATCTGTGTGCTACATAAGATTTAGTAAAGATGATAAATACAGTATGTATACCATAGTTACTGATCCTTAGCAATATTGGGAGGGAGCATCCTAATGTTTTTTTTACCTGTTATACTGCTCAAAATGTGACAATGAGTGTTGATCAAACTACATGCTAGATATCAGTATTGCACAGGAGCCCCTTGGAAACTCTGTTTTCCAATGGTTGTTTTTATATTGTATTACCATTCCTTCACTATAGCTATTTAAAAAAAAAAAAAAAAAAGATTGATTTTCTCCTCTTTTTTTTGGGGGGGGGGGGTCTTCTATTGTTTGGCTGTTTTGAAAAATGTAGTCCAGGCAGAGTGGTATGGACACAATAGTTATCCATATGCAACGTTCAACGACATGGATTCTGACTTTTTGGGGTTGATTTACTAAAGGCAAATCCACTTTGCACTACAAGTGCACTTGGAAGTGCAGTCGCTGTAGATCTGAGGGGAACATGCAAGGGAGAAAAAAAAAAAACAGCATTTTTGTTTGTACATAATTAGATGATAGAAATCAACAGAGCTTCCCCTCATTTCAGATCTTCCCCTCAGATCTACAGCGACTGCACTTCCAAGTGCACTTGTAGTGCAAAGTGGATTTGCCTTTTGTAAATCAACCCCTTTGTCTGATGTATTCTCTCAGGCTGTGTATGAACTATGAGTTTCATCTTTCGGTCACCTCTGATTACTGTTTTTCCCCCATGTTTGTCTGTGTGACCTCTACTTAAATGAAGAATAAAAAATAAAAAAATCAGATGACCCATGTAAATAGACATCTCAGTAACTTCTCAGTCTCTTTTTTTCCCAGTGGTCAGCCTGCAACATCATCGTGCAGCGTGGTGTGGCGGCAATAATTCACACAGTCAGTTGCAATAGAAAACTTTTAAAAATATTGGAGTAAGGCAGCAACAATTCACAACAACCCAGATGGGACAGCTTCCAAGCAAAGCACACTCAGTTTCCAAAAACGTGAAGAAGTAGATTCCAGCCAAACCGAAAACGTCTGTTGAGAGGGGACAAAATGCAGCCTGGTCGTCTCGTGCCCAATCAGGGGAGTATCCAGGGGAGATGTGACCTTACGCCTTCCCTCCTCCACAGGAACCTTTCCTTACCCCGAGTACTGTACTTAACAGACGGGTACTTTTCCCTACACCACACACTCGCATGGAGTGCCAAACTCAGCATACCCAAGATGGCCACCAGCAGAGTCACATGGGCAGCCGGCATCCAATTGGATTGCTGACCCAGTGACTCAGGAAACCATAGAGGAACCCTGTTCCTCATGACTTCCTCTCCCTCTGCAGTGCCGCTGTGGTGGAGCGCCACCTTCAGTGGAAACAGCAGACTGAACCTGCCCACACGACCATGTGATCTTTAGCCCAGCATCTGAGCCCAGGAAGTAAATAATGACCCTGGATGATACTAAATATCTGGAAGGATTTACACATTACTTAGCATTCATGCACCTAACATGAAGAAATATATCTAATGCTAGGTTCATTTAAAAATCTTTGGATTGATTTGCTTTCTACTCACATATACAGTACTCCTTAAAAGTGGATCTAAACCCTCACATATACCCAGTGAAGTGAACAGCCTCAGATGATATACAGAGATTAAACAAATCCTTCTACATACGTTCTACACATATATCTGCTGTCCTTCCCTTTTTATATTCTTTAGAAAGTGCACATTGTGTTAGAAATGTTTCTTCCTGTTTCAGCAGTGGGAGGGGAGTCTGGACATACACGGTGTGTGAGCTGATTGGAGGAAAGGCACACCCCCCCCCCTCCCTCCACATAGGTAGAGGAACGAAGAAACTTACAGAGCTGTGCTGTGAATAGACAAGCTCTCTGTTTATCTGTCTCTAAGCTCCCTCCCGACACAAATTTACAGCTGCTTTTATCTCCTGTGTCGAAGAGCTTGTCAGAAGTTATCATGCTGATAACAGAGGAATGGAGCAGCAGAAAGACACGGCACTTAGGGCTTTGGAGAGATAAGTAAACACTACAGACGAATGGGGTTTACATCCACTTTAAGTTGTATGAGCAATAGTTTTCCTGGGTTCGTTTTCTTTCTGAGTATAAATGCATTTAGTGGCCTGCCATCAGCCTATACTTAAAGGAATTCTCTGAAAATGTTTTTATACTTGACCTTCTCTCCTAAGTCCACTTATTGGCCACCTAAGGACCAATAGGGAGGCTTAATGAGGTCTAGACTTTTACAGAAAAAGCAAGACTTGCATATGACTGCAACTGTTTATACCTCTGTCTCTGCTGGTTGCATTGATTTATGGTTATCGATAATGGTAATCTTTGCTTAGTCTTTTTTTAATCATTGGCCCAGTTTGAATTTTCTCGGTTTGAAATGGGTTTACATTTAACAGAATAACCGAAGTTGTTGGTTCAGAAAGGTAAAATCGTCACCATAAAAATCCTCTCAGCACAGTACTCCAATAATTTAAAAAGAAGTGCTGAATCTCACTAATTGTTCTTTTTTTTTTTGCTATTATAGCAGCGAATATTTTGGTCTCTTGCCTTTGTTTTTGGCAGAGCATATTTTCACTGCGGCTCCAGCAAGCAAAATAGCTCAACAGAATGTCTTGGCTATCTAATCTCCTGGAACATTTGCTGATATTTGTTTTATGACCATTGGCCTTTTATGTCAACTACTTTGTGAGTGATGTTCAATTACTTCAGCAAAATCAGAAGACAAGAGCTTTTTCATAAGAAGGAAAAAGTCAATATAAGCGCTAAAAGACAGCTAAATGCCAAGAAGTTTAATTGCAATTTACCTCTTAGGGATCCCACAATTATTCCCCTTGCACATGGCAACATTTGCTTTATTAATCCAATACACAAGTACAGGTGTGGTGACTCTCTGACAATTATGTTATTATAGCACTTAATTTATAAAATGACATTTATTAATATTATACACAGATGCAAATGTGGTGAATTCCTGGCAATAATTTTATTATAGCTATTTATAAAAACGACCTTTTTCAAATTAAATACAATACAAACAAATGATGTGCTACATTTATTCAAGGGGGGTGTGGTCTGGAGCGGCATGCAGTAGGACATGCAGAGTGAGAGCTCCGCTCGAGATATATCCTTCTACCCGATCCTGGGGGCTACATTCCCCGCAAACAGACGCCAGAAAGCCCTCTGCTGTTTACCTGACCCTGAGCTGCCATGTCTCCTCCAAAAAGATCCGGCGCCATTGCCAAGTTAGACAAGTACCGCCACGAGGAGCGAGACCCGGGGGAGGAAGATGGCGTCGCCCCGCTCCCAGAGTAAGAACAACAGACCTCTGGCGACACAGCCAGAGTACTGGAAGCCATTGCTTTGTGCCAACCCACCCTCACCTCCAGGATTGAGGAGATGAAGGTCGACATCTCCCTAATCCGGCAAGATATCCACAAACTTCAGGAGCGGGCGTCTAAAACCGAACACCGGATCGGCCACGTGGAGGAAGGCCTGCATCCTCTCCAAGTCACCACTAAACAGCTGCAACATCAGCTAAACGCGGTCCTCTCCAAGCAGGACAATGTGGAGAATCGCCTACAGGTCTGTGAGAGCCAGAAATCTTACTTGTTTGTAGGTGACCAAATACTTATTTTCCACCATAATTTGCAAATAAATTATTTCCAAATCGGACATTGTGATTGTCTGGATTTGTTTCCACATTTTGTCTCTCATAGTTGAGGTATACCTATGATGACAATTACAGGCCTCTCTCATCTTTTTAAGTGGGAGAACTTGCACAATTGGTGGCTGACTAAATACTTTTTTGCCCCACTGTATATGTGCCCAGCTCAAATTTCATGAATTGGGTTTACATCCACTTTAATGCCATTAAATTTGGTCTGCCCAGGAGCATTCACGTGGCTCATAATCAGTTCGAGAAGTCACTAGAAGCTTTGGCCAACAGAAAAGCCAAGAGTAGGTGCCAAGCCAGGACTGGTTGGCTTTCTCACACATCATGACCAACCACCTTTATAGAAACAACAGCCAGTAAGCTGACATCAGTAATAGCATATTACTGACATAAATGTCCCTTAGCCTATAGTAGGAGCAGTCCGCTAACTGTAAAGTTTAGTAGGCACCCTAGACAAGGTAATTACGTCATTTATTTATTACAGGCACTTATATGGCACCATCAATTTATGCAGTGTTTACATATACAGTATATTATACATTTATGCAGTGGGGCATTTTTTCACTTGGGATGTATTCACTTGGGGAAGGACACATTTTCAGATACCAGCACTTTGTCACATTTACTCATTACACTTTTTATATGTGTACATTTTTACTTTCAGATTCCGTGTGGATCGGGTGTGTCCTCCCACCCTCCCCTCACATTATCACCTAATGGTTATCTGGTTTGTTGCATCGCTGCACCCTTGCTTTGGGTGGGGGGGCCCTGCCTCAGCCCCGGATCTAGCATTGTACCCGGCATCCTTCGCTTTCCCTATCAGTGGCTGGACCGGCTTTCTGAGCTGGCATGCAGGTATGGAATTCCATGCCCCCTTTTTTTTTCTAAACCTAGGTAACTTTTTACCAATACACAATTTTTTATTTAGATCTATATCTATTTGTGGCATTGTACTCCTGTCGAGTGGACAAATCCACGAAACGTGTGTGGAGTTCACATCATGCCCTCAATCTCTCGATTTCCATAAGGAACACTAATCATATACCTATGGTTGCAAACATCATTATGTATTTATCTCTATGAATTAAGTTTTATTTGTTATTTATCATGTGTCAGCTTAGGCCTTTTTGGGGTCTGTTTTTATACCAATTGTATTTTATACCTTGAGATAATGAAATGTTTCAGCCTGTAAAATAAATATATTTTTACTTATGTACGTTTCTATGTGATTTACATTGTTACTTTTTCGTTTGTGTCATGCCTCATTCAAATTCCCATGACCAATTTCTCTCTGCAATACATGTAATTAGGGATGGAGGCTTGCAACAGTGGCTATTTCAGATCACACTCTGTTTTTATATTTTTTTTATGTGGTTCTTCAGTCATCTTTTGAAGGATTAGAAGTCAGCAGCTACAAAAACTATAGCTGCTGACTTTTAATAAACAGACAACCACCTGTCCCAGGATCCTGTGCTGTCATCTGGCCGGTTACTTCACTGGACTTTGGTCCTCAGTGCCGACATACTAAAGGCCTGTACATACGATCGGATAATTTCGACAACTGTGTGATGGAAGGGTTGGTCGGATAATCCGACCGTCTGTATGCTCCATCGGACAATTGTTGTCGGACTTTCCAACAACAAATGTTGGTTAGCCATGCTCTCAAATTGTCCGACAACAAAATGTGTTCCGTCGGATTATCCGATCGTCTGTACACAAATCCGTCGGACTAAAATTTAAAGTACAAACACGCATGCTACAAACCAATGCTAACCATAAGACAACTGTAGCGGGGGGTTAACATTTAGGGAGAGTGCAAGGGTGGTAGTATGACCCAATGCACTGATTGTTGGGGAATCTGGGACCTTTATTATTGGTTCTTGGAGGACTCTGGTGGTGTGAGGTTCCCTGCGGCCTGCAGGTGGCGTTGTTGCCCTGGGCCGTAGTTGAACCCTCACCGCAAGACTGCATCCCTTTTGTCCTTTTCCGGCGCTTGTACAGCGGGGTGGGGAACCTGCTGTGACGCAAAGGGAGAGGGGATAAAAGGGGGCGGACGCCCTGAACACAGGGTTCAGAGTCGGAGGTCAGAGTCGCGCCCAGGCACCTTCAGCCTGGGTGCCGGCGTTCTGGAGCTCCGGGCTCAGGTGCCCTTGACCTGGCCGGAGCGGGAGATGGAGTCCATCCCAGGCACCTTTAGCCTGGGGTGAGGTACTATTGAGAAGGCCTGGGGCCCGGTACCTTCGGCTGGGTCCCGCAAGGGGGGAGGAATCCGAGGGGGCCCTAAAGCCTTGGGTGCCCGAGTCTGAGGTGAGGAGGCCAGGGAGCGTAACCCCTCCGAACAGTCCAGTTCAGCATTGCTGGTGACGGCGGGGCCTCTGGTAACTCTCTTGGACGGATGTCTTCCCTCTGATAGGGGCTGCGTCTAACGAAGGTAATTCACTTTCTGTTCTACACAGTTGGTGGCAGCGACTGTGCGCCATAACCGTTGGTGACCTCACAATGGTTGGTTCTACCTAGGGATTGTGCCTCGACCTACTCCCCACCTATACTGAACTGTTCTTTGGTCACAACCTGTCTGTGCTAAATGACGATTTATTGCTGTTGGAGAATAAATACGAGTTGGACCTTTTCAGTGGTGTGGAACTCCAGTTACTGGGAGCAGAGGGGGTCATTTACAGAAGAGACTTAGCTCTGGGTTATACACACGACCCAATGGTAAAATAGGTTCTGGCCTTCACCTCTATCCAAAAGAGGACATGGGCCGTGGTGTATCTCATCCCTCCTCCCATACTCCCCCCTAGACAAGACAACAAGCCGAGAAGAAGAAGGGGTGAGATCACTACACAACATTAGCAGAAGTTGCCCAAAGGGTGGCGCTAAAGAGCAGAAAAATCACATTGTTTCGTGAATGTTGGCTGAAAAAGTTCTGCCGTCTGTATGCAAAACAAGTTCACAGCCAACGCCCTTCGGACAAAAATCCACGGATTTGTCCAATGGAAATCCAATCATGTGTACGAGGCTTAACTGTGGGGAGCCAGCTGTGACTGCTTGCAGCTACATATCCGGCTACTCACTGCACATGCTTCTCTGAGCAAGCTGCGCTGTGCTATCTGAATGGACCTGTGATGTGTCCCCAAAGATTATAGCTGGGTGTAACACGTTTAATGGTGTAATTGTCGGACAACAAAAAATACATATTTTTCTTTGCAGAACACTGATAAACATTTAAATGCTAAGCATAAAGGTGATGCTGTTTAACCGTTGGCCAACCGCTGCCGTCATACTGAGGCAGGTTGGCACGGCTGTGCAAATCGCCGTAGCTCTACGTCGGCCGCTTTAAGAGCATTAGGAGGTGCGTGCCCATGGCACGTCGCCGGAGCCGATGCGGGCGGCCAATTCGTGTGTAAACAAAAAGACCCCAGTTCTGACAGGGGATCTGTCTGCCGCAATGTCGTAGTCCCACTAAAAATCGCCATAAATATATCCCTTATTTTGTAGACGCTATAATTTTTGCACAAACCAATAAATATATACGCTTATTGTGATTTTTTTTTTCACCAATAATATGTAGAAGAATACAAACTGGCCTAAACTGATAAAGAAATTATTTTTTTTACATGTTATTTTTTGGATATTTATTATAGCAAAAAGTAAAAAATATAATTTTTTTTTATCAAAATTGTCGGCCTTTTTTTGTTTATAGCGCAAAAAATAGAAACCGCAGAGGTGATCAAATACCACCAAAAAGAAGCTCTATTTGTGGGAAAAAAATACATCAATTTTGTTTTATGTACAACGTCACATGATGGCGCAATTGTCAGTTAAAGTGACGCAGTGCCGTATCGCAAAAAATGACCTGGTCATTGAAGCACCATTGGTCCAAGCTGTCCAATAAAAATGCTGCAGTGGAGGCTCTCCTCTCACTGCAGTGTCATTTGAGGGGGCATGTGTCTAAAAGACAAAATGTTCCCTTCCAGCCCAGCCCTCTTAAAGTGAATGTAAACCCCCCATACACCCAGTGAAGTGAACAGCCTCAGATGATACATAGAGATGAACCAAATCTCCCTACATAGGTTTTACATGTGTAGCGGGGTCCCCATATTTGGGGCCCTCTATATTTGAAATTTAGGGGGTAGCCTGAGCATTAGTTTGGCTCAGGCTGTTTGTTTTCTTTAGGATTGGACTCTGCTCTGCTGCGATGTTGTCTGGTCGTACAGTTCCCTTTGACCTGCAGGTGGCGATGTTGCCCTGGTCCCAGGTTGAACCACAGGAAACATTGCAGCGTGATTGGGTGTCCTCTCTCGGCAGCGGGCGTGGTCGGCCTGCTGTGCATGCCGGGAGAGGGTACTTAAGGGGCAGACGCCATTGGTGCGGGGTCTTCGTCCTCGGCACGTACCCCACCTTCGGTGGCCCTCATGGCCAGGGGTGCGTGTGAATGTGCTGGGTCCCGGGCACCTTTAGCCTGAGGCCCCATTGTTCCAGGTAGGCCCAGTACTTTTAACTGAGGCCTACAACCAAGCAACGGAATCCCAGGGTGCCCGTGGGAGGGTGACCCGCTCTGAAGGAGAGGCAACCAAGGGAGGACCTTTCTAAGGGGATCGGTGAAGGATGTCGCCGTCTCAGGAGAGGCCTGGATACCTGTCAGAGGGAAGGATTCTGTGATACACCATAAGCTCTTGTAATGTGCCCCATTGGCACCTATTGTCTCTATTTAGAAGTGCTGAAAAGTTCGGGACTTAGGAGCTAAAAGGTTCTGTGGCAGAGGATCTTCCCAACAGGTCCCTAGGAGAAACAAAGCTAAAGTAATTGTTCGTGCTCCACTCCAGCTGCTAGGACAGTGAGAGGGAACTATCCGGGTGAGCAAAACCCACTCAGGCTTGAGTGGTGACGAGGGTAAATAGGTGCCATGTGCCTGAACCTGCCTCCCTGTCCAACTCTATCTTCAACTTTTCTACTAAGTTACTAGCAAAGAGAAAATAAACTCGTCTGTTGGAGTTTAACACTGTCTGGACATTGACCTTCTTATTAGAGAGAATAGACTTTTCCCTACACTCTAGGGACGAGAACCAACGGAAGGAGGTAACTCGCTGCAGGACCCAAAACTGTTAACACAATTCTCTTTCAATAAACCTTTGATTGTGAAAAAAAAAAAAAACTGTTAACAACGCTCACCCTCTACACAATGGAGGATACTGGGCATGTGGCATGGTGTGTCCTATCCTGCAAGGGGAGGTAAGCAGGACAGGGATCTGTGTGCTACACGTGTATATCTGCTGTCTTTACATTTATATACTGTTTAGAAAGTTGAGATTGTGTTAGGAGATTTTCTCTTCCTGGTTAACACAGAGTCTGATGTCTGGGCATACAGCCAAGATAGCTAACATTGCTGATTGGAGGAAAGACACACACCCCCTCTCATCATAGGCAGATACAGTCAGAGGTGTTTTGTAATAGGAGCTGCTCCCTGCTAATCTATTTTAGCAACCTCCCCTGGATTGAAGATTCAGGCTGCTTTTGTCTAAAGTGTCCGAGAATTTGTCAGGAGTTATCAGGCTGATAACAGAGGAACAGGTCAGGAGAGAGCTATGGGACTTAGCTCATTGAAGAGAGATAACAAAATACTGCAGATATATGTGCCCAGCTCAAATTTCATGAATCGAGTTTACATCCACTTTAACTACAAGGAAAAAATATGGGTTTATGGGTATAAGATTTACACATAATCCCATGTTTTTCTCACACAGTTAAGAGGGAGAATCTGCAGCTGCTAAAAAAGGTACTTTTTTAATCAAGCTAAATAATACAGTGGAACCTTGGATTGCGAGCATAATCCATTCCAGGAGAATGCTCGTAATCCAAAGTACTCGCATATCAAAGAGAGTTTCCCCATTGAAGTCAATAGAAACGAAAATAATTTGTTCCGCATTGACTTCAATGGCATGCAATACCGCATGCGGCCAGAGGCGGGGGGCACCGGAGAGCCTCGGAAAAGGTCCGAGGACACCTCAGCTGACCTCAGAAAACCTCGGAAAGACTTAGTTCCCAAGATTTGCCGAGGTCAGCCATGCTGTCCTCGGGCCTTTCCCTGCATTTGCAAACAGCGCCGATCGGCGACGTTCGGCTCTGCTTGGCTCCGGCGCCCCCCACCTCAGGCCAAAAGCGGTACTGGACACCGCTTTGGCCTGAATCCTGCTTATTTTGCGAGACACTCGCAAACCGAGTTACAATTTTTAAAAATACAGTGCTCGTATTGCAAAATGCTCGTTAACCGCGTTGCTCGCAATCCGAGGTTCCACTGTATATTATTATGCTATATGTTATAACATAATCATTTATTTTTTATCTATTTACTGTGAAATTACTGGTTTGAAGTTAAAACTTCAAACTTCAGTAATTTATTAATTAACCACTTGACCACTGGGCACTTAAACCTCCTTCCTAACCAGACGAATTTTCAGCTTTCGGTGCTCTCACATTTTGAATGACAATTACTCAGTCATACAACACTGTACCCATATGAATTTTTTTTCCTTTTTTTTCACACAAATAGAGCTTTCTTTTGGTGGTATTTAATCACCGTTGGGTTTTTTTATTTTTTGCGCTATAAAAGAAAAAGGACTGAAAATTTTGTAAAAAAAAATGAATTTCATTGTTTCTGTTATAAAATGTATCAAATTAGTAATGTTTCTTCATAAATTTTGGCCAAAATTTATACTGCTACATATCTTTGGTAAAAATAAGTACAAATTGTTGTATATTATTTAGTCTTTGTGAAAGTTATAGAGTCCACAAGCTATGGTGCCAATATCTGAAAATTGATCACACCTGAAGTACTGACGCCCATCTCATTTCTTGAGACCCTAACATGCCAGAAAAGTACAAATACCCCCCAAATGACCCCTTTTTTTAAAGAAGACATTCAAAGGTATTTAGAAAGAGGCATGGTGAGTTTTTTGAAGTTGTCATTTTTTACCACAATACTTTGCAAAATCAAGATTTTTTTTTTTCCACTAAATCGTCATATTAGCAGGTTATTTCTCACACACAGCATATGCATTCCACAAATTACACCCCAAAACACATTCTGCTATTACTCCCGAGTATGGCGATACCACATGTGTGAGACTTTTACACAGCGTGGCCACATACAGAGGCCCAACATGCAGGGAGCACCTTCAGGCGTTCTGGAGCACCCAGGCCAATTCTGACATTTCTCTTCTACATTTAAAAATCATCATTTATTTGCTAGAAAATTACACCGAACCCCCAAACCTTATATATTTTTTTTTAGCAAAGACCCTAGAGAATACAATGACGGTTGTTGCAACTTTTTATCTCACACGGTATTTGCGCAGCAATTTTTCAAACCCGTTTTTTTGGGAAAAAAAACTGTTTTGTGCTTTAAAAAAAAAAATGGTAAGGTTAGCCAAATGTTTTTGCATAATGTGAAAGATGAAGTTACGCAGAGTAAATAGATACCTAACATGTCACCCTTCAAAATTGCACACGCTCGTGGAATGGCGCCAAACTTCGCTACTTAAAAATGGTTACATGTTTTGAGTTACAGAGGAGGTATAGGGCCAAAATTATTGCGCTCGCTCCAACGTTCGCGGCGATACCTCACATGTGTGGTTTTGAACACCGTTTTCATATGTGGGCGGGACTTACGTATGCGTTCGCTTCTGCATGCGAGCACACGGGGACAGGGGCGCTTTAAAAAAAAAAACATACAATTTATTGTTCATTTTACTTTATTTATTTTAGTTTGACACTTTTTTCCCCAAAAATACATTTTTTGATCACTTTTATTCCCATTACAAGGGATGTAAAGATCCCTTGTAATAGGAATATGGCATGACAGGTCCTCTTTACAGTGAGATATGGGGTCAACAAGACCCCACATATCACCTCTAGGCTGGGAAGCCTGAAATAAAAAAATAAAAAAACGATCCTGGCTTCGACCGTACCGGTAAGTCGGTAGAAGCACAGGAGGGCGGCGGGAGGGGGGGGGACGTCCCCCCTCGCCTCCTGTAAGAACGATCAAGCGGCGGAACAGCCGCTATGATCATTCTTATGGTGTAGGGAATCGCTGGCTGAAAAAGCATATATCTGAATGATGCCTGTAGCTGCACCCATCATTCAGATATCCCCGCACAAATTCAAGGATGTCATATGACGGCCGGTGGGCGGGAAGTGGTTAAAACGCTTTTTTTTTTAACACAAAGTTAAGCATGGCAGGGTATCGCAGAGTATCGCAGAGTATGGGCAGGGTATCACAGAGTATGGGCAGAGTATTGTAGAGTATGGGCAGAGTATGGGCAGGGTATTGCAGAGTATGGGCAGGGTATTGCAGTGATGGCTGAGCAGGGATGGATGGATCTGTGACTTCAGTTGTCACAGAGCAGCGCTGTGGGCACTACACATCCAGCCCACAGCGCTGCTGCCATCTGCTCTCTCCCCTCTCACACTGTACCGATCGGTACACAGAGGGGAGAGAGGAAACCGGCGTCATCACATGACGCCGGTTTGTTTACAAGTGATCGCTCCGTCATTTGATGGAGCGATCACGTGGTAAACGGCCGCGATTAGCGGCCATCTACCGTGATCCGTGATGCGCCGGGTCTTCCGGACCCGGCAGTCACGGATATTTCCAGGACTGCGCCCCAGGGGGCGCACGGGAGCAAGATTCTGGGAGGACGTCCCTGGGAAGTAGGGTGACCAGACATCCCCGGTTTCAGGGGACAGTCCCCGGGATTGAGGACACTGTCCCCGGACCAAGTCTGTCCCCAGAATTGTCCCCAGATTGGAATTGAACAGGGGCTGGGGCAATTTCAAAGACAGTCAGTGCAGAATAAAAAACAAAATCTGAATTACACACCCCTGCTCTGCCGCTCCTACTAGCTTAGGGTGCTTTTTTCCCCATTATTTGTGCCCCTTTCTGATGATCATGTGCTGGTCGGAGCGGAGGGAATATTTCTTCAGTTTCAGGTGCATGCTCATTCAGCTCCGCTCACATGTTCGTCTGCCTTGGCTCAAGTCCCGGCCAGCCGCCTGCCTGCTTATCTCCTTGCCTTACCTGGCGGAGTGATCTTCCTCCGCTCCCCACTCACTAGTAGCCGGGGCCCGGAGAGTAAGACTTGATAGGCTGCGAGGCGGGCGGCGACAGCGATGCGCAGAGAGTTGCTGATTGCCGCCATTACTAGTAAAAAAAAATATGTCCCCAGATTTCATTTTAAAAATTTGGTCACCTTACTGGGAAGTCGTCCCAGAATAACTCGACCGTCTTTCGGCTATGGCGCGGTCGGCAAGTGGTTAAGCCACCTGTTTGAGTACAGTAATAGTAAAATTACCTTAAAAACAATATACCGTATATACTCAAGTATAAGCCGACCCACCTAATTTTACCACAAAAAAAACTTGGAAAACTTCTTGACTCGAGTATAAGCCTAGGGTGTCCATCTGCATGCCTCACTGTGCCCAATCTCCCTACCTGATCTCCGGCGCTGTGTGACTAGACTGACGTTTAACATGGGAGTCTATGGAAGGGGTGCCCGGGTTTGAAAAATCGGTGCTCCCCGGCCATAGGTCCCCCGGACAACAAACTTTGTACACTTGTAGATGAAGAGTGGGACTACATGTGTGTTAAGCTTGGGGTCCAGGAGACCTTAGGCCGGTCGGTACCGGGTCCCCAAAATCACCGGAGAAATTACTGTTTAACATTGGAGTCTATGGAAGGGGTGCCTGGGTTTGAAAAACCGTTGCTCCCTAGTCGTAGGTCCCCCGGACAACAAACTTTGCACACATGTACAGAAAGTGTTGGGATACATGTGTGCCAGGATTGGGGTCCAGGGGAGCTACGGTTGGCCAGGATCAGGCGCAGAAAGTTGAAGATGGACACAGACTCGAGTATAAGCCGAGGGGGGCATATTCAGCACAAAAAAAATGTGCTGAAAAAACTCGGCTTATACTCGAGTATATATGGTATATTAATTCTTTGTATATTACTTACTTATGGTAATTAACCACTTGCCACCCAGGCCAATTCTGACGCTTCTCTCCTACATGGAATTTTTTTTTATTTTTTTGGTAGAAAATTACTCAGAACCCCCCAAACATTATATACATTTTTTAGCAGACAATAAAATGGTGGTTGTTGCAACTTTTTATGTCACACTGTATTTGCGCAGCTTTTTTTTAAACGGGTTTTATTTTTGGAAAAAAACAGTTTCATGAATAAAAAAAAATTAAAAATACTAAAGTTAGCCCTTTTTTTTGTATAATGTGTAAGATAAATGTTACGCCAAATAAATAGATACCTAACATGTCACGCTTTAAAATTGCACACTTGTGGAATGGCACCAAACATCATTAAAAATCTCCATAGGCGACATTTTTAAATGTTTTACAGGTTACATGTTTAGAGTTACAGAGGAGGTCTAACGATCGCGGCGATACCTCACGTGTGGTTTGAACGCCGTTTACATATCTTAAAACAAGTCCTTATGCTGGTTAAATTTGTAAACTATGAGAACTAATGAAGGTGCTATATATAATCAGAGAATGGTTACGGTTCTATTATTTTATCATATAGATTATATATGGCACGTTCATTAGTTCTCATAGTCTACTAATTTAATAAACATAAGGACTTGTTTTAATAAAATTAGGACTGTTGGTAGCTATATAGAGCACAGTGTAATTATTATTTTTTATTTCTGCATTCTGTAACAGCCCTGTACTTGACCAGTGAAATCTCAGCATTTGCAGGGCTGTTACAGAATGCAGAAATAAAAAATAAAAATCTGTTGTCCAATAAAATCCTTTCACCAGATGCTCATTTGTCTGGGGGAATCTAATTTACTGCCTGCGTCCTGACGCGCAAGTTTTTAAGCGCAAGCCAATTGGCTGAAGATGAAGATAAAACTGTTCATCTCACAGTGCTTGGCTAGGCTGTGGGGGTTTATTCACGAAATGGTGATGTGGGGATTTATTCACGAAATGTTGATGTTGTTTTTTTTTTCCACTGAATAATGTGGGGGGGTTTATTCGCTAAATGGTGATATGATATTAGCCAGTGCCTCACCAGCCACTGACCTCGCCGCACGTCCCTGCAGAAAAGTCAGCTTATCTTCAGCACAAACAGCCTAAAAGCAACATAAGGAAACGTAAAGTTCATATACAGGATTTACCCCAAGGTTAGCACAGTCCAACTTTGGCTGTTTGGCAGCTCCCAGCACATGTGCAGCACTCCAACAGGTCTCTCTCTCAAACTCCTACTCCCCACCACACCTAATATTAAGAGCTTCCTGTTTTATGTGCTGCTTCCCGGAGGTTGCTTAACCCTGCAGGGACTGTAGTCCCCGTAGTCAAGAGTGGAGGTCCTTTTCTCACCCGAATGTCACTCTGGACCTCAAAGTCCTGGTTCCAAATAAGTCTCTATTTATACTGAGAAGACTGCCAGTCAGTCTTCTCCTTTATTTGACCCCGGAATTCCTTACCCATCACGGGTGAGACTCCTGAGTACGCACACATTTACCTTAAAAGGGACCATAACCCAAATCCCAAATATTGGTGCCACATACCACCCGTCCAGGACCCATCCCTGGCATCCTGTACAGAATTTCAGAATGTTTTTGTATATAAACACAAATGCCTTGTATTTCTATTTTAAACTGAATGGGTTGTTTGACAAGGTTGGAGTTCACATATATTTTAAAATGATTCTAAACGCATTTTTTTTTTTTAATTAACAAAACATGTTACACTTATCTACTAAACCCTGATCCTCCTCTTCTGGGGTCCCCACCGGCGATTTCCCCCTATAGCAAGCCACTCATGAGCCGACTTTGTGTGTCCCCCACTCTCTCCTCACTGGCTGGGAGAGAGGAGAGAGATCTCTCGTGTACATCAATGGATCGAGATCAGGTAAGTATTTAGGGGGGGGCTGCATGCAGAAGATTTTTTACCTCAATGCATACAATAATTAAGGTAAAAAAAAACTGTACCTTTAGAACCACTTTAAGTTGTAGCTGTCCTTTAAGAAAGACAGCGTGCTATAGAAAGTCAGTTATGCATAGGATCTTTAGGGAATTCCAACATTGCTTTTCAGGGGATGATATTTTTGCTGGCACAGCAGAGGTATGATGTGGAACAGAGGTATGATGGTGCCCACTATTAATATGTAGCACCCACCCCATTTAAGGGTGCTATATACTCAAATTTAGGGGCTGGTCTGAGATAGTAGTTAGGCTCAGACCGTTCTCAATTTATAGGTTGTGCTGTTTTGTTTCCAGGATGGTATACTGGTGTGCAGTTCCCTGTGACCCTTTCTAAAATGGGGTCATTTTGGGGGGTTTTGTGCTATTTTGGCATTTTATGGCCTTCGAAACTGTGATAGGTAGTGAGGAGTGAAATCAAAAATTTGCGCCCTTAGAAATCCTGAAGGCGGTGCTTGGTTTTCGGGGGCCCGTACGCGGCTAGGCTCCCAAAAAGTCCCACACATGTGGTATCCCCGTACTCAGGAGCAGCAGCAAAATGTATTTTGGGGTGCAATTCCACATATAACCATGGCATGTGTGAGCAATATATCATTTAGCGACAACTTTTTGTAATTTTTTTTTTTTTTTTTTAGTCATTATTCAATCACTTGCGACAAAAAAAAAAAATTCAATGGGCTCAACATGCCTCTCAGCAATTTCCTTGGGGTGTCTACTTTCCAAAATTGGGTAATTTGGGGGGGTTTTGCACTGCCCTGCCATTTTAGCACCTCAAGAAATGAGATAGGCAGTCATAAATTAAAAGCTGTGTAAATTCCAGAAAATGTACCCTAGATTGTAGACGCTATAACTTTTGCGCAAACCAATAAATATACGCTTATTGACATTTTTTTTACTAAAGACATGTGGCTGAATACATTTTGGCCTAAATGTATGACTAAAATTGAGTTTATTTGATTTTTCTTATAACAAAAATTAGAAAATATCATTTTTTTTCAAAATTTTCGGTCTTTTTACGTTTATATCGCAAAAAAGAAAAATCGCAGAGGCAATCAAATACCATTAAAAGAAAGCTCTATTTGTGGGAAGAAAAGGACGCAAATTTCGTTTCGGTACAACATTGCATGTCCGCACAATTTCCAGTTAAAACAGCGCAGTGCAAAATTCTGAAAACAGCTCTGGTCCTTTAGCTACAAAATGGTCCGGGGCTTAAGTGGTTAAATATCGTACCTGGGGGGTGTCTAAAGTATGCCTGTAAAGTGCCACGTGTTTCCCGTGTTTAGAACTGTCCCTGCACAAAATGACATTTCTAAAGGAAAAATTTTAAAACTGCTTGCGGCTTTAATGTAATGTCTGGTCCCGGTAATATGGATGAAAATCTTTAAGAAAAATGGCATAGCTACCCCATCATCCCCCCCCCCACCACCTACCCCAGCCCATTACCAGCCCCTTTAGGTCTTGTATGGATATTAAGGGGAACCCCGCACACAAAATAAAAAAGGCCCTATATACTCTGAACAGCCGTATACAGGCGGTGCATACAAGACAGGGGCTGTAGGTTTGTTCTTATGTAGAATCTGTTTGTAATTTTGAACAGGTACATTGTTTAAGTGTAGCTCCAGCCAAAAAATCTATTTTTAAGCTTTTTGGAAAACATAGGGAAGGATTATCACCCCTGTAACATTTGTTTTGCTATCTGTGCCCCTGTTCAGAACATTTCACCTCACTTTCCGTCCCAATGACAAATGTTTTTGAAAAGTGGTGTTTTTATTGAAACAAGGATTGGTGATAAAGCATCAGTAGAGAGGAGACACCTTTTTCCCATATTAACTCTTACAGGAGAGAATTTCCCTTCCTAGGGGTAGATTTCCTCTCACTTCCTGTTGTCTCCTTCCGTTTGCAAGTAGGAGTCGTTTGTAAGTTGGATGTTTGAAAGTAGGGGCCTGCCCTATATACTCTGCTGAAATTTGCCCCTTACATGTTGGTGTTGCACAACACTGTAAGCCCTCACAGTTACTCTTGGTGGGTGCATGAATGGGCCCTGCTGTGAATTATTAGATCAAGAATTGTAATTGCATGCCCCTGTTGAACAGGGGCTGAAAAATTGGGCCTTTGGTGGTAGTGGTGGTGGTGTTTCCACAACACTGTAAGCCCTCACAGTTACTCTTGGTGGGCGCATGAATGGGCCCTGCTGTGAATTATTAGATCAAGAATTGTAATTGCATGCCCCTGTTGAACAAGGGCTGAAAAATTGGGCCTTTGGTGGTGGTGGTGGTGGTGTTGCCACAACACTGTAAGCCCTCACAGTTACTCTTGGTGGGCGCATGAATGGGCCCTGCTGTGAATTATTAGATCAAGAATTGTAATTGCATGCCCCTGTTGAACAGGGGCTGAAAAATTGGGCCTTTGGTGGTGGTGGTGGTGGTGTTGACACAACACTGTAAGCCCTCACAGTTACTCTGTCTTGGTGGGCGCATGAATGGGCCCTGCTGTGAATTATTAGATCAATAATTGTAATTGCATGCCCCTGTTGAACAGGGGCTGAAAAATTGGGCCTTTGGTGGTGGTGTTGACACAACACTGTAAGGCCTCACAGTTACTCTTGGTGGGCGCAGGAATGGGCCCTGCTGTGAATTATTAGATCAAGAATTGTAATTACATGCCCCTGTTAAACAGGGGCAGAAATATTGGGCCTTAGGCACTGGTGCCACAACACTGCAACCCCTCACAGATACTGTACTTGGAGCACAGCAATGAGCTCTGTTGCAAAGTATTGCATCAAAAATTGTAATTACACTCCCCTGTTAAACAGGGGCTGAAAAATTGGGCCTTAGGCACTGGTGCTGGTCCCACGACACTGCAACCTCTCCCAGATACTCTAGTTGGAGTGCAGGAATGAGCCCTGCTGCAAAGCATTGCATAAAAAATTGTAATTACATGCCCCTGTTAAACAGGGGCTGAAAAATTGGGCCTTAGGCACTGGTGGTGGCACCCAGAAACAAAAATGTTCTTCCAAGCTATCATCATCAATCGGATCATTGAGGAGGAGGAGGATAGTCAGTCAACATAACAGGACAGTCACTCAGCATCAGCATCAGACTTGAAGGGATGTGACATTTGAAAATAAATTAGTCTGTTATATCAGCTTCAGGTGTTTGGTAGCTGGTGGTGATCCAAGACTGGTTCATCTTTATGAAAGTCAGTCGATCAACCGAGTCGGTGGACAGGCGCACCCTGTGATCCGTGACAAATCCTCCAGCAGCACTGAATGTGCGTTCTGAAAGAATGCTGGATGCAGGACAGGCCAGTAGCTCAGTTGCATACTGTGCAAGCTCTGGCTAGTGATCCATCCTCAAGACCCAGTAAGCCAGAGGATTTTCGGTGGGGAAGGTGTCCAAGTCTGACCTTGCCCCTAGGTATTCCTGCACCATGTATATCAGATGCTGGCGATGGTTGCTGGAACACGATCATACCTTGGGGCTGCGGACTAAAGAATTGTCTGAACGCATCGGTCAGACGGCCACCTTCCCCACCGCTCCTTCTTTGACTGACCGAAGCCTCAGCAACTCGTTGTCCAGGACCAGGAGTGTGTAACCTCCCAGTCTCTGGGAACGCGTTGCACAGACCTTTCTGCAAGGCCTCCCGGAGTTGTCTCATCCTCTGCTCCCTCTGCGACGGTAAGATAAGGTCCGCAACCTTACCCTTGTACCGTGGATCAAGGAGAGTGGCCAGCCAGTAATGGTCCCTCTCCTTGATCCGAAGAATACGAGGATCCTTCAGCAGACTTTGCAGGATCAGGGAGGTCATGCAGCATAGGTTAGCTGAGGCATTCGGTCTGGAGTCCTCTGGGTCACTAAGGACGACATGATCCGCAGCCACCTCCTCCCAGCCACGTACAAGTCCACGGGTTTCTTGGGACTGTAAATCATCCCTAAAAGACTGCTGATGATGATGCTGAGTGCCAGGCTCCACCTCCATGCTGACACAATCCTCCTCCTCCTCCTCCTCCTCCTCCTCTTCCTGTGCGATGGGTGGGACAGAAGGAACACTGTCTGGGTAAAGGGGGCCTTGAGAGGCAAGGAAGTCCTCCTCTTCCTGCCTCTGTTCTGCCTCAAATGCCCTGTCTATTATTCCACGCAGCGTATGTTCCAACAGGTGGACAAGAGGTACAGTGTCACTGATGCATGCACTGTCACTGCTCACCATCCTCGTGGCCTCCTCAAATGGTGCCAGGACAGTGCATGCATCCCTGATCATGTCCCACTGGCGTGGTGAAAAAAACCCGAGCTCCCCTGACCCTGTCCTGGTGCCGTAGTCGCACAGGTACTCATTGATGGCCCTCTGCTGAGTGTGCAGCCGCTGCAGCATGGCCAACGTTGAGTTCCACCTGGTGGGCATGTCACATATAAGGCGGTTCTTGGGCAGGTTCAACTCCTTTTTCAGCTTAGCCAGGCGAGCACTGGCATTATAAGATCTGCGGAAATGCACACAGACTTTCCTGGCCTGCCTCAGGACATCCTGTAAGCCCAGGTACCTGCCCAAGAACCGCTGCACCACCAGGTTAAGGACGTGAGCCACACAGGGCACATGGGTCAGTTGTCCCAGTCGGAGGGCGGAGAGGAGGTTGGTGCCATTGTCGCAAACCACCATTCCTAGCTTAAGCTGACGTGGCGTCAACCACCTCTCGGCCTGCCCCTGCAGAGCAGACAGAACCTCTGCCCCAGTGTAGCTCCTGTCCCCCAAACACACCAGCGCAAGCACGGCATGGCATCTTTTTGCCTGCGTACTTGCGTAGCCCTTTGAACGCCTACGGAGCACCGCTGGTTCCGAGGACAAAGCACAGGAAGAGGCCATGGAGAAAGAAGAAGAGGGGGGGTGGAGGAGAGAGGTGTGTCACAACCAGTAGTAGCATTTTGGAGGCGTGGCGGCGGAACAACCTCCAACACTACTGCACCTTGTCCTGCATCCTTCCCAGCTGCCAAAAGAGTGACCCAATGGGCCGTGAAAGAAAGGTAACGTCCCTGTCCATGCCTGCTGGACCATGAGTCAGCGGTAATATGCACCTTACCGCTGACCGCCCTGTCCAGCGAGGCCAAGACATTGCCTTCCACATGCCGGTAGAGAGCCGGAATCGCCTTCCGTGAGAAAAAGTGGCGTTTGGGAACCTGCCACTGAGGAACCGCACATTGCACAAACTCACGGAAGGGGGCCGAGTCCACCAACTGAAAAGGCAGTAGTTGAAGCGCCAGCAATTTAGCCAAGCTAGCATTCAACCGCTGGGCATGTGGATGGCTGGGAGTGAACTTCTTTCGACGGTCCAGCAGCTGGGGCAGGGAAATTTGCCTGCTAGAATCGGACGTCGGTGTACTGCTAGCAGAGTGCCCGCAAGTACTTGGCTGTGACACACCTAATTCTACACCTTCATTCCTCTCAGTGCAGGTTTCAGAGAGGACTGAGGGTATAGTGGGGTTGGAGATCCCAGCTGATGCGGTGCAAGGAGAGGTCCGCTTTGTTCTTTGGTGTGGGTCTTTAAGGTAGGCTTGCCAACGAGCTGCATGGCAGGTCAACATATGTCTGGTCAAGCATGTGGTGCCCAAGCGGCTGATGTTTTGGCCACGCGATATACGCTTTAGACATATGTTGCAAACAGCAGCTGTGCGATCTGATGCACTCGACTCAAAAAAGGCCCACACCAAAGAACTTTTGGAATACCGGGCAGAGGCAGTGCCCTGCACAGGCGGAGCTCTGCGGTGTGATTCAGTCGGTGTGCTGCCCTTACGCTGGCCCCCCGAGGGCATCCTGCCTCGTTGGAGATGTGCCTCCTCCTCATCCTCCTCCTCTCTCCTATTAGGCACCCACGTGGAGTCAGTGACCTCATCATCCCCTCCCTCCTCATCACTGGAGCCAATCTGGCAGTATGCTGCAGCTGCTGGAACATGACTGCCAGATTGGTGTCCTTCTTGAGCATCCCCTCTCTCTGCTCTCACGCTACTGCCTTCCTCTAGCTGGGTATCATCATCAGACCCTTCGAAACGCTGGGCATCCTCCTGGAGCATGTACCCAACACTGTGCTCAAACAGTTCGGGGAACTCCTCAGGAGGACATGGTGGGTCTAGGGAAGAGGTGACTGATGATGACATTGATACCAGGGAAGAGGACGCTTTGGCAGCTGCTTTGCCAGTACCCTGAGCCTGGGTGAGAGAGAATGAGGAGGATGAGGAGGGCTTGGTCATCCACTCTACCAAGTCTTCGGCATGATGCGGCTCAACACGTCCAGCTGCCGAAAAGAAGGACAAGCGTGTCCCATGGCCACGTGCTGATGACGATGCACCGCATCCACGACCATCACTGTTGTCTCTAGACACAGAGCCTGCTTGCCCTCTTTTATTGGCTCCTGACTGTCTGCCTCTCCTTGTTTGCCTTTCAGACATTCTAATGGCCTGCAGGGAGATGGGAAAACCAGCAATAAGGGGTAGCTTCAGGTGTATATTTTGCAGGAATCACACTACGCCTGCTGTAAGTGCTGCAAATGCCTGTTAGAGTAACACACTAGGAAAACACAGCAATAAGGCCTAGCTTCAGGAGTATATTTTGCAGGAATCACACTACGCCTGCTGTAAGTGCTGCAAATGCCTGTTAGTGTAACACACTAGGAAAACACAGCAATACGGGCTAGCTTCAGGTGTATATTTTGCAGGAATCACACTACGCCTGCTGTAAGTGCTGCAAATGCCTGTTAGTGTAACACACCAGGAAAACACAGCAATACGGGCTAGCTTCAGGTGTATATTTTGCAGGAATCACACTACGCCTGCTGTAAGTGCTGCAAATGCCTGTTAGTGTAACACACCAGGAAAACACAGCAATACGGGCTAGCTTCAGGTGTATAATGTGCAGGAGGCACACTCCGCCTGCTGTAAGTGCTGCAAATGCCTGTTAGTGAAACACACCAGGAAAACACAGCAATAAAGGCTAGCTTAAGGTGTATACTGTGCAGGAGGCTTAGCAACAATGACACTGACACTGTCCCCTGCCTATCCTTCTTTCTCCCTGCACACAAGGTTTATCAAAGAATATGACACTGACACTCTCCCTGCCTATCCTTCTCTCTCCCTGCATACAAGGTTTAGCAAAGAATATGACACTGACACTGTCCCCTGCCTATCCTTCTCTCTCCCTGCACACAAGGTTTATCAAAGAATATGACACTGACACTCTCCCTGCCTATCCTTCTCTCTCCCTGCACACAAGGTTTAGCAAAGAATATGACACTGACACTCTCCCTGCCTATCCTTCTCTCTCCCTGCACACAAGGTTTAGCAAAGAATATGACACTGACACTGTCCCCTGCCTATCCTTCTCTCTCCCTGCACACAAGGTTTAGCAAAGAATATGACACTGACACTCTCCCTGCCTATCCTTCTCTCTCCCTACACACAAGAATAGCACAAAGAATAGCACACTGTCCCTGCCTATCCTTCTCTTTCCCTGCGCCGGAACACACTACACAAGGCCGCCGCGCTGGCGGCCTTTTATAGTGTGGGGCGTGTGCTAAACCCCCTGAGCTATAATTGGCCACAGGCAACCTGCCTGTGGCCAATTATGGCTCTCCTAGCTGCCGGCGCTGTGATTGGCCAAGCATGCGGGGTCACAGTGCATGCTTGGCCATTCACACCGCCGGGATTGTACTGCGATGGCGCAGTGTATTGTGGGCCGTTCGCGTCACTCGAATTTGGCGCGAACGGCCCAAATCGTTCGATGTTCGCCGAACGATCGAACAGCCGATGTTCGAGACGAACGTATGTTTGACTCGAACACCGAGCTCATCCCTACGAAGGAACCTAGCTGTGGGACTCAAATACATAACACCGCTCAACCTCCTCATCCAGGAGGGTACGGGCATATAGTACAGTGTGCCTTTTTCCTGCAATTGAGCCAAAGCAAGGGAAAAGGGTACGTGTGCTACAAATATATAATCTTACTTTAGACCAGTGGTTCTAAACCCTGTCCTCAAGTACCCCCAACAGGCCATGTTTACAGGTTTTCACTTATCTTGCTTTAAATCAAAGTCAATGGCTTGGTATTTTGGACAGCTATTTTATCTAAGAGAAATTCCCAAAACATGGCCTGTTAGGGGTAGTTGAGGACAGGGTTGAGAGCCACTGCTATAGACTATATAAACACATGACAGGTTTGATCAGCATGTTTTAAAATAGAGAAATATTTTTTGAAACCAGTGAATGTGAAGCCAGTCTACATCTTTGGCATCAGTAGGGTTAGCTCCATTGGATTTGGTACCAGAGCATATACATGGTCAATATGGTTTTGAGCACAATTACTTTACAAATGGATTCATCCTTCAGGAGGTTAATAATTTGTGATGTTGCATTTCCTCCTGTGAATACAACTTCACATGGCACATATTAAATGATTATGTTGTGCCTGATCCAAGTTTATAGAAGCAAGCTGTGAAAATAATTTTATATATATTTTCGAATATGAAAATTGCCTTCCGGTAGCGTGCATGGCATAAATCTTTGTTTGCCGAAGATAAAACATTTCACATAGTTGATGTATATATTATTTTGAATTATTTTAATTTTTTTCTCCAGTTATATAGCATTATAAGCAAAGGTACAATTAATTAAGATGTGTTCAAGGCATTCATCACTTAGTCACTAAGTGTATGGTATTAAATCTTAAACTCTTTAGCATATCTAGAGGGCATTCTTTACATTCACAGGACAATTGCCTCATCTCTGGGATGAAGGGTTGGGCAGAGAGCCCAGAGCTACTTTGTGCAAAGTGAGTTCATTGCTCTTTAAATATTATTCCTTTTATTCTCATCGGTTCTCAGGAGAAGATCTAGAAGGAGCAAAGTAGCAAATAGGTCATAGCTTAAACCATATTGCAGGAAATTATGTTATTAACATATTAATATGCTTTTTAGATTACTTACAGTATATATACACTTTAAATCCTAAGCAAGCAACCATCTCTGAAGCCTCGTACACACGACCGGTTTTCTCAGCAAGAAAACTGCTGGGAGAGCTTTTAGCAGAGAAAACCGGTCGTGTGTATGGTTTCTCATTCGGAAAACTGCCTGGAATCTCGACGAGAAAAATAGAGAACCTGCTGTCTATTTTTCTCTTCGGGATTCTCGGCAGAGTTTTCCTGCCGAGAAAACTGGTCGTCTGTATGCTTACCTGTTCCACGGTAAACCCACGCATGCTTGAAAAGACTTTGACGCATGCGCGGTAGCATACAAGGGCAGTGTAGGGTGTAGCAAGATGGCGGCGACGGCATCGAATGTGACAAGCGCAGGCTCGTCGTAGTTGATGACGTCACCGCGTTCTTGCCATTCAAAAGAACGGCGGTTCTTTTGAATGGCCGTGTGTACACTCGGTGTGGAAGGCAAGCTTGCCGGGAATCCCGTCGGGAAAACCAACGTTTTTTTTCCCGAAGGGATTCCCGCCCGAGGCTTTACCTCTTATAACACAGGGCATACAAGTTCTATGCAGAACATATGTTTGTAACTCTAAACTTCAGTAATAGGTGCACTTATCAGTGAAAGATTAAATCTCAGATAGCGTAGATCATCATTGCCAATTGTGGGTGCTGTGAACTCCTGTGAGGCATACTGCATGGAGTATTCAGCCTTTCACATAAACCCCTGAAAATAGGCAAAGGGGTTGATTTACTAAAGGCAAACTGTCTGTGCACTGCAAGACATGATATCGGGTTGAGGTCAAGACTCCATAAAGCAAGGTCCATATTGACATGGATGAGCGAGTTTGGGGTGGAGGAACTTGACTGGCCTGCACAGAGTCCTGACCTCAACCCGATAGAACACTTTGGGATGAATTAGTGCGGAGACTGCGAGCCAGGCGTTTTTGTTCAACATCAGTACCTGACATCACAAATGTGTTTCTGGAAGAATGGTCAAACATTCTCATAGACACACTCCTAAACCTTGTGGACAGCCTTCCCAGAAGAGTTGAAACTGTTATAGCTGCAAAGGGTGGGCCAACTCAATATCGAATCCTACAGACTAACACTGGGATGCCATTAAAGTTCATGTGTGTGTGTAAAGGTAGGCGTCACAATACTTTTGGTAATATAGTGTGTACATATTTGAATCAAAGCATGAACGTCCTGGCTAGAGCACCAGATAACAGTTTGTGGACTTCTATATTGGCAGTGAAGCTGTGATAACATTTTGCTTCTCTAGTGTGTACATACATACATACACATATACATATATATATGTGTAGCGGGGTCTCCTTTAAGGCCCCGGGACTTCGTTACCCAGAACCCCGTTCGGCACCCAGAGTGCAAACGGGCCACCGCAGAGACTCATGGGAGGGGCTATTTAAGAAGGAGGCCTCTTTGGACACCGCGCTGCAAGCAACAGCCTCTTCCTGTGCGAATCTGCTTGAGTACAAGGCCTGAAGCCTGGGGCCTTGTGCAACTTCCAAAGAGCCTTCCACCCCACTGCGGAGCCTGGGTGGCACCAGACTGGTCGAGTGAGGACATCAGTTGGATCGGGGACCCGATCGTTGCAGACGCTGTGTGCGGAGACACAGCAGGTGGAAGTCCCGGACTGGGATCGCGTCCGGAGTGGTGAGCGAGCACTTGCTCAAGCCAATAGACTGTACTGTGTAGGCCTATAGACTGCCTTGGCCCACCTATCGTTAGTTTGTTGTTCCATTAGGAGACCAGTAGCAGGACAGAGTTAAAGGGTCTCTAGTATAGTGTTCCTTGGGACTGCCTACTTGTGGATTACAAATACTATTTCATCAAGTGCACCACCGAAAGTTTGCATGCGAAGAAATCCTAGAGTGAAAAGACTGAGATTTCTTCTATGTCAGGCCTGACTAGGGAGGGGAGAGAGTGATATTGTTTAGTGCGCCACATAATAGCTGCGCGCGGTGGGTTACCGTGCTGGGCCATTGTTGTGTGCTATACCTATTGCTGCAGGGCTCTGCAAGCAAGTTGCATGTGTTATGTTCTGCCTATGCCTTTATAGAAAAGTAAAACTGTTATATTTGATCTCTCGCTTCAGTGTGTTCTCTTATTGTAAAAAGGTTACTCCTTGAAATACTAAATTGCATGTGATAAGTTTAACCCTAGGCTAACTGTGCCAGAGTGGGTCGAGTAAGATTGCCGGGGGTTGGCGGTGTTGTACACAGGGCCCGAAATCAAACCAGCGGCTCTCTTAACTGGGGGTAGCGCTACATATATATATATATATATATATATATATATATATATATATATATATATACACACATACACACACACAGTGCATTGAAAAAGTATTCATACCCCTTGAAATTTTCCACATTTTGTCAAAAGCGTAATGTTATTGGGATTTTATGTGATAGACCAACACAAAGTGGAAGGAAAATGATAAATGGTTTTAAAATTTATTTTACAGTTAAAATATCTGAAAAGTGTGGCGTGCATTCTGTGAACGATCTGCTGCCTCCTACACTTCATGTCCCCTCCCCACAACATGATGCTGCAACCACCATGTTTCACGATGGGGATGGTGTGTTCGGGGTGATGTGCAGTGTTAGTTTTCTGACCAGAGCACCTTTTTCCACATGTTTGCTGTGTCCCCCACATGCAGGGCCGTTTGAAGGAATTTGGGGGCCCCAAGCAGATTGAGAATTTGGGGCCCCCAAGCGGGGGGGGGGGTTTGGCCTGCTACACAATTTTTTTAAATTTTGTTTTTTAATTCAGAAGCGGAGGGGTGCTACTGAGATTTCTACAGATTTTTGGTTTTAATTTAGAAGGGGGGGTGCCAACGTTGGACATCGATCGCGGGAGGAGGGGCCGCCGTTCGCGGGAGGGGGACCACCGATCGGGGGGCACAGATCGCGGGAGGGGGGGGCCTGCCGATCGTGGCAGGGGGGGCGCGGATCGCGGGGGGGCCGCGGATCACATGAGGGGGCTGCCAATCGCGGGTGGGGGGGCTGCCGATCGCGGGAGGGGGGCCACCGATCGCGGGAGGGGGGCCGCCGATCGCAGGAGGGGGGTGCCAATCGCGGGTGGGGGGGCCGCCGATCGCGGGAGGGGGGCGCCAATCACGGGAGGGGGGGCCGCCGATCGCGGGAGGGGGGCCGCCAATCGCGGGTGGGGGGCCGCCGATCGCGGGAGGGGGGCCGCCGATCGCGGGTGGGGGGGCCGCCGATCGCGGGAGGGTGGGCACCAATCGCGGGTGGGGGAGGTCGCCGATCGCGGGAGGGGGGGCCGCCAATCGCGGGTGGGGGGCCGCCGATCGCGGGAGGGGGGGCCGCTGATCGTGGAGGGGGGCCGCCAATCGTGGGTGGGGGGGGGCGCCGATCGCGGGTGGGGGGGGCCGCCGATCTCAGGAGGGGGACCGCTCTGCTGGGGCCCCAGGCCAGCTGGGGGCCCCAAGCAGTTGCTTGGTTTGCCTCTCCAGTCCTGACGGCCCTGCCCACATGGCTTCTCACAAACTGCAAACGGAACTTCTTATGGCTTTCTTTCAGCAATGGCTTTTCCATAAAGGACAGATTTTGTGGAGTGCAGGACTAATAGTTGTCCTGTGGACAGATTCTCCCACCTGAGCTGTGGATCTCTGCAGCTCCTCCAGAGTTACCATGGGCCTCTTGGCTGCTTCTCTGATTAATACTCTCCTTGCCCAGCCTGTCAGTTTATTTGGATGGCCATGTCTTGGTAGGTTTGCAGTTGTGCCATACTCTTTCCACTTTTGCATGATGGATTAAACAGTGCTCCGTGAGATGTTCAAAGCTTTGGATATTTTCTTATAACCTAACCTGCTTTAAATTTCTCCACAACTTTATCCCTGACTTGTCTGGTGTGTTCCTTGGCCTTCATGATGCGGTTTGTTTGCTAAGGTTCTCTTACAAACCTGAGGGCTTCACAGAACAGCTGTATTTATACCAAGATTAAATTACACACTTTATTTACTAATTAGGTGACTTCTAAAAAGCAATTGGTTCCACTAGATTTTAGTTAAGGGTATCAGACTAAAGGGGGCTTAATACAAATGCACGCCACACTTTTCAGATATTTATTTGTAAAGAATGTTGAAAACTACTTATCAATTTCCTTCCACTTCACAATTATGTGCCACTTTGTGTTCGTCTATCACATATAGTCCCAATAAAATACATTTACATTTTTGGTTGTAACATGACAAAATGTGGAAAATTTCAAGGGGTATGAATATTTTTTCAAGGCACTGTATATATTATTTTTTTCCTCTTGCACGTGATTGGATATTCTTTGCAAACTGAATTTCCACCAAATAAACCGAACTAAGGGAAAATTTCCAAGCAGAGTGAACAGCCTATTTGCCTTTTGTAAATCAACCCCATAATGTCTAGTGCAGACCACAGCTGCACTAAAACACTAACAAGTAGTGATGAGCCGAACACCCCCGGGTTCGGTTCGCACCAGAACCCGCGAACGGACCGAAAGTTTGCACGAACTTTAGAACCCTATTAAATACAATGGATGCGAACGTTCGAAATCTAAAGTGCTAATTATAACGACTATTATGCATGTTATTGTCCTAAAAAGGGTTTGGGAACCCGGGTTCTGCACCAGGGGACATGTATCAATGCAAAAATAAGTTTTAAAAACTGCCGTTTTTCTGGAGCAGTCATTTTAATGATGCATAAAGTGAAAAAAAAAGTCAAATATTCCTTTAAATATCGTACCTGGGGGGTGTCTAAAGTATGCCTGTGAAGTGCCACGTGTTTCCCGTGTTTAGAACTGGCCCTGCACAAAATTACATTTCTAAAGGAAAAAAAGCCATTTAAAACTGCTTGCGGCTTTAATGTAATGTCTGGTCCCGGTAATATGGATGAAAATCTTTAAGAAAAATGGCATAGCTACCCCATCACCCCCCCCCCCCCCCTACCCCAGCCCATTACCAGCCTCTTTGGGTCTTGTATGGATATTAAGGGGAACCCCGCACACAAAATAAAAAAGGCCCTATATACTCTGAACAGCCGTATACAGGCGGTGCATACAAGACAGGGACTGTAGGTTTGTTCTTATGTAGAATCTGTTTGTAATTTTGAACAGGTACATTGTTTAAGTGTAGCTCCAGCCAAAAAATCTATTTTTAAGCATTTTGGAAAACATAGGGAAGGGTTATCACCCCTGTAACATTTGTTTTGCTGTCTGTGCAGTGTGCACCTGTTCAGAACAGTTCACCTCACTTTCCGTCCTAATGACAAATGTTTTTTGAAAATTTGGCGTTTTTATTGAAACAAGAATTGGTGATAAAGAATCAGTGGAGAGGAGACACTTTTTTTCCCATATTAACTCTTACAGGAGAGAATTTGCCTTCCTAGGGGTAGATTTCCTCTCACTTCCTGTTGTATCCTTCCGTTTGCAAGGAGGAGTCGTTTGTAAGTTGGATGTTTGAAAGTAGGGGCCTGCCGTATATACTCAGCTGAAATTTGCCCCTTACATGTTGGTGTTGCCACAACACTGTGAGCCCTCACAGTTACTCTTGGTGGGCGCATGAATGGGCCCTGCTGTGAATTATTAGATCAAGAATTGTAATTGCATGCCCCTGTTGAACAGGGGCTGAAAAATTGGGCCTTTGGTGGTGGTGGTGGTGTTGACACAACACTGTAAGGCCTCACAGTTAGTCTTGGTGGGCGCAGGAATGGGCCCTGCTGTGAATTATTAGATCAAGAATTGTAATTGCATGCCCCTGTTGAACAGGGGCTGAAAAATTGGGCCTTTGGTGGTGGTGGTGGTGGTGTTGACACAACACTGTAAGGCCTCACAGTTAGTCTTGGTGGGCGCAGGAATGGGCCCTGCTGTGAATTATTAGATCAAGAATTGTAATTACATGCCCCTGTTAAACAGGGGCAGAAAAATTGAGCCTTAGGCACTGGTGCCACAACACTGCAACCCCTCACAGATACTGTACTTGGAGCACAGCAATGAGCCCTGTTGCAAAGTATTGCATCAAAAATTGTAATTACACGCCCCTGTTAAACAGGGGCTGAAAAATTGGGCCTTAGCCACTGGTGCTGGTGCCACGACACTGCAACCACTCCCAGATGCTCTAGTTGGAGTGCAGGAATGAGCCCTGCTGCAAAGCATTGCATAAAAAATTGTAATAACACACCCCTGTTAAACAGGGGCTGAAAAATTGGGCCTTAGCCACTGGTGGCGGCACCCAGAAACAAAAATGTTCTTCCAAGCTATCATCGTCAATCGGATCATTGAGAAGGAGGAGGATAGTCAGCCAACATAACAGGACAAACTCTCAGCATCAGCATCAGTCTTGAAGGGATGTGACATTTGAAAATGAATTAGTCTGTTATATCAGCTTCAGGTGTTTGGTAGCTGGTGGTGATCCAAGACTGGTTCATCTTTATGAAGGTCAGTCGATCAACAGAGTCGGTGGACAGGTGCACCCTGTGATCCGTGACAAATCCTCCAGCAGCACTGAATGTGCGTTCTGAAAGAACGCTGGATGCAGGACAGGCCAGTAGCTCAATTGCATACTGTGCAAGCTCTGGCCAGTGATCCATCCTCAAGACCCAGTAAGCCAGAGGATTTTCGGTGGGGAAGGTGTCCAAGTCTGACCTTGCCCCTAGGTATTCCTGCACAATGTATATCAGACGCTGGCGATGGTTGCTGGAACCGATCATACCTTGGGGCTGCGGACTAAAGAATTGTCTGAACGCTTCGGTCAGACGGCCACCTTCCCCACCGCTCCTTCTTTGACTGACCGAAGCCTCAGCAACTCGTTGTCCAAGACCAGGAGTTTGTAACCTCCCAGTCTCTGGGAACGCGTTGCACAGACCTTTCTGCAAGGCCTCCCGGAGTTGTCTCATCCTCTGCTCCCTCTGCGACGGTAAGATAAGGTCCGCAACCTTACCCTTGTACCGTGGATCAAGGAGAGTGGCCAGCCAGTAATGGTCCCTCTCCTTGATCCGAAGAATACGAGGATCCTTCCGCAGACTTTGCAGGATCAGGGAGGCCATGCAGCGTAGGTTATATGAGGCATTCAGTCCGGAGTCCTCTGGGTCACTAAGGACGACATGATCCGCAGCCACCTCCTCCCAGCCACGTACAAGTCCACTGGTTTCTTGGGACTGTAAATCATCCCTAAAAGACTGCTGCTGATGATGCTGAGTGCCAGGCTCCACCTCCATGCTGACACAATCCTCCTCCTCCTCCTCTTCTTCCTGTGCGATGGGTGGGACAGAAGGAACACTGTCTGGGTAAAGGGGGCCTTGAGAGGCAAGGAAGTCCTCCTCTTCCTGCCTCTGTTCTGCCTCAAGTGCCCTGTCCATTATTCCACGCAGCGTATGTTCCAACAGGTGGACAAGAGGTACAGTGTCACTGATGCATGCACTGTCACTGCTCACCATCCTCGTGGCCTCCTCAAATGGTGTCAGGACAGTGCATGCATCCCTGATCATGCCCCACTGGCGTGGTGAAAAAAACCCGAGCTCGCCTGACCCTGTCCTGGTGCCGTAGTCGCACAGGTACTCATTGATGGCCCTCTGCTGCGTGTGCAGCCGCTGCAGCATGGCCAATGTTGAGTTCCACCTGGTGGGCATGTCACATATAAGGTGGTTCTTGGGCAGGTTCAACTCCTTTTGCAGCTCAGCCAGGCGAGCACTGGCATTATAAGATCTGCGGAAATGCACACAGACTTTCCTGGCCTGCCTCAGGACATCCTGTAAGCCCGGGTACCTGCCCAAGAACCGCTGCACCACCAGGTTAAGGACGTGAGCCACACAGGGCACATGGGTCAGTTGTCCCTGTCGGAGAGCGGAGAGGAGGTTGGTGCCATTGTCGCAAACTACCATTCCTGGCTTAAGCTGGCGTGGCGTCAACCACCTCTCGGCCTGCCCCTGCAGAGCAGACAGAACCTCTGCCCCAGTGTGGCTCCTGTCCCTCAAACACACCAGCGCAAGCACGGCATGGCATCTTTTTGCCTGCGTACTTGCGTAGCCCCTTGAACGCCTACGGAGCACCACTGGTTCCGAGGACAAAGCACAGGAAAAGGCCATGGAGGAAGAAGAAGAGGAGGGGGTGGAGGACAGAGGTGTGTCACAACCAGTAGTAGCATTTTGGAGGCGTGGCGGTGGAACAACCTCCAACACTACTGCACCTTGTCCTGCATCCTTCCCAGCTGCCAAAAGAGTGACCCAATGGGCCGTGAAAGAAAGGTAACGTCCCTGTCCATGCCTGCTGGACCATGAGTCAGCGGTAATATGCACCTTACCGCTGACCGCCCTGTCCAGCGAGGCCAAGACATTGCCTTCCACATGCCGGTAGAGAGCAGGAATCGCCTTCCGTGAGAAAAAGTGGCGTTTGGGAACCTGCCACTGAGGAACCGCACATTGCACAAACTCACGGAAGGGGGCCGAGTCTACCAACTGAAAAGGCAGCAGTTGAAGCGCTAGCAATTTAGCCAAGCTAGCATTCAACCGCTGGGCATGTGGATGGCTGGGAGTGAACTTCTTTCGACGGTCCAGCAGCTGGGGCAGAGAAATTTGCCTGCTAGAATCGGACGTTGGTGTACTGCTAGCAGAGTGCCCGCAAGTACTTGGCTGTGACACACCTAATTCTACACCTTCATTCCTCTCAGAGCAGGTTTCAGAGAGGACTGAAGGTATAGTGGGGTTGGAGATCCTAGCTGATGCGATGCAAGAAGAGGTCAGCTTTGTTCTTTGGTGTGGGTCTTTAAGGTAGGCTTGCCAACGAGCTGCATGGCAGGTCAACATATGTCTGGTCAAGCATGTGGTGCCCAAGCGGGTGATGTTTTGGCCACGCGATATACGCTTGAGACATATGTTGCAAACAGCAGCTGTGCGATCTGATGCACTCGACTCAAAAAAGGCCCACACCAAAGAACTTTTTGAATAACGGGCAGAGGCAGCGCCTTGCACAGGCGGAGCTCTGCGGTGTAATTCCGTCGGTGTGCTGCCCTTACGCTGGCCCCCCGAGGGCATCCTGCCTCGTTGGAGATGTGCCTCCTCTTCATCCTCCTCCTCTCTCCTATTAGGCACCCACGTGGAGTCAGTGACCTCATCATCCCCTCCCTCCTCATCACTGGAGCCAATCTGGCAGTATGCTGCAGCTGCTGGAACATGACTGCCAGATTGGTGTCCTTCTTGAGCATCCCCTCTCTCTGCTCTCACGCTACTGCCTTCCTCTAGCTGGGTATCATCATCAGACCCTTCGAAACGCTGGGCATGGTTGGTCTAGGGAAGGAGTGACTGATGATGACATTGATACCAGGGAAGAGGACGCTTTGGCAGCTGCTTTGCCAGTACCCTGAGCCTGGGTGAGAGAGGATGAGGAGGATGAGGAGGGCTTGGTCATCCACTCTACCAAGTCTTCGGCATGATGCGGCTCAACATGTCCAGCTGCCGAAAAGAAGGACAAGCGTGTCCCATGGCCACGTGCTGATGGCGATGCACCGCGTCCACGACCAGCACTGTTGTCTCTAGACACAGAGCCTGCTTGCCCTCTTTTTTTGGCTCCTGACTGTCTGCCTCTCCTTGTTTGCCTTCCAGACATTCTAATGGCCTGCAGGGAAATGGGAAAAGCAGCAATACAGGCTAAGTTAAGGTGTAATATGGTCAGGAGGCACACTCCGCCCGCTGTAAGTGCCGCAAAATCCTGTTTGTGTAACACACCAGGAAAAAGCAGCAATACAGGCTAAGTTAAGGTGTAATATGGTCAGGAGGCACACTCCGCCCGCTGTAAGTGCCGCAAAATCCTGTTTGTGTAACACACCAGGAAAAAGCAGCAATACGGGCTAACTTCAGGTGTATAATGTGCAGGAGGCTTAGCAACAATGACACTGACACTGTCCCCTGCCTATCCTTCTCTCTCCCTGCACACAAGGTTTATCAAAGTATATGACACTGACACTCTCCCTGCCTATCCTTCTCTCTCCCTGCACACAAGGTTTAGCAAAGAATATGACACTGACACTGTCCCCTGCCTATCCTTCTCTCTCCCTGTACACAAGGTTTATCAAAGTATACGACACTGACACTCTCCCTGCCTATCCTTCTCTCTCCCTGCACACAAGGTTTAGCAAAGAATATGACACTGACACTGTCCCCTGCCTATCCTTCTCTCTCCCTGTACACAAGGTTTATCAAAGTATATGACACTGACACTCTCCCTGCCTATCCTTCTCTCTCCCTACACAAGGTTTAGCAAAGAATATGGCACTGACACTCTCCCTGCCTATCCTTCTCTGTCCCTACACACAAGGTTTAGCAAAGAATAGATTTGACACTGTCCCTGCCTATCCTTCACTTTCCCTGCTCCGGAACACACTACACAAGGCCGCCGCGCTGGCGGCCTTTTATAGTGTGGGGCGTGTACTAAACCCCCTCAGCTATAATTGGCCTCAGGCATCCTGCCTGTGGCCAATCATTGCTCTCCTCGCTGCCGGCGCTGTGATTGGCCAAGCATGCAGGGTCACAGTGCATGCTTGGCCAATCACAGCGCCGGGATTACACTGCGATGGCGCAGTGTATTGTGGGCCGTTCGCGTCACTCGAATTTGGCGCGAATGGCCCAAATCGTTCGTTGTTCGCCGAACGCGCGAACAGCCGATGTTCGAGTCGAACCTATGTTCGACTCGAACACCGAGCTCATCCCTACTAACAAGTATAAATAAAGGGAACAGCAACAAACAGCTTTTGGTGAAAACAGAATGTGCACAACTGCACCATCCTACCTCCCTTGTGTTTGTAATAGAGATTTCTTAGAAGAGCTTTGCATTGCAGCCAGCTTGGCTTCACACAACCCTTCTTCCAAATGTTCCCAATCCTGCACTAAGCTCCTAGTGCATACATAATCATACACCCCACACTGTCATGGGAGACCAGTTCACAGGCTATCTTTTGAAGCCGGTGATATCTGGCCAGGTATGTTCCAGGGGTGCATTGTACAGTAATGTAAGTGTAGCGATACCCCCCAAACTAAGAGAGACGCTGGTTTTTGTTTTGGGCCCTGTACACGACACAGCCAACCCCCAGCAATCTACTCGACCCTTCTCTGGCACAGCTAGTCTAGGGGTGGTATATATGTATGGCTCTATACCAGTTCATGAACAATCCCACAATAATCCAAACAGTTGTGAAATATAGTAATGGACGCCAATACCAGAATGATTAACTGTAATAGATTTACTTGTATATAACGGGTGTAGCAGGCATTTAAATTTGGGGGGGAGCATCTGGGTTATTCAACCCAGATGTACTAATTGTTAGGGAGACTGAGAATCCCTTTTGTGGTTCTTGGAGGACTCTGGTGGTGCAAGGTTCCCTGCGGCCTGCAGGTGGCGTTGTCACCCTGGGCCAGAGTTGAACCCGCACCGCAAGACTGTTCCTTTTTGTCCTTTCCTGGCGCTGGTACAGCGGGGCGGGGAACCCGCTGTGACGCAAAGGGAGAGGAGATAAAAGGGGCGGACGCCCTGACCTTGGGGTTCAGAGTTGGAGGACGCAGCCGCACCCAGGCACCTACAGCCTGGGTGCTGGCGTTCCGGAGTTCCGGGCCCAGGTGCCCTTGACCTGGCCGGAGCGAGGGATGGAGTCCATCCAGGCACCTTAAACCTGGGGTGAGGTACTATGACCAAGGCCTGGGGCCCAGTACCTTCGACTGGGTTCTGCGAGGGTGGAGGAGTCCGAGGGGCCCTAAGGTATTGGGACCCGTATCTGAGGTGAGGAGGCCGGGGAGTGTAACCCTTCCGAATAGCCCGGTACAGCATTAATCCGGTGATGGCGGGGCCTCTGGTAACTCTCTTGGAGGGATGTCTTCCCCCTGACAGGGGCTGCAACGTAGCGAAGGTAACTCCAGTTCCTGTTCATTAGAGTCGCTGGAAGAGACTCTGAAGCCAAAAAGTAAGTTTTACAGCCACTGTGCTTAGCAACCGTTGGTGAAACCTCAACGGTTTAGTTTCTTTGAGGATTGTGTCTTGACCTACTCCCCACCAATACTGAACTGTTCTATGGGTCTCAAACTGTCTGCTCGCAAAGGACTATTTGTTTGCCGTTATGGAATAAATAAGTGTTGGACCTTTTCAGTGTGTGGTACTCCAATTACTGGGAGCAAAGGGGGGTTATCAGCAGAACAGACCTGGCTCTGAGCGTATACACAGCCCGAATGTAATCTGATACTGGCCTTCACCTCTACATGCTGTAATCTAGAGGACATGGGCCGTGGCCCACCTCGCTCTCCCCTTCAAGGTACCCCTAGACCGGAGCCAAAGTAACCGCTAAAGGAGAGAGAGGATGAGGCCGCTATACGGGTTAACGATCAATACCATATAACACATACATGCAGAGCCCTGCAGTGATAATAACACTAGTCAACTATAGTGCACATATAGTTCTATCACACACTGATGTATATAACAATTTTTTCCTGTGAGCAATATGGCGCTCAGCAATGCTATAAACTCCCAGTCAGGCCTGACTCAGTTAAAGCTCAGTCTTTAAGTGAGGAATCTTTGCATGCAAAATGATCGGTGGTGCACATACAGGAACATTAATTTGTAATCCAACAGTGGTCTATGGCAATAGAAGCAACTCCCCGGAGACTATATAACTCAGTTCTGCAACTAGTCTCCTGTCAGGAAAGCAAGTATAACACGATGGGCCAAGGCAGTCAATAGGCCTAACAAAGTACTTGGTTATAGCTGTAAGCAGATGCTCTCTCACCCCTCCGGACTCGATCCCAGTCCGGGACTCCCACCGCTGTGTCTCCGCACACAGGATCTGCCACAGCCGGATCTCTGGTCCAACTGACGTCCGCGAAGCAGGTAGATGTCAGATGCCGCACAGGCTCAGCAGCGAGGTGGAAGGCTCTCTGGAAGTGTGCAAGGCCCAGGCCTCGGGCCTTGCACTCGCAGCAGGTCCGCACAGGAAGTCCTCTTGCCAGCCGCGCGGTGTCCAAAGAGACCGGGCTTAGCCTCACTCTCCCCTTTTATACCCCACCCATGAGTCTCTGCGGCAGCACAATGCACCCTGGGTGCCAAACGGGGTTCTGGGTAACATAGTCCATGGGGCCTCAACGGAGACCCCGCTACACACTCCCCCCACTTAAACTCTTTGGTCCCCAAAGATATTTGTCAACAAACACTACGCACAACATTAGACAAAGTTGCGTATGATGTCGGCAGAGGAAATTCCCACCAAAAATGAGAGGGTGACCCCGCTACATAAGATTATGCAGAAGGCTGTACACAGGCTACAATGAACGGAGGGGTGGAGCTGTAAAGAGTGCACTTAAAGCAGAGCTCCACCCAAAAATTTAACTTCCGCTTTTCGGAAACCCACCCCCCTTCTAGTGACACATTTGGCACCTTTCAGGGGGGAGGGGGGTGCAGATACCTGTCTAAGACAGGTATTTGCACCCACTTCCGGGCATAGACTCCCGTGGGAGTCTACGCCACTTCCTGTCCCCCCGCCGTCTCCTGGGAAACACACTGTTGCCAGGAGAGTGGGGACCAGTGACTGCGCGCCACGCTACTCGAGCATGCACAGTAGGGAACCGGGCAGTGAAGCCACAAGGCTTCACTTCCTGATTCCCTCACCGAGCATGGCGGCAGCAGCATCCGAGGACCGAGCGATTGCTCAGCCTCGTCTGCCGACATCGTGGGCGCGCTGGACAGGTAAGTCGGCAGCTGCAGTATTTGTAGCTGCTGGCTTTTAAAAAAAAAAATTCAGGTGGACCTCCTCTTTAAAGAGTACTCATCATTTAAAGCATAACTTTACTATCTCAATCAACATTAAAGTGGTTATAAACCCTTACATATACCCAGTGAAGTAACTAGTCTCAGGTGATACAAATCCTCCTACATAAGTTGCACTTGTTTATCTGCAGCCATCTGTCCTGTACAGCCTTCTACAACACACAGATAAGAGTATTTTTTTCAGCAGCAGAAAGCAGAGGGAAGGAATGCGATATCACATACACTGCAGAGCTAGGGCACAGAGCTGAGTGTAATCTGAGAGCTGATTGGTGTAAAATGACACACCCCTCTGTTCACAGGCTCAGAGAAACCAGGAGCTGAGGGTATGAGTCATCTGCAGTGTGCTGGAGGGGGAACAGGCCGTGCCCCAGGTGGCTGAGATGTTGGCTTAATCCATTAGGATTTTTTAAATTCCTTCAGTTGCTTCTTGGTTTCTGGCCTAGGCTAAAATGATGTAATTCCCCCCTCTCAACTGAATGCTTGAGCTAAGTACAGTTGGATTCCAGGTGATTTTTTAACAAAATAAAGCATTGAGACATGGATGGATGGATGGATGAGTTTGCTTTGAGCAGCATTTTCAGTATCAGTGCAAAGATACAGTTAAGTTTTTACTAATCGTCAACAAAGGTGTGATCTGAAGCCTTAGCCTGAACAAAGTAAGGAACCAGCTCATAGTAGCTATTCTCACAGCTTTATATATATATATAGCACTACCCCCGTAGGAGCTGCTGGTTTAATTTTGGGCCTGCCGTTACCTTGCGCTCGTCTCAGGGGTTCTCCTTGAAGAGTTGTCCAGAAGAAAGTTTGCACCAAAACAAAGTCTCCTTCAACGAGTTTAATTGATTAAAGTTTCCATCAGAGGGGGGTGAAGGGATGGGGAGGACTCAGGTACCTTACTTGCAGATCACAGGTATTTTCTTAGGTCCAGAGGAACAACTGTCTCCACGCTGGACTCAGCAACCACCGGATAGGCCCACTCTCACTGGACTAGCAACCAGTGCGTAGCTCGATCACAGACAGTCTCTGCCACAGACTTGTGAAAATAGAATTTGCTCAATAGTCTCTGCCACAGACTTGTGCAACCACTCACTGGGTTACCTTCTGATGAAAAGAAAACAGATCTCGGTGCCAGGATCTTTCAGCTGTTCCGGCAGCACTGTGAGGTAGACTTTGATCTGGATACATCCTCCAATTGAGTCCTCAATTGCTCGGTCCCTTCCCGCAGGCAAGGCGACACAGGATCATCCCTGGATCAGTAGGCCCCAGTGACTCCTGGGCCTACATCTCAGTAACGGAGCCTCAGGCCAACGTGGCCCCGAGGCGGAAACTGCCAGCGCATCCCTAAGGGCCAGGAGGGCCCTCAGGTTGGGATCGGGAGGCGCCTACCACCAATGAATGACCCCACAAAATGGTGTCTGTCCCTTAAGTACCCTCTCCCAGAATGCACAGTGGGTTGACCACGCCCCCTGGGCTGCTTCTGGGAAAGAGATACCCAATGCATCCAGCCTGCTGCCTTTCCAACCCTGACCAGTCATGACAGCGACACCCACGGTCAGGGGGAAATTCATGCAACCAGCTGAACTGAAACAGAAGTATAATTTGTACACAATCCTTCTGAGCCAAACTATTGCTCAGACAACTATAATTTTAACACATAGCACCCACTCAGCAGGGCGCTACATAATTAATTTATATATATATACAGTGGGTACGGAAAGTATTCAGACCCCCTTAAATTTTTCACTCTTTGTTATATTGCAGCCATTTGCTAAAATCATTTAGCCCACGTTCACACTGGGGCTGCGGGAGTGAAGCCTGCGAGTTCAGCTGAACTCGCACGATTTCACTCCCGCTGGCAGTCCCGATTTCAGCCACGATTTCAAAGACATCTGAAACAGATGTCAATGTAAATCGCGGCTGAAATCGCAAAAAGTAGTACAGAAACTACTTTTTGTAATCGGTGCAGCGCCGCAGATGCGGCGTCGCACCGATTAGGACAGTGCCATTGCCCACAATTTGCGGCAAATTTCGCTGATTTGACATGTGATTTGACATGTCAAATCGCATTTCAAATCGCACCAGTGTGAACCAGGGCTTAAGTTCATTTTTTTTTCCTCATTAATGTACATACAGCACCCCATATTGACAGAAAAACACAGAATTGTTGACATTTTTGCAGATTTATTAAAAAAGAAAAACTGAAATATCACATGGTCCTAAGTATTCAGACCCTTTGCTCAGTATTTAGTATTTGCACCCTTTTGATCTAATACAGCCATGAGTCTTTTTGGGAAAGATGCAACAAGTTTTTCACACCTGGATTTGGGGATCCTCTGCCATTCCTCCTTGCAGATCCTCTCCAGTTCTGTCAGGTTGGATGGTAAACGTTGGTGGACGGCCATTTTTAGGTCTTTCCAGAGATGCTCAATTGGGTTTAAGTCAGGGCTCTGGCTGGGCCACTCAAGAACAGTCACGGAGTTGCTGTGAAGCCACTCCTTCGTTATTTTAGCTGTGTGCTTAGGGTCATTGTCTTGTTGGAAGGTAAACCTTTGGCCCAGTTGGAGGTCCTGAGCACTCTGGAGAAGGTTTTCGTCCAGGATATCCCTGTACTTTGCCATATTCATCTTTCCCTCGATTGGAACCAGTCGTCCTGTCCCTGCAGCTGAAAAACACCTTCACTGTTGGGACTGTATTGGACAGGTGATGAGCAGTGCCTGGTTTTCTCCACATATACTGCTTAGAATTAAGACCAAAAAGTTCCATCTTGGTCTCATCAGACCAGAGAATCTTATTCCTCACCATCTTTGAGTCCTTCAGGTGTTTTTTTTTAGCAAACTCCATGCGGGCTTTCATGTGTCTTGCACTGAGGAGAGGCTTCCGTTGGGCCACTCTGCCATAAAGCCCCAACTGGTGGAGGGCTGCAGTGATGGTTGACTTTCTACAACTTTCTCCCATCTCCCGACTTCATCTCTGGAGCTCAGCCACAGTGATCTTTGGGTTCTTCTTTACCTCTCTCACCAAGGCTCTTCTCCCCCAATAGCTCAGTTTGGCTGGACGGCCAGCTCTAGGAAGGGTTCTGGTCGTCCCAAACATCTTCCATTTAAGGATTATGGAGGCCACTGTGCTCTTAGGAACCTGAAGTGCAGCAGAATTTTTTTTTGTAACCTTGGCCAGATCTGTGCCTTGCCACAATTCTGTCTCTGAGCTGTTCAGGCAGTTTCTTTGACCTCATGATTCTCATTTGCTCTGACATGCACTGTGAGCTGTAAGGTCTTATATAGACAGGTGTGTGGCTTACCTAATCAAGTCCAATCAGTATAATAAAAACACAGCTGGACTCAAATGAAGGTGTAGAACCATCTCAAGGATGATCAGAAGAAATGGACAGCACCTGAGTTATATATATGAGTGTCACAGCAAAGGGTCTGAATACTTAGGACCATGTGATATTTCAGTTTTTCTTTTTTAATAAATCTGCAAAAATGTCAACAATTCTGTGTTTTTCTGTCAATATGGGGTGCTGTGTGTACATTAATGAGGAATAAAATGAGCTTAAATGATTTTAGCAAATGGCTGCAATATAACAAAGAGTGAAAAATTTAAGGGGGCCTGAATACTTTCCGTACCCACTGTGTGTATATATATATGTAGCGGGTATGTACTTTCCCAGGTGTAAATTTGAACTTGGCAGAGACATCAGTGATGTGTAATTCCCTGCAGCCCAGCAGGTGGCGCTGTCGCCCTGGGCTGGGGTTGAATCATTGCTGTGTGCCGTGCCTCCTTTTTGTCCTCCCTCGGCAGCGGTATGGTGGGGCTGGGAACCCGCCGTGCTTGCTGGGAGAGGGTATAAAGGGGCCGGCCATCTTTGTCATGGGGTTGAGTCCCAGGCACCTTCAGCCTGCGGGCGGTGGTTCGTGTCGGTCCTCTAGGCAGCCTAGGCCTAGAGGACAGCCAGAGGTCGTGTTCCATGCCAGGCACCTTTAGCCTGGGGTGAGGTACTCGGATGGAGGTCTGGAGCTCAGTGCCCAACACTGAGTTCCGCGAGGGAAGGAGATCCTAGGGTACCCAAGAATTGGGTACCCAAATCCAGTAGGCGTAATGGACCGGGGGGAGCTCCTCACTCGAAGACCTGGTGCAGCATATTGCCAGTGACGGGTGAGTCTCTCGTCGGAGACCGCCTGGAAGGAAATCCCCCCTCGCTCGGAGACCGCAACTCACTTTCAGGGAGGAAAGTGGAGAACACATTGTGTCTGGGCCTACTCGCATCCACACCTTTCCTGTTCTGTTTCTACCAAGGGAGTTCAACTGATTGTGTTCATTCGAGAAGAATAAAGGAGTGTTGGACTTTTTTTTATCTCAAAACAAATGTTTTATTGAAAAACAAAGTACTTTACATCCATTATTGGCATCAGAGCATCATAATACATTAGACCTGTACCACTCTTGGTTTCAGATAGTACTGCACATTACTCACAAACGTGTACATTATTTGCATCTTCCCATTCAAGACATTAAGCAATACCCCGGGACAATTGTGCATCCAATTAACTGGGTCCCTGCTACCAATGCAAGAGCACTGAGAAACTCACAACAACCTATCCAGTACTAATTCCACCGGAGCCAACCCTGGTACACTCAACCATGGATCCCATAATTTGGAAAAAATTTCTGTACTGCCTCTATGTTGGTAAATAAGTTTTTCTAACTTCAAGGTGTTACCCATTTGTTTTATCCACTCCTTCACAGTGGGGGGTTCCGTTGACTTCCAGTGCCATAGAATCAGCATTCGGGCCTGAAAGAGGGCCCTAGCAATCGCCTGTCTGGGCATCTCCTCCAGCGTGTCACCCTCAATAATACCCAACACGCAGGGTTTGGGCTCTTTAGCAATTTGAACCTGAAAGGTTCGGTTAAGGACCTCCACCACCCCCGTCCAGTAAGCATGAAGTTTGGGGCAACGCCACAGCAGGTGTATCAAGTCACCGTGATCCCGCATGCATCGTGTGCAGGCGGGATCGTCACGCACCCCCATTCTAGCCAGTCTGGCGGGCGTATAATGAACTCTGAGAAGTATGTACAACTGCGATAGACGCTGGGCTACATTCAGCGAACACTGAGAGACTGCCAAAAGTGCTTCCTCCCACTGTTCCTCTTCAAAGAGCCCGACATCTCCCTCCCACTGGGCTATCACCTTACGGGTCAGGTCGGGCAGAAACATGTTAAGAAGCATAGAATAGGTACAAGATATGAAGCCTTTATACGATGCCACCTCCGCCATGTAGTTAAAGATAGGAGCTTTAGTCTCGACCCAGACTTCCTGTCCCTCTCGGCCCTCACTGCATGCTGGAGCTGAACATAGTAGAATAGCATGGAACCAGGGAGTCCGAATTCCTCTTGGAGAGCGGCAAAGGGACGCAGCTCTCCATTTCTGAATATTTGATACAGGTAGTTAACACCGTACTTCTGCCACCGTTTACTGTATTGTAGTTTTCCTATCTCCATGTACCATTCATTGTGCCATATAGGGCTGAATTTAGTAAACCCCGTGACCTGCTGTAGTGACCTGGCTTTATTCCAGATTTTTTGCATTAGGTTATAAGTGGGGTACTGTTTATTAGATTTACCCATCCGCAAAGCTTCCAACCCCTCCGCTACTCCCTGTTTAATCGTAAATTTAATGAGTGAGGTGGTTGAGTCCACCAAGTTCAACTCTGGGTCGGGGGCCGGGTTCAGTGATCTAGCTATGTGTTGCAATTGGGCAGCCAAGTAGTACAGCCAGGGATTTGGCAGTGCTAGTCCACCTGCCTCTTTAGGACGTTGAAGCTGTTCCAATCTCACCCTAGCTGAAGAAGAATGCCAGATAAGGGAGCGGAACATAGAGTTAATGATTCGGAACTGTTTTAGAGGGATTACAAGAGGCGAGTTGTGCAACACATAAAGAAGTTGTGGCATAAGAATCATTTTTATCAGATTGATCCTACCTACTGGTGACATTTTTAGCCTGGACCACACCTTGATCCTATCACGACTGCGATTCAGCAAAGGGGTAAGATTCAGCCTAATATACTCCAAGGGATCAGGGGTGACATTTATTGCTAAGTATTTAATTTTCCTGGACACTGGGATATCAAGAATCGTTGGTAGTCGCTGGTCCGAACCCTCGTCAAGAAACATGAGCGAGGATTTAGTCCAGTTCACCACCAGCCCTGAATAAAATCCAAAGGTCTCAACCACCCTCATAGCTTCACTCAGTGAACCCCCGGTATCTCCCAGAAACAGCATAGTGTCATCCGCATACATCATTAACTTTTCCTGTAGGTCCCCATACTGAAAGCCTCGGATAGCATTGTTGGAGCGGATGAGGGCCGCCAGGGGCTCAACAGCCAGGGCAAATAGAAGTGGCGACAGGGGGCACCCCTGTCTAGTGCCCCTGTACAGCCGAAAGTCTGGTGACACTCTGCCTGCCTCCCTGATGGCAGCCCTTGGGGTGTGGTATAGCAACTGTACCCATGAAATAAATTCCTCCCCAAACCCAAACTTCCTCAAAGTAGCCCACAGGAATGACCATTCAATACTGTCGAACGCCTTGTGGGCGTCCAAAGACAGTAGCGCCCTATCCCCCCCATTATCCGCCACCGACTGCATATTAAGATAAAGTCTACGTAAATTTATTGCCGTGGATTTCTGGGGCATGAACCCTGCCTGATCAGAGTGTATAACAGTGGATATTACCCCATTTAAACACACCGCCAGAACTTTTGCTAGAATCTTGACATCATTCTGTAAGAGGGAAATCGGTCTATAGGAGCCCGGATCCAAGGGATCCTTGCCCGGTTTCAGAAGCAGTACGATAATAGCTTTGGTCATAGACAATGGAAGGCAGCCTGTTGCCTTGGCAACCTTGAACACATTAAGTAGTTTGGGCAGCATACCCCCCGCATATTGCTTGTACACTTCAATCGGTATACCATCCTCCCCCGGAGCTTTAGAGTTAGGGAACATCCCGACCACCGACTGGAGCTCCTCCAATGTAAGAGGAGCATCCAATTGCTGCCTACCAGCTTCAGATATTTTGGGCAGGTCTACCGTTTCTAGGTATGTGAGTAGGGAACTCTCAGAGTAGGTCTGTTTAGACTGATATAGGGTAGAGTAGTACGATACTAGTTCAGACATGATGACATCTGGGGCATTGGTTACTGTACCAGCCCTGGTTCTAAGTGCGCCAATAGAGGGTGACCTCTGTTGCGCGTGGGCAATTTTGGCCAGCAGGCGACCGGTTTGCTCCCCCTCCTCATAGTATGCCAGTTTATTAAAAAAACGTTTTCTTTCTGCTGCTGAGGTAGCACACCGACTGAGTGCCTCACTGGCAGCCAACCATGAGTCCTTGCTCTCCACAGTAGGGTCCGATATAAACCTCGCCTCCAGATCACTCACCAGTCGCTCCAATCCCTCCCTCTGTGCACTAGTAGTTTGTTTAATCCCATGGATTTCCCTAATAAATATACCGCGAAGGAAGGCCTTAAAGGCCTCCCAAGCAGTCTCCGGCCCAGTATGGTCCCCCTGATCCTGCCAGAATTCCCCAATCTGGTCCGCTATCTGAGCATGTGATGAGAACAGATTAAGCCAGAAGGCATTCAATTTCCAGGGGGCCTTAGTCATAGTCGACTGGGGTCTCACCTCTAATTTAGTAATCACTGGCGAATGATCAGATATGCTGCGAACGGCATACGTGATCTCCGATATGAACCGGGCAGCCACTGTAGAACAAATAGTTAGATCTATGCGGGATAGAGACATATATGATTTAGAAAAGCAAGAAAAACTTTTGTTGCCCGGAATTCTATCGCGCCAGGGATCAGTCCAGCCCACCTCCTCAATGAACTTTTTCAAAGGTGTGCGGTAAGCGCCCCGCGGCGCAGTTACCGCCGGGTGCTTATCGAATGCCGGGTCCAAAAAACAGTTAAAATCACCCATGATGTATAAGGGGACGTCCTGGTGACACAACTGGTATTCCAACACTGTCCGGAGCACCTGGTGATTTTACGGAGGCGGGATGTACACAAATGCAAGAATACATTTCAGAGTAAAAATGCGACACAACAGAATTACATATCTCCCCTCTGCATCCATGACACTTTCTATCTCCTGATAGTCTAAGGAGTTATGAATCAGTACACTCACACCCCTTGAATAGGCGGTGTAAGTGGAGTGATACGACCACCCCACCCAAGACAGCTTCAAACATGAGACCGAGTCAACTGTAAGGTGAGTCTCCTGTAGTGAACAAATAGCGAGCATATACTTGCGAAGGGAGGTAAATACCATGGTACGCTTCAGGGAATCATGTATCCCCCTAACATTCCATGAGACTACTGGGATCGCAGCCATTTTGGATCCAAAAATCTATTCGTTACAGTGTAAATAAGAAGCACAATGTCCCTCATCAATTTAACTAGATTTGGAAGATGCACATTTATAACTACCAGTCTTGTGGAAATGTCTCGTAAAATAGGTGATGCTCTGAAAAAACGGAGACACAAAAATAACAATAAGAACAACAAAATTGAAAGGTGGTGTATCACCACAGTCTCACAGGAATGGGTCCGAGGCACATGACCAGCAAGCTGAGCGTGCACCCCCGGCCGCCAGGCACTATCCCCCAATGTGCACCGAGGGATCTCACATACAGTACCTGTGGCAGTGCATATCACCACCGAATCAGTGGTAGGAAAACAGGTCCTCCCTGTCCTTAGCAACATGAGGTCCAACAGGGACCAAAGTACCATCTTGCAGAAAAGTAGAAAATGGGATTAACACATTCCACTGGGAAAATAAAAAACTTCTTGTTGACAGAAAACGCTCTCGTTGAACCAAAAGGAAAGCATGTTCCCGTCTCCTCACTCAGACACCACGGTGACACTGTGTATTAAATCACCCGCCGGTCCTCCTGGGAACCTGCAGCGTAGCCACGGCCGACTCAATCTTCTTCCTCAGCCTGCCGTCCGACCCGGGGAAATGCATTTGCATGAGCATCCAGCCAATCAGAAGCCTCCACTGCGTTTTCAAAGAAATGCGCTTGCCCCCGAGCTATGATCCGGAGCCTGGCAGGGTATAGCATAGCATATGGCGCCTGCAACTTTTGCAACCGCTTTTTGACTTCGGTGAATCGCGCCCTGCGTTTTTGCACATCCGACGAAAAGTCAGGGTAGAATGAAATCCGCACGCCATTAAACTGTATATTCTGTTTTTCCCTGGCCAGCTGCAGGATTATCTCCCTGTCCCGATAATGTAATAGCCGAGCCAGCATGGGCCTTGGAGGGTGACCCGGTGGGAGGGGCCGCAACGGGACTCTATGCGCCCTTTCAATTGCATACATGGTGGTGAAGGCCTTCTTCCCAAAAATGTCCACGAGCCATTGCTCCACAAATTGTGTAGGGTCTCTCCCCTCCACCTTCTCTGGCAGACCGATGATGCGCACATTATTACGTCTCATCCTGTTTTCGAGGTCGTCAGCACGCATATCCACCGATTTGATCAGTCTGGTGTTAGCCTGTGTTTCCCTGATCAGGGGAGGAAGCTTGTCCTCCAGGTCACTGATCCTGCTCTCCGCTGCAGTTGTTCTCTCCCTGATTTTTTGAATATCCTGTCTGATCAGGATCACTGCTTCTTCAAGCCCACCAAACCTAGCCTGTAACGCATTCACTGAAGCAGTGCATTTAGAAACTGCCCGCAGTATATCAGCCAGAGTCGGCTGTTCAGTGTCCTCAGCCTCTGGCTCTGGCTCTGACTCATCCTGCTGCTCTTCAATGGCTGCCTGCGTCTGGCCACCATCCCCCTCCTCCTGCTCCATGTCCTCTTCCTCTGTCCCTGCCTCAGCCACGGACTTATCAGCCAGTGTAGACGGCCCTGTAAGTTTCTGGGCATAATATCTCATGTCCTTGGGCTGATCGCTGGCTAGTAGTTTGAAGGACTTGGGGATTTTACTCACTGTGTCCTTCTTCTCACTGCTGCGCTGGCCACGCTGCTGACGAGTCCCGGCGGCGCCATGTTGGATATTGGGCCGGTCCGCTCCCTCCTTGTTTTTGCGGGTCACCATCATCTCTGGAGGACTCACAACGGGTCGGGTTACTCCGCGGTGGTTCCGGTACCGATCTGTGCCGTCGGATCCAACCGAGGAAGCCGGGAACAGGATCAATTACAGGGTGACTGGTGGGAGCTCTGTGTAAAAGCGGCTGCTCACATGCCGATCCTGGCCACGCCCCCCGAGTGTTGGACTTTAATGGTGTGGGGCTCATTTCCTGACAGACATTGTTCAAGGTAACTCTCGGTGGAGGCTCCAGGTGCACAGCACTGACCCGAAGGTAAAAAGAACTTTGCTTACACCACATTGACACCTGTGGTGAAGGCCAGGCGTGGTATCCCCGCTCCCTTCCCCTCTGGAGGTACCCCTAGACAACTGACAGACGAGCTGAAGAAAAAGAGGGGAGTGAGGAGGGTGCTACACGTGGGGGCACGTCCGGGATAGTGTTTGTGCACCACAGAATTGAACGTGTCTGCTGAAGGAGTTACGCGAGTAGGCAGGCCTTCATTGGCCGAAGTGCATCCCCTCTCGAAGTCGTGGACATGACCCCATGAAGGGAAAGGCCCGCGCAGAAGAGTGGAAAAAGGGGGAAGCTCAGCCGTGTGAAGTAGTACACGTGGGGGTTTCTATTGCACTGCGCCACCAGGCACACCCCCATCGCTTAGATTGTGGGCGTGACTCAGAAACAGAAAAGAAGAAAAGCTTGCGAACTGGAGCAAAGGGGAGGAGTCCAATACGTGTGAAGGACTACACGTGGGACGCTGGTGCAAAAACTTTGCAGTGTGCAATGGATCAGCAACAGGTCACCATGTTCGGACATACATCGTGGATTCCAGTTCACCCTTCTACCACGACATTGACTGCTGCTGCTCCGGTAACAGATACGGGGATCCGGCTAAAGCCAAGTGGTCGATTCGCCCTGTATTCGTGCATGGACGTTGAGGCCCTGGGTGTGATTTGTCCCGGCTGTTCGGGACTGGTGTGCCAACTGAAGCCATTCGGGCGATGCAAGGCCTGTGGGGAGTTCCTGTTCGAAGTGGATCGGGCGGTTGAGAAGCCGAGAACCATCTACCCTGGCCGTGCTGCAGGCAACACCACTCAGAGAGGAGGAATCACTGCTTTGACAGCCATCCCTGCGCACACTGCAGCGACCACGGAGGAGGTCGTGAAAACTCAACGGGAGAAATCCGAGGATGCTGACTCGGTCACCACTATCTCGCAGCGTCCACCACCGAAGAGAAAGACCGGCATGGTAGCCCCGACCAGCGGTTGTGGTGGACCGTCTCGCCCGCTTACGCTCGGCCCGGATGGATCCGTCGACGAGAGTTCCGGACGTCCCGCTTCAAGTAAAGGCCGAGGTAAGCCAGGCAGAGAGATTTGGTGTGTGGGAAGAGGTGAAAACTCAGTCTCCACTACAGGCTACCTGCCCGCGGAGGAGTGTGACACCTCTGACCTAGAGTCGCTCTCGGACATGGGAGACGACGTTGCAACAGATGAACTGTTTGCAGAAAAGGGCTGGGACAAAGTACCTCTCGCTTTATCCCGGAGGACCAGGGATCCACCCATGTCTACAGGGGAGAGTACACCCCGGGTGGAGGCACCAGCGCCTGAAGAGGGGTCCCGTCCCCAGCCTGCCTCTACATCTCCGGTGCCATCTGTACCGAAGACCGGGGAAAAGAGACTGTTACTGCGGGCACCAATGCCCAGATCAGATGTGATCAAGGTCCCTCGCCACCCGGACTCAATAGTTTTGCCTGGCGAAGGGGACAATACTACCATGCCTCCTTTGGCGAGACTACAACGCCTATTTGGCCAGAAGGTTGCTGCAGAGTACGGATGGGAGTATCCATACTTGTCCAAGGAACTGCTCTATGAGGTGGAAGTGTGCCGGGAGCGCTGGTACAATGACTTTGTGTGGACCCACCTTCAGGTTCCGCACGCCCGCAGGTACCTGGCATGCTCTCCCAAGGCTTCTCAGCGTTTTAAAGACTGCAAGGCAGAATGGATGTTGGGACGGCACATCCATGCAGACAAGGTGTTGATCCGGCGCAAGGAGGGAGAAGATGTGGAGTATCATCTGGAGACCATGGATCAACACTTGAAGCCACTTGTTCTGCCGCATCCCCGTTTTTACCTGTAGGAGAGAAAAGACTCCGTTCTTGTTATGCTGCTGAACTTTCTGGGACCCGTTGCTTTTGTGCCCAGAGGACTGAAGGACTGTTCCTGTTGTTCTTCACCTTTCCTACAAGAGATCATGGACTCTGGGTAGATAGGGCCAAAGAGAAGAGGAAAGTTCCACGAGTGCAGTTACCGCGATGCTGTCACCAGGTGGCAGTGTTGCGCAACGTTAAACACTTTTCACGCACTCACTCTTTGGAGGAAAGGGATTTCTTCCTGGAGAAGTTTCTTTTCTCTCACACGAATACATGTGTCAGGGTTATGTGTGTTGATTTCTTTATTTTCCCTCTGCAGGAGAACAACCCATCAAGATCACTGAGAATGGGGTGGATCTTAGTCAGGATGGGTGGGAAAAGTAAAATGTGAATATGTGATTCCAAGTTGTGGTTTAATGCTGTTGTTTCTCTTCTTTCTTTCTTCCCTTTTTATTACAGGGCTCAGACACAGTGTTTTAGTTGGGTAGTTTTTTCCTAAAAGTTTTATTTTTGTACAATTGTTAGTCGGTCTCTGGATTGGATTATGTCAGCCGTTGAGGGCATTATTTACTTCAGACACTGGGGACCAGTGTCAAACCACCAGGGGGAGAGTGTAGCGGGTATGTACTTTCCCGGGTGTAAATTTGAACTTGGCAGAGACATCAGTGATGTGTAATTCCCTGCAGCCCAGCAGGTGGCGCTGTCGCCCTGGGCTGGGGTTGAATCATTGCTGTGTGCCGTGCCTCCTTTTTGTCCTCTCTCGGCAGCGGTATGGTGGGGTGGCGAACCCGCCGTGCTTGCTGGGAGAGGGTATAAAGGGGCCGGCCATCTTTGTCACGGGGTCGAGTCCCAGGCACCTTCAGCCTGCGGGCGGTGGTTCGTGTCGGTCCTCTAGGCGGCCTAGGCCTAGAGGACAGCCAGAGGTTGTGTTCCATCCCAGGCACCTTTAGCCTGGGGTGAGGTACTCGGATGGAGGTCTGGAGCTCAGTGCCCAACACTGAGTTCCGAGAGGGAAGGAGATCTTAGGGTACCCAGGGATTGGGTACCCGAATCCGGTAGGCGTAATGGACCGGGGGGAGCTCCTCACTCGAAGACCTGGTGCAGCATATTGCCAGTGACGGGTGAGTCTCTTGTCGGAGACCGCCTGGAAGGAAATCCCCCCTCGCTCGGAGACCGCAACTCACTTTCAGGGAGGAAAGTGGAGAACACATTGTGTCTGGGCCTATTCACATCCACACCTCCTTTCCTGTTCTGTTTCTACCAAGGGAGTTCAACTGATTGTGTTCATTCGAGAAGAATAAAGGAGTGTTGGACTTTAATGGTGTGGGGCTCATTTCCTGACAGACATTGTTCAAGGTAACTCTCGGTGGAGGCTCCAGGTGCACAGCACTGACCCGAAGGTAAAAAGAACTTTGCTTACACCACATTGACACCTGTGGTGAAGGCCAGGCGTGGTATCCCCGCTCCCTTCCCCTCTGGAGGTACCCCTAGACAAGAGACAGACGAGCTGAAGAAAAAGAGGGGAGTGAGGAGGGTGCTACATATATATATATATGTGTAGCGATACCCCCAAACTAAGGGAGCCGCTGGTTTGCTTTTGGGCCCTGTACACAGCACAGCCAACCCCCGGCAATCTACTCAGCCCTTCTCTGGCACAGCTAGTCTAGGGGTGGTATTTCTATATAACTCTATAACAGTTTACACACAATCCCACAATACCTTTCTTCTAGTGATAAAATATATATATAGGGACTCCAACACCAGATTTGAGAAAAGGTAAAAGGTTTACTTGTAGATAAAAGGGCGTTAACAATTAATATTACATATAACACATGCATGCAGAGCCCTGCAGTAATACTAACAGTAGTTAATGATAATGCGCAATTAGTTCTAACACACACCAACATATAGCTTGGGTCCCCGTTAGCAATATGTACTATCAACTCCCAGTCAGGCCTGACTTAACTAAAACTCAGTCTCTAGAGAAGGTCTAAGGTAATGGAACAACTCCCCGGAGACTATGTGACTCAGTCCTCGAACTAGTCTCCTGACAGGAAAAGGGAAATATCACCCGATGGGCCAAGGCAGTCTATAGGCCTAGTAAAGTACTCAAGTATGGTTGTGAGCAGGTGCTCTCTCACCCCTCCGGACTCGATCCCAGTCCGGGACTCCCACCGCTGTGTTCACACACAGGATCTGCCACCGCCTGATCTCCGGTTCACTGACGTCCCTCAAGCAGGTAGATGTCTGTCGCCGCACAGGCTCCGCAGCGAGGTGGAAGGCTCTCTGGAAGTGCGCAAGGCCCAGGCCTCAGGCCTTGCACTCGCAGCAGATCCGCACAGGAAGTCCTCTTGCCAGCCGCGCGGTGTCCAAAGAGACCGGGCTAAGCCTCGCCCTCCCCATTTATACCCCACCCATGAGTCTCTGCGGCAGCCCAATGCACCCTGGGTGCAAACGGGGTTCTGGGTAACGTAGTCCATGGGGCCTCAACGGAGACCCCGCTACACACTCCCCCCACTTAAACTCTTTGGTCCCCAAAGATATTTGTCAACAAACACTACGCACAACATTAGACAAAGTTGCGTATGATGTCGGCAGAGGAAATTCCCACCAAAAATGAGAGGGTGAACTTCCTCACCCACACGTCACACTATCATAAGTGGCCTGCCTAACTGTGCCAGGGGGTGAGTTGGGGTTGCCCTCCACCAAATGAACAGTGGAGGGATCAGGGCTTTTTGCACTCCTCCTTGCAGTTGCCACCGTATCCTCCGAGCTTCTCCTCATTTGTGGGTAGGTCAGCCTTCTGGGGGGCCTTATGGCCCTTTTCACCCTTCTCTCTCTTGGGGTTTCTGGCTTCAACACTGTAGGTTCCTCTTCCGGAACAGACATGTCAGCTTCCACTGTTTCTGAAACATTTAACTCAAGAACAGGAGGGTTCACAGAACATCTTGGATCCTCCTCTTGGAGCGAGTCAAAGGCATCTTCCCATGAGTCTGATAGAGGGATGGACGGGATAAATTCAGTAGCTTCTGCATTCAGTGTACTGTCTATGGTGTCTTCCAAAGGTGGGAGGTCTATAGCAGAAGTCACTGGGGCCTGGGAAGGCCATAGCCATCCCAACTCTTCACTTTCATCCTCACTAGGCTCAGAGGCATCTGCTTCTTCAGACCGGGATGTCTGAGACCGGGTGTTTGGCCTAGGAGTATCCAGGATGGACGTTGGCTCAGAGGAATCCTTCACAGGGGGCATCCGGACTGTTCGGCAAGTGGGAGTATGTGGTTCCGGTGCCAAGCCTTCAAAGGCCCCACCTTTCCCTCTGGCTTCAGCTGATAGACTGGTAGGCCGGGTAACTTCTTACAAATAACATATGGCTCCGGTCTCCAGCTGTCTGCAAGCTTGTGCTTCCCAGGGACTCCCAAGTTTCGTAACAACACTCTGTCCCCTGGTTGCAGATCCTGAATTCTGACCTTCAGGTCGAAGAAGTTTCTCTTGTTGCGGGCTCCCCTTTGAACGGAAGCCGCTTGGGCCTGCTCATAGGCCAACTGTAAACTGTGTCTCAGCCGGTCCACATAACCCTTATGAGAAGTGGCCGAGGAATGGTCTATGGAGGTGCCAAAGTCCAGGTCTACGGGTAGTCTTGCTTCTCTCCCAAACATGAGTCGGTAGGGAGAGTACCCTGTAGCATCACTGGTTGTGCTGTTGTAAGCATGCACAATTGCTGCTATGTGCCTGCTCCAATGCTGCTTCTTTTCACTTTCTAGAGTTCCCAGCATATTGAGTAGGGTTCGGTTGAACCTTTCCGGCTGGGCATCCCCTTGCGGATGGTAGGGAGTGGTTCGGGTCTTCTTGATCCATAAGGAGTCCAAGAGCTTCCGGATCAGTCGACTTTCAAAGTCCCTCCCTTGATCCGAGTGGAGTCGCTGTGGTAGCCCATAGTGCACAAAGTATTTTTCCATGAGTACCTTGGCCACTGTGGAAGCCTTCTGGTCTTTGGTTGGGAAGGCCTGGGCATACCGGGTGAAATGATCGGTTATCACCAGAACATTTCCTAGTCCACTCAAGTCGGGCTTCGAGGCAGAGGAAATCAATGCATACCAAATCCATTGGGCCTTGACTCTGTAGGTGGCCCATTGGGGCAGCTTGATGGGATAGAGTTTTCCGCTGGATGCAGCGTGCGCATGAATGGCAGTATTCCTCTACTTCAGCCCTAATACAGGGCCAATAGAACCGACTCCTGACAAGTTGGAAGGTCCTTTCAGCTCCTAAATGACCATGATGGTCGTGTAAGGCAGCCAAGACAGCCCCCCGGTGCTTCTCAGGCAAGAACAATTGCCATTTGTCTTCCAGGTCATCAGAGGGGCCCCTTCGGTAGACCACCCCTTGATGCACCTGCAACCTGTCCCACTCCTTCCGCAGCAGACAAACTTCCTTTGAAGGGTGATGCAAGAGCCTATCTGGATCCTGACTCTCCTGGGCCTCAAGGGCCAATTTCCCCAAAGGGTCTTCCATCTGATCACACCTCAATTCTTTTTTTGACAGCTTGGGTAAATCATCTTCCTCTAACTGAGTGACTCCACACTATTGCTTGGGGACTCCCACTACTGTGACTCCTATATCTTCTGCTCTGGACCCCCACTGGCTTGGAGTTCGGCCTCTTGACAGAGAGCCCGCACCCCATCCAGTGCCATCTGGGTCCAGTCTTCTGTGCGGCTAGTGGGAGCATGAGACCTGCTGGACAGGGCATCCGCATCTCGATTTCCGGCCCCAGGTCTGTATTTCAGGCTAAAGTTGAATCCAGACAGTGCAGCCAGCCATCGATGGCCCGTGGCATCCAGTTTTGCTGTGGTGAAAAGATAAGTAAGGGGATTGTTGTCAGTTTTCACAGTGAATTCTGCCCCATACAGATAGTCCTTAAGCTTATCAACTACAGCCCACTTAAGAGCCAGGAACTCCAACTTGTGAGTGGGGTAGTTTTTTTTAGATGGGGTCAAACTTCTGCTCACATATGCGACAGGTCGCAGTTGCCCTTCACACTCTTCGCACTTTCCATTCCATTGGTCTTCGACTGACTCTCCCAGCATCCTGGGACCCGAGTCATCCTCTTCCCCTTCTGTCTTCAAGAGTTCATTCAGGGGTCTGGCAATCCGTGCAAACCCCTCTACGAATCTCCTATAGTAAGAGCAGAACCCCAAAAAGGACACGAGTTCTGTCACCGTGGTGGGTCGGGGCCAGGAGGTAACTGCCTCCAGCTTCCCGGGGTCTGTGGCAACCCCTTCTTCAGACACTATGTGCCCCAGATAGTTGACTGATGACTGGTAGAACTGATATTTCTCTGGCGAAAGCTTGAGTCCCTCTTCGCTAAGCCTTCTTAAGACTTTTTCCAGTCTTTCCTCAGGTTCTTCTAGAGTCTTCCCAAAGACAATAATGTCATCCAAGTACACGAGAACTTCGATGAGGTTCATGTCTCCTACGATTTTCTCCATGAGGCGTTGAAAGGTGGCAGGGGCTCCAGACAGGCCTTGGGGCATCCGGTCAAATTCAAAGAATCCCACAGGGGTTATGAAGGCTGTCTTCTCCTTATCTTCCGGATGCATAGGGATCTGATAGTATCCACTCTTCAGGTCCATAACACTGAATCACCTGGCTCCAGACAAACTCTGTAGGGCATCCTCTATCCTCGGGGTGGTATACTGGTCTGGTATCGTCCTCCGGTTGAGAGTCCTGTAGTCTATACACAACCTCAACGACCCATTCTTCTTCCGGACCACCACTATTGGAGAGGCATAGGGGCTCCTAGATTCCCGGAAAACACTGGTTCGCTTGAGCTCGGCGAGCTGTTCTCTCAGGTCTTCAAGGTCGGCTAGAGGGACTCGCCTGACCCTCTCCCTGAAAGGCTTGTCTTCCTGGAGGCGGATACGATGGGTGGCACTCTTTGCACACGCTACGTCAAACTCATCTTTAGAGAAGATCTTCCTCCATCTGCTCAACTGGGCCTTTGCCCTCTCTTTCCAGGCCTTTGGCAGTTTCAGGTTCTCCATGCAGAGCTTCTCCCAAACAGTTCTGTCTCCCTCTGTCTTCTCCACATCTGATAAGACAATTGGGGCAGCAGGGCTCACCTGACCCAGCAGCATCCTGGCGGGGATCTCCATGGGAACACCCGTGGTATTCCTGAGGCTCACCGGCACCTTACAGTGTGCCTTCTTCAGAGCTCTCAGCGGAACCATCTCTGGGATCACTTCTAAGCCTGAGTATTCTTCCCGAGGGTCTGGTTCCAACATGACAAAGGGGCCGGGTTGCTGCCAAGTAAGCTTCACAGTGGCCTTGAGACAGGTTACTTCACCGGGCTGCAACACTATTCCCTTCTTCTCCTGTCTCCAGACTTTACCCACCCCCTCTTCTGGGGCCTTGTGTTCTAAGACCAGTCGCTGATAGGCGGTCTTCAACATCGGGTGTATTCTGGTGACCGTAGGGTTCTTTCCTCCTGCCAGAGGGGCCAGAAGCCTCTGAACCAGATCCGTATTTGTCCCTATTATTAAGGAGCTCTTGCTGGCTCCAGGCGGTCGGGGGCACACCACTGCCAGGGTATCAAACACTTCAGCCTTCCCGGCTACTTAGGGGTCGAAGGTCAGTTTAATGGGCAAGTAACCATCGTAGGGGAAACTCTGTTCCGATTCCCCATATTTCCAGATCTTCAATTCTCTGGATGGGCAAGTGACTCAGATGTCTATCATAAAAGTCCCGGTATAACAGAGTCACCTGTGCTCCAGTGTCTAGGATGGCTCTCGTGTAGACTCCCTCCACTTGAATAGGCACTACAGGGGAAGGGCCTATCAGTTCTTCTGGATAAGACTTCAAAGGGGTCTCTTTCTGTGATCCCTACATTTTCCTTTGGTCCTCTCCTTCTTGTGTTTGGCTGTTGGCTTTAGTCCCTCTTGGGCTCGGTATGCATTGATCTCCCTCCTCTGTTTATGTGTATATTCCCGCTGAGGGACATTATTTCTCTTTTTAGGTGTGTATTCTCGCTGAGGAGCACTGTTCTTCTTCTGAGGGGGTCTACTCCTTTTTCTTCTGGGCTTCTAATTCAGTTTGGGTACAGTGGAGCTCACTGGAGATGATGGGCACCCGGTTGACTCCTTCCTTGATTATTCTTGATTATTCATCTTCTTTTTCTTGGGACTCAAACATACTTTCGCAAGATGGCCAACTCCTCCGCAGTTAAAACAGACCACATCCCCCCAATCTTGTAGGGAAGTGGGTGCTGAGGTATCTGGGAACAACTCCTTCCTCGGTCCATTATTCTCTACGACCCTTTGATCCTTTGCCATCAAAGAGGTCAGCATCTCCAACAACTGAGACATTTGTGACTTCAGGGTATCTACTTCTGGGTCTCTTTCAGGGGTCATGGCTGATCTGACCATCACCGGTACAACAGGGGTATGTGCCTTGATTGCTTGCTGATCCTTCTGCAGGGCCTCCTCATCTCTAATGTTCTTTACCAGATCAGGATAATTCAGCGACATGCTTCCTCCAGAGGTTTTCAAGTGAAGCCAGACTGGATCCGAGCGTAGCGCTCCCTTTAATATCTGCTTCATCCTCGCCGCATCTATGGCTTGGGGTACCATCCCTTTTTTTAGCACGATTTGACAAAGCATTTTGTTCAGTCTTCTTACAGACTCTGACAGCTTTTCTCCTGGCTGCTGAAAGGTGTGTTCGAACTGATACACCAGTTCGGTTACTTTTTCTAACTGACCGAACTCCTCCTGTAGCATGGCTAAACAGTCATAAGCCATGCAGGCAGCATTCCCAAACCGGAGACTTTTTACAGCTTACGCAGCCGCGCCTTTCAGACTTTCCATCACGCGCTGCTTCTTCTGCGCTTCAGGCACCTCCCATGCCTCTACTGCTGACAAGGCCTGTTCGATCCAGGTATCGAAGTCTTCCTCCCCTACAGGGACGGGCAGCTTCCCTGAAAATGTTCTCAGCTTCCGGTAGCTGGCCTCTACATGTACCGTACTTGTTTGCTGACACTTTGTGAGCAGATCTCCCAAAGCATTTAAAAGTTCTGGCCCTATGGCTGTAATGGGTGTCACCGGAGGTGTCATCCTTCTATGCCCCTCTGATGTATGGGGTATCCCTGGCGGTGATCCCGTTGGGGATGGCAGAGGTGACTCAGTTTTCACAGTTATTGCGTGCGCCAGACCATACGTTTTGTTATCCAGCGGCTGCACACTTTGTCCTTTAAGGTTCCCCGGTACTCCATCCATCCACTCTATAAGTGCATACTGAAATGAGGTGTCTGGGGCTGATTTCAGATCTATCACCCTTGGTATATTATTTGGGGATAGCGACACTGCAAGTCGCTCTGCCGCGTTCACTGACCATTCTTCTCCCGGGAGACTAATGACCACTGACTTGTCTGGGTTTGCCCTGGCTGCTTCGCACCACGCTTTCACTTCTAGCGGGTCCATGCCGGTACTTTTGGCGTATCTGCTTGCCATATACAGGATCCCGGAAACGATGCCCCCACGTGTAGCGATACCCCCAAACTAAGGGAGCCGCTGGTTTGCTTTTGGGCCCTGTACACAGCACAGCCAACCCCCGGCAATCTACTCAGCCCTTCTCTGGCACAGCTAGTCTAGGGGTGGTATTTCTATATAACTCTATAACAGTTTACACAGAATCCCACAATACCTTTCTTCTAGTGATACTATATATATATCTATATATATATATATATATTGTGAGGGGGTTAGCTCGGCAGCGGGTGTGTGTGACCCCCGGGATGGGCTCCCCACACAAAACAGGCCCAGCAAACGGAGGTTGTGGTTTTCAAAATCAAAAAGGTGCGGTTTATTTTCTATTTACAGTGACAAAACACAGCAAAGCAAAAGAAACATAACCAAAATAAATCCTGGTCAAGTTGACCTCTGACTAAACATACAGGTTTCCTAACTAACAACTGGGATCAGCCTAGTGCTGTCCTAGTCCCTAAGTCCCTGGTTTAGTAAAAGTCCAAACAAATAGCCACACAGGCTTTGCCTCACCGCACAGGGGTTCACTCTCCCTAGACAGTCCACACAGGTCTGGTTCCAGGCATGAGCTAACATCTAATGAAGCTGGGAGTTCTTATAGAGGCCTAAATGAGCTGACAAGGTTCAGCTGGTCTCCTCATCTCTGTCTGCACGACGCCCCACACTCTCCCTAGAGGTATGAGTCATCCATGAGCCCACTAGCCTTAGCTGGGCCTATACAACTCTCCACCTAGTTGTATAAGTCAGCGTAAAGCCTGAATCTGGGCGAAATATATCTACCCCCCTGGATGCAACCAGGTGACTTTACCTTCCTGCTGTCACATACCCCCCCCTCTTGTTTTAACCTCGGGGTTGGAACACCAGCAATCAGGCATTCATGTACTCGAGACAAAGCATCCACATTCCCCATTTGAACGCCAGGGCGATGCTTTACTGTGAAGTTGAATTCCTGGAGGGCCAGGAACCACCTATTCACTCTTCTATTTGTTTCCTTGTTTTGAGCCATCCACTTTAACGGAGCGTGATCCGTAACCATGTCAAAGTGCCTACCTAGCAGGTAGTACCGAAGGGAATCTAGAGCCCACTTCACCGCTAAACACTCCTTTTCAACGGTGGCGTAATTTACCTCATGGGACTTCAATTTCCTGCTGAGGTAAATGACTGGGTGCTCTTCCCCGTTCCAGACCTGGGACAATACTGCTCCTAACCCCACATCTGACGCATCACTTTGTACGACAAAGTCTTTAGAGAAGTCGGGTGAGTACAACACTGGCTGGCTACATAAGGCTTGTTTCAAAAATTGGAATGCTGCCTCAGCCTCGGGGGTCCATTTAATCATGACCGACCCTTTCCCCTTCGTCAGGTTGGTTAGGGGCACAGCCTTAGAAGCAAAGTGGGGAATGAATCGCCGATAATACCCAGCGATTCCCAGAAAGGCTCGTACCTGCTTCTTGCTGTTGGGACGTGGCCAACTCTGGATGGCCTCGACTTTGTTGAGTTGGGGTTTTATTACTCCCCTCCCAATGGTGTACCCAAGATATTTGGCCTCCTCCTGCCCAATGGTACACTTCTTGGGGTTAGCCGTAAACCCCGCTTCCCGAACAGAGTCCAGGACTGCTTGCACTTTTGGCAGATGTGAGGCCCAATCTGTGCTATGGACAATTACGTCATCCAGGTAAGCCGCAGCATACTTCCGATGGGGCCTCAGCATCTGGTCCATTTTCCGCTGGAATGTGGCCGGCGCATTCTGTAACCCGAACGGCATTCTTTTATATTGGAACGCCCCGTCTGGGGTTACAAATGCGGTTTTCTCTTTGGCCGACTTGGCCAGGGGGATTTGCCAATACCCTTTTGTTAGGTCAAGAGTCGTCATGTATCGGGCTGTTCCCAGCCGGTCGATCAACTCATCTATACGTGGCATGGGGTAGGTGTCAAATTTTGTAACTTTGTTCAACTGACGAAAATCGTTACAAAATCGCCAGCTCCCATCCGGTTTAGGCACCAACACGATGGGACTAGACCAATCACTTTGGGACTCCTCTATCACCCCTAAGTTCAGCATTTTCTGTACTTCCTCCCGTATTGCCTCCCGTCGAGCCTCTGGGATCCGATAGGGTTTTAACTTCACCCTTTCACCGGGCGGGGTAATGATGTCATGCTCTACCCCAGATGTTTGTCCCGGCAGCTCAGAGAATACCTCCTTGTTGCGAAGCACAAACTCCTTAACCTCCTGTTGTTGGGGTTGTGACAAGGTGGCTGCTATTCCAACCTCAGGAATCATGCAACCAGTTTGAGCTGGTGACCAAGTGTCTGCGACTAGGGACTCTCTATCCCTCCAGGCTTTCAACAGATTAACGTGATAGATCTGTTCGGGCTTTCGCCTTCCTGGTTGTCTGACCTTGTAATTCACTTCGCTCACTTTTTCCATTATCTCGTAGGGGCCTTGCCATTTGGCAAGGAATTTACTTTCAACCGTAGGGACAAGTACCAATATCCTATCCCCCGGGGAAAAGGTACGGGTCTTGGCTCCACGGTTGTACACTCTCTGCTGTGCCAACTGCGCTTGGGCCAAATGTTCCTTCACGATGGGCATTACCTGTGCAATTCGATCTTGCATCAGGGCGACATGCTCAATCACACTCCTGTGGGGAGAACTCTCACTTTCCCAAGTTTCCTTGGCAATATCCAACAGCCCTCTTGGGTGTCTCCCATACAGTAACTCAAAGGGGGAGAATCCCGTAGAGGATTGGGGCACCTCCCTAATAGCAAACATCAAATAAGGAAGTAAACAGTCCCAATCCTTTCCATCTCTATCCACCACTTTCTTCAACATTTGTTTTAGGGTTTTGTTGAATCTTTCAACCAGCCCATCGGTTTGGGGGTGATACACAGACGTACGCAATTGCGTCACTTTGAACAATTTACACAGCTCTTTCATAACCCGGGACATAAAGGGTGTACCTTGGTCCGTAAGCAGTTCTTTACAAATACCCACCCGGCTAAAAACAAGAGATAGCTCTTTGGCTATGGTTTTGGCCGAGGTATTTCGGAGAGGGATCGCTTCTGGATAACGGGTGGCATAGTCCATTATAACTAATATGTACTGGTGCCCCCTAGCGGACTTGATTATAGGACCTACCAAATCCATGGCGATCCTCTCAAACGGGACCTCAATGATGGGTAGAGGGACCAGCGGGCTACGGAAATGTGGCATCGGGGCCAACCTCTGACACACAGGGCAGGAGGAACAATAATTTTCTACGTCCTTCATCACCCCCGGCCAATAGAATCTCTGTAATACCCTCTCTCGGGTTTTCTCTGTCCCCAGATGACCTCCAAGAATGTGCCCATGGGCCAACTCCAACACCAACTTCCTGTAAGGTTTGGGCACCACAAGCTGCTCAACGGTTTCTTCTGCCCTTTTTGCCACCCGATACAGTAGGTCCTTCTCTACGCTGAAGTATGGGTAAGTGCAGGTATTATCTGGGTTCACTAACTCGCCATCTATTTTCACTACGTTTTCCCGTGCCTTTATTAGGGCGGGGTCTTTCAACTGTTCTGTGGCAAAGTTTTCCCTGTGAACCTCAAGATCAGAAAACTCCACAGACGGTAGGTTTTCGTCTGAGGAGGTGGGCTCCTCTCCAGTTTCTTGAGTCTCCCCTGCCAATACTGATAAGGGAAATTCCGGAGAGTCCTCACCACTCTCAGGGGAGTTCTGGCTATCACATTCCTGGTACATAGGGGCACCAGTGAGGGGCTCAGGATCATCCCACAGTTCCCAGAACTTCGGAAAATCCCTTCCCACAATGGCGTCATGCGGTAACTGAGATACTAAGCCCACTGGATGAGAGAGGGTACCTTTGGGGGTCTCGAAACACACTGTAGTCACTGGATACTCTCGGGTGTCCCCATGCACACAAATAACAGCTACCTTGCTATTCCCAGAGACCTCTGTTTTAACTAACTCAGCCTTTATCAGGGTCACAAGGCTACCTGAATCCAGCAATACCACAACATTTCTACCATTAACACACATTTTGCATAAATGTTTCTCAGTTCCTCGAATGGCAGTGCATGCGACTGTCGCACACAGCGACTGACGTCTGCCCGTCAGAAAGTCACACTGCATGGGTTCCTCCACAACCGGGCAATTGGCTGCAATATGTCCCGCTTGCCAGCAGCGGTAGCAAACGATCCTTCTTGCCGCCTCTTGAGCCGCTGATTTCCCAGGCTGTTCTCGCCAAACTTGGGGTAGAGCTCCCACCCTCTCACTCTCTCCACCCTCACCCCTTGGAATCCTCTTATCCGCCCCTGGGGATGGTCTGGTCTTAGGGTGGAAAGTCCGAGTGTCTCTGGAAGAGGCCGTCAGGTTCTCTGTAGCCAAGTATTTCTCCACACGATCCACAAGACCATCGGCCGTCTCTGGGTCTCCATGGCTTACCCACTTTTGGATGGCAGTAGGAAGAGCTCTCAAAAACCGATCCATTACAACACGTTCCACAATCTTTGGTGCGGACAAAGTCTCTGGCTGTAGCCACTTTCTGCTCAGGTGAATGAGATCATACATTTGAGACCTGGGGGGTTTTCCAAGCTGGAAAGTCCAGTTATGCACACGCTGAGCCCGGACAGCCTGGGTGACACCCAGCCTTGCCAATATTTCAGCTTTTAGCATCACATAGTCTTTTGCTTGGTTAGGCTCTAGGTCATAGTAAGCTTTCTGCGATTCACCAGTTAACAGAGGAGCCACCAGTCCAGCCCACTGCTCCTCAGGCCACTTTTCTCTTTCAGCGGTCCTTTCAAATGTGGTCAAAAATACCTCTGGATCATCCTCTCCAGTCATTTTTGTCAATAAACGACTCACCCCAAAGGACGCGGTATTAGTGGGACGGCTTTCCTCACTGGTCTGCGGACGTTGCTGCATTACTGCTTCCATCTGTTGTTGTAGTCTCTGCTCTTGCTTCTGCAACAGGTCTATGAAGCGGGCCTCAGATTGCTGCTGGGCTCGTTGCTGAGCCTCCAGACTCTGTTGCAAAGTTGCGTTTGTCTGCTGCTGGGCTGCAAGGCTCTGTTGTTGAGCTGCAAGGCTCTTTTGCAAACCTGCATTTGTCTGCTGTTGATTGGCATTTGCTAGAGCCAGCTGCTTCAGTATCTCCTCCATGCTGGCTTAAAAAAAAACTGCCACTGGTTCTCCACCAACTGTGAGGGGGTTAGCTCGGCAGCGGGTGTGTGTGACCCCCGGGATGGGCTCCCCACACAAAACAGGCCCAGCAAACGGAGGTTGTGGTTTTCAAAATCAAAAAGGTGCGGTTTATTTTCTATTTACAGTGACAAAACACAGCAAAGCAAAAGAAACATAACCAAAATAAATCCTGGTCAAGTTGACCTCTGACTAAACATACAGGTTTCCTAACTAACAACTGGGATCAGCCTAGTGCTGTCCTAGTCCCTAAGTCCCTGGTTTAGTAAAAGTCCAAACAAATAGCCACACAGGCTTTGCCTCACCGCACAGGGGTTCACTCTCCCTAGACAGTCCACACAGGTCTGGTTCCAGGCATGAGCTAACATCTAATGAAGCTGGGAGTTCTTATAGAGGCCTAAATGAGCTGACAAGGTTCAGCTGGTCTCCTCATCTCTGTCTGCACGACGCCCCACACTCTCCCTAGAGGTATGAGTCATCCATGAGCCCACTAGCCTTAGCTGGGCCTATACAACTCTCCACCTAGTTGTATAAGTCAGCGTAAAGCCTGAATCTGGGCGAAATATATCTACCCCCCTGGATGCAACCAGGTGACTTTACCTTCCTGCTGTCACAATATATATATATATATATATATATATGGACTCCAACACCAGATTTGAGAAAAGGTAAAAAGGTTTACTTGTAGATAAAAGGGGGTTAACAATTAATATTACATATAACACATGCATGCAGAGCCCTGCAGTAATACTAACAGTAGTTAATGATAATGCGCAATTAGTTCTAACACACACCAACATATAGCTTGGGTCCCCGTTAGCAATATGGCGCCCAACAGTACTATCAACTCCCAGTCAGGCGTGACTTAACTAAAACTCAGTCTCTAGAGAAGGAATCTTCGCATGCCAGATGATCGGTGGTACACATACAGGAACAATATTTGTAATCCAACAAGGTCTAAGGTAATGGAACAACTCCCCGGAGACTATGTGACTCAGTCCTCGAACTAGTCTCCTGAAAGGAAAGGGGAAATATCACCCGATGGGCCAAGGCAGTCTATAGGCCTAGTAAAGTACTCAAGTATGGTTGTGAGCAGGTGCTCTCTCACCCCTCTGGACTCGATCCCAGTCCGGGACTCCCACCGCTGTGTTCACACACACAGGATCTGCCACCGCCTGATCTCTGGTTCACTGACGTCCCTCAAGCAGGTAGATGTCTGTCGCCGCACAGGCTCCACAGCGAGGTGGAAGGCTCTCTGGAAGTCCGCAAGGCCCAGGCCTCAGGCCTTCAACTCGCAGCAGGTCCGCACAGGAAGTCCTCTTGCCAGCCGCGCGGTGTCCAAAGAGACCGGGCTAAGCCTCGCCCTCCCCTTTTATACCCCACCCATGAGTCTCTGTGGCAGCCCAATGCACCCTGGGTGCAAACGGGGTTCTGGGTAACGTAGTCCATGGGGCCTCAACGGAGACCCCGCTACACACTCCCCCCACTTAAACTCTTTGGTCCCCAAAGATATTTGTCAACAAACACTACCCACAACATTAGACAAAGTTGCGTATGATGTTGGCAGAGGAAATTCCCACCAAAAATGAGAGGGTGAACTTCCTCACCCACAGGTCACACTATCATAAGTGGCCTGCCTAACTGTGCCAGGGGGTGAGTTGGGGTTGCCCTCCACCAAATGAACAGTGGAGGGATCAGGGCTTTTTGCACTCCTCCTTGCAGTTGCCACCGTCTCCTCCGAGCTTCTCCTCATTTGTGGGTAGGTCAGCCTTCTGGGGGGCCTTATGGCCCTTTTCACCCTTCTCTCTCTTGGGGTTTCTGGCTTCAACACTGTAGGTTCCTCTTCTGGAACAGACATGTCAGCTTCCACTGTTTCTGAAACATTTAACTCAAGAACAGGAGGGTTCACAGAACATCTTGGATCCTCCTCTTGGAGCGAGTCAAAGGCATCTTCCCATGAGTCTGATAGAGGGATGGACGGGATAAATTCAGTAGCTTCTGCATTCAGTGTACTGTCTATGGTGTCTTCCAAAGGTGGGAGGTCTATAGCAGAAGTCACTGGGGCCTGGGAAGGCCATAGCCATCCCAACTCTTCACTTTCATCCTCACTAGGCTCAGAGGCATCTGCTTCTTCAGACTGGGATGTCTGAGACCGGGTGTTTGGCCTGGGAGTATCCAGGATGGACGTTGGCTCAGAGGAATCCTTCACAGGGGGCATCCGGACTGTTCGGCAAGTGGGAGTATGTGGTTCCGGTGCCAAGTCTTCAAAGGCCCCACCTTTCCCTCTGGCTTCAGCTGATAGACTGGTAGGCCGGGTAACTTCTTACAAATAACATATGGCTCCGGTCTCCAGCTGTCTGCAAGCTTGTGCTTCCCAGGGACTCCCAAGTTTCGTAACAACACTCTGTCCCCTGGTTGCAGATCCTGAATTCGGACCTTCAGGTCGAAGAAGTTTCTCTTGTTGCGGGCTCCCCTTTGATCGGAAGCCGCTTGGGCCTGCTCATAGGCCAACTGTAAACTGTGTCTCAGCCGGTCCACATAACCCTTATGAGAAGTGGCCGAGGAATGGTCTATGGAGGTGCCAAAGGCCAGGTCTACGGGTAGTCTTGCTTCTCTCCCAAACATGAGTCGGTAGGGAGAGTACCCTGTAGCATCACTGGTTGTGCTGTTGTAAGCATGCACAATTGCTGCTATGTGCCTGCTCCAATGCTGCTTCTTTTCACTTTCTAGAGTTCCCAGCATATTGAGTAGGGTTCGGTTGAACCTTTCCGGCTGGGCATCCCCTTGCGGATGGTAGGGAGTGGTTCGGGTCTTCTTGATCCATAAGGAGTCCAAGAGCTTCCGGATCAGTCGACTTTCAAAGTCCCTTCCTTGATCCGAGTGGAGTCGCTGTGGTAGCCCATAGTGCACAAAGTATTTTTCCATGAGTACCTTGGCCACTGTGGAAGCCTTCTGGTCTTTGGTTGGGAAGGCCTGGGCATACGGGGTGAAATGATCAGTTATCACCAGAACATTTCCTAGTCCACTCAAGTCGGGCTCGAGGCAGAGGAAATCAATGCATACCAAATCCATTGGGCCTTGACTCTGTAGGTGGCCCATTGGGGCAGCTTGATGGGATAGAGTTTTCCGCTGGATGCAGCGTGCGCATGAATGGCAGTATTCCTCTACTTCAGCCCTAATACAGGGCCAATAGAACTGACTCCTGACAAGTTGGAAGGTCCTTTCAGCTCCTAAATGACCATGATGGTCGTGTAAGGCAGCCAAGACAGTCCCCCGGTGCTTCTTAGGCAAGAACAATTGCCATTTGTCTTCCAGGTCATCAGAGGGGCCCCTTCGGTAGACCACCCCTTGATGCACCTGCAACCTGTCCCACTCCTTCCGCAGCAGACAAACTTCCTTTGAAGGGTGATGCAAGAGCCTATCTGGATCCTGACTCTCCTGGGCCTCGAGGGCCAATTTCCCCAAAGGATCTTCCATCTGATCACACCTCAATTCTTTTTTTGACAGCTTGGGTAAATCATCTTCCTCTAACTGAGTGACTCCACAGTATTGCTTGGGGACTCCCAGTACTGTGACTCCTATCTCTTCTGCTCTGGACCCCCACTGGCTTGGAGTTCGGCCTCTTGACAGAGAGCCCGCACCCCATCCAGTGCCATCTGGGTCCAGTCTTCTGTGCGGCTAGTGGGAGCATGAGACCTTCTGGACAGGGCATCCGCATCTCAATTTCCGGCCCCAGGTCTGTATTTCAGGCTAAAGTTGAATCCAGACAGTGCAGCCAGCCATCGATGGCCCGTGGCATCCAGTTTTGCTGTGGTGAAAAGATAAGTAAGGGGATTGTTGTCAGTTTTCACAGTGAATTCTGCCCCATACAGATAGTCCTTAAGCTTATCAACTACAGCCCACTTATGTCACGTACCTGATGGTAGTGAGCCCGAATTGCAGGGGACGGCCTCCCTTACGGCTCCCACTCCCGGCCCCCTGGTAAGGTAACAGTTGGCACAGGAGTAAGGAGTGGCACGGGTGCCTGGCAGGATCAACTGTGGTGAGGTGGTGATTCAAACACCCGGAAGCTTCCTTGCAGAATACCGGAACTGGAACGGCTAGCAGGCAGGTTCAGCTTAGCAGGCTGGATCTGGGACAGCTCAGCAGACTGGATCGGTCTCGCAAACTGGATCGGAACCAGGAACAGGGTAGTAAACAGGCCGGGTCAGATATCAGGCGGGCAGCAGAAGTACAGGATGCAGGCAAAGGGTAGTCACAACAAGCCGGGGTCGGGTGCAGGCAGATAACAGGTTGGTCAAGGTAAGCCGGGTCTTTTAGCACAGGTATGGTCTCAGATCAGGGTTTAGCACACAACGCTGTAGAGCAGACAGCAGGGACTGTCTGTAAATGACAGGTTTAAATAGTCTCTCTGGCGCCACCCGCTGGACGCACGCGCGAACGGAGACCAGGAAGTCCGGGGCGCCTGTTTCTGGCAGGATCTCCATGACATTGCCCCCCCCAAGGGGCAGCCTCCGGATGCCCATCCGGGCGAACTTTTCAGGGTGAGACCTTTTAAAGGACTGTACCAGACTCTTAGCGTGGATGTTCCCCTCGGGCTCCCAAGAATTCTCTTCGGGTCCATACCCCTTCCACTTTATGGTTCTGGTTCTTTCTCCTCCTGTAATCCAGGATAGCCTCTACTTCAAACTCCTCTTCCCCGTCTATAATAACAGGGTCAGGGGTAACAGAGCTTCGGCCAGGAAAGGGATTGGAAATAGATGGTTTCAACAGTGACACATGGAATACTGGGTGGATCTTCAGTGAATCCGGGAGTTCCAGTTCAAAAGCCACTTCATTGATTTTCCTTTTAACCGGAAAAGGTCCTAGGAACTTGGGACCCAATTTCTTTGAAGGGCATGCCATCCTCAAGTTCACTGTAGACAGCCACACCAGGTCACCGGGTACCAGTACCAACTCACCCCGTCTCTTCTTGTCAAAAGTTAATTTGTTGTGTTCCTGGGTCCTGGTCATAGTTTCCTGCAAAAGTTGGTTATTGGTGGAAAAGAAATTTATTTTCTCCTGTACTGTTGGCACCGCACATTCGGGAAGAGAATTGGGTAGGAATGAAGGGTGAAAACCAAAGTTGGCAAAGAACGGGGTCTGCTTGGTGGCGGAGTGGATGGAGTTGTTGTAGGCGAATTCGGCCAAAGGAAGCAGGGAAATCCAGTTATCTTGTGTAAAAGAGGAGAAGCAGCGCAGGTACTGCTCCAGAGTTTGGTTAGTCCTCTCAGTCTGTCCATTGGTCTGGGGGTGATAGGCAGAAGAGAATGACAGTTCTATATCCAAGGCCTTACAGAGGGACCTCCAGAAGCGGGAGGTGAACTGTACCCCTCGATCTGAAACAATGTTGGCTGGTACCCTGTGGAGTCTGACGATTTCCTTGATAAATGCCTGTGCTGTTTCAGGGGCAGAGGGAGTGCCTTTCATAGGAATAAAGTGTGCCATTTTGGAAAGATGATCGACTATCACAAAGATAGTGGTATGATCTTCTGCTGGAGGTAACTCGACAATGAAGTCTATGGATAACATCCTCCATGGTCTGTCTGGAACAGGCAAAGGTCTTAATAAGCCCCAGGCCTTGGTTCTATGAGTCTTGTTCCTGATGCAGGTAGTGCAGGACTCCACAAATTCTTTACAATCTTCCCGTAATTGAGGCCACCAAAAGGTATGCTGTACCAAGTCGGTGGTCTTCGCTATGCCAAAGTGCCCGGCTAATGCATGGTCGTGGCAGAGTTCCAGGACAGATACTCGTAGATCCTCGGGGATATAGATCTTGTCCTTATGCCAGAGCAACCCGTCCTTAACCTGCAGTTCCAATTCAGGAGAGGGCAACTGCCCTGCGGAGGCTTGTTTAAGTCTGGAGAGCAGGTTTTCCTGAAGCAAGAGGAAATTCCCAGGGGCAAGGATGGTATCCGGAAGAGAAACTTCTTTGGGTTTGTGAAACATCCGAGACAAGGCGTCAGGCTTAGTGTTCTTGGAGCCTGGACGATACGTGACATGGAACGAAAACCTGGAGAAAAAGAGCGCCCATCTGGCCTGTCGTGGTTTCAGTCTCTTTGCGGATCTCAGATATTCCAGGTTCTTATGGTCAGTAAATATCAGAATTGGATGGGCAGCTCCCTCCAGCAGATAGCGCCATTCTTCTAGCGCAGACTTAATCGCCAGCAACTCCCGATCCCCCACATCGTAGTTCCTCTCTGCTGTTGACAACTTGCGTGAGAAGAAGGCCACTGGGTGAAGCAGGGCCTTGGTTCCTTGTCTCTGGGACAATATTGCCCTACAGCGATTTCGGATGCGTCTACCTCGAGGACGAATGGCAAAGAGGAATCCGGATGCTTTAAGACGGAGGCAGAGGTAAAAAGTCCCTTAAGGGCCTCAAAGGCCTTTTGGGCCTCGGAGGACCAATGGAAGCGGTTCCTGTGTTGGGTTAATTGAGTGATTGGTGCAATGATGGCCGAGAATCCTCTGATGAACTTGCGGTAAAAATTGGCAAAACCGACAAAACGTTGGATTCCCTTCTTGTCTGTAGGGACTGGCCAGTCTAGGATTGCAGCAATCTTCTGGGGGTCCATCTCGATGCCCTCACTGGAGATGATTAATCCCAAGAATGGTATACTTCCCTGCTCGAACGCACATTTTTCGGCTTTCGCATATAGGCCATGTTGTCGAAGCCGGGCTAACACACTCTTGACATGCCTGCGATGGGATTCAAGGGAGGAAGAGAAAATTAATATGTCGTCTAGATAGACGATAACAAATAAGTCCAGAAAGTCCCGAAGGGCATCATTAATGAAGTATTGAAACGTGGCGGGGGCGTTGCACAACCCGAAAGGCATCACCAAATACTCGAAGTGCCCAAATCGAGTACGGAAAGCAGTCTTCCACTCATCTCCGTCCCTGATGCGGACCAAATTATAGGCTCCACGGAGATCAAGCTTGGTGAAGACATTGGCAGCCCCCAGTCTCTGGAATAACTCTGGCATCAAAGGAAGGGGATAACGGTTCTTCACCGTAATTTTATTTAATTTGCGGTAATCCACGCAAGGACGAAGGGTATGGTCCTTTTTCTCGACGAAAAAGATGCCCGCGCCTGCTGGAGACGTGGATGGGCGAATAAACCCCTTCTTCAGGTTCTCGTCAACGTGTTCCCTTAGTGCCCCCTGTTCAACCTCTGTCAACGGAAAAATCCTTCCAAATGGGATTTCAGCCCCAGGTAATAGTTCAATGGGGCAGTCGTAGGCTCGATGGGGTGGTAGAACCTCCGCCCGTTGTTTACTGAATACATCCAGGTACTCATGATAGACTTCTGGAATAGACTGACGTAATTCAGCTTCTGAATCCAGGCAGAGCAGGTTAGACGGCCCATGAGGGGCGTGAGAGCCACAGAACTGCTGGCAGTAAGGTGAAGAAAAGGTGACTTCCCCTGTGGCCCAGTTGATGGCAGGGTTGTGAGCTTGCAGCCAGGGCATACCGAGGATCACAGGGAATAATGGAGAAGAGATGATGTCCATACGTAACAGTTCGTGGTGGGAGCTGGAAATGACAGCAGAAATAGGAGCAGTCTCTAGAACTACAGGGCCGGATTTAATAGCAGACCCATCAGCCAGGTGAACAGAGAGTCCATGGGTCTTGGGAAGGAGAGGAATCCGATGTTTAGCAGCGAATGAAGAGTCCATGAAACAACTGCAGGCCCCAGAATCAATAATGGCGGGGGTTGGTAGGGTCTTTCCGGAAAGCTGCAATGAGACTGAAAGGGCCAGGTGAGATGCGGTCTTGGCTATAGGACCCATGTATTCAGGAATCATAGAGAGACATTTACGGAGCTTCAGAGGGCAGTTCCTAACGTAATGTCCGGGCCCTCCGCAATACAGACACAGATTGTTCATCCGACGACGTTGTCGCTCCTCCGGGGTAAGGGAAAGACGAAGAACCCCAAGCTGCATGGGCTCAGGTGCGTTGGGTGCGGAAGCTGGTGATGCAGCGGGTACTGGGTGCAGGTGACTTGGAGCCCTTGGGAGCATCCAGGTTGGGTGAGAAAACCCTGTAGCTCTCTCAGCCCTTCGTTCTCTTAGGCGTCGATCGATCTGTATGGTTAAATCGATCAACGCATTCAAAGTCTGTGGCACCCCAACTCTAGCCAGCTCATCTTTCAGAGAATCAGAGAGTCCCATGCGGAACTGGTGACGGAGAGCGGCATCGTTCCAGTCTGTATCTGCGCTCCACCGCCTAAACTCGGCCACGTAGTCCTCTGCCGCCCTGCGTCCCTGCTGAAGGGTACGCCAAGCCGCTTCTGCAGTTGCTGAAAGCTGGGGATCCTCGTATAGCTGAGCCATAGCGTCAAAGAAGGAGGCAAGGTTGGTCAGAACTATGTCCTTTCGTTCCAGGAGACGGCGGGCCCAGGCTTGGGGGTCCCCGGTAAGCAGGGAAACCACAAGGCCCACTTTAGTGATTTCCAGAGCGAAGGTTCGTGGCTGGAGGGTGAAGTATAGTTCGCAGGAGTTGCGAAAAGCCCTAAAGCTACTTCGATTTCCGGAAAATCTTTCGGGTGCAGGGACCCTAGGTTCTGGAGGAAGCATTACTATTGTTTGGGTTGGCTCAGTCCCAGAGTAAGAGGTGGAAGCATGGGGAAATCCATTTTATTATTGTAGTGCTGTTTTGTGAGCTGGGTTGGACTTGGTGGAGAAGTATCCCACTGTATATACTATTCAAGTGGGAGATTTCTCTCTCAGGGATTTGTTTGAGTCAAATGTCATATGTATAATTTTTATTTCTTTACCAAGTAAAAGTATTCCTTCTTGGTTGAACTACTCCTTGTGTGGGACTCTGTCTTTTGCAGCTGTGTGGCAGGAAAACCACAACGAGGTAACCATATTTGATTATATTTATTGTTTGTGATATCATTGTGGCCCTCTATAGCCTTCTAGGGATCCACAATCACATTTTTGCTATTACTATCCAGTTGTGTCAAAAGGGAACTAAGCCAAACTTACAGGGGTTGATAGGCAGAGTACAGGCCCAAAACTTAAACCAGCAGCTCCTACAGGTGTAGTGCTACACTAACTACCAGGCTGATCAAGCCTACAGCTCGTCAGCTTTCACATAAGTTTTCACCAACCTTTTGCTCTCCTAGACAGAAGTTGTCTGATGTTCCCAGGCCAAGAGCATTGGTTGTCTGTCACAGGTGAGTTTAAATTGGCCTGGGAGAGAAAACAAAGATCCAAACTGGACCATGGATCAGAGATCCCTGAATGTGTAGGAGAGGAGCCTGGGAGATGTATAAACCCTGAACAGGACTTTTCCTGGCTCTCTCTGGGACGCTCTGATACATATGCCCCTCCCCTTGTTTCAACCCCAGGGTTGAAACACCTGTGGCCCAACAGGAGTGAACACGGGACAGGGCATCTACATTTCCCATCTCAACACCTGACCTGTGTTTTACCGTGAAGGAGTAATCCTGTAGAGCCAAAAACCACCGGTTCACCCGTCTATTAGTCTCCTTCTTTTGGGCCATACATTTCAGGGGAGCATAGTCAGTTATTAACTCAAACTGGCGCCCTAACAAATAGTACCTCAGCGCATCCACAGCCCACTTTATGGCTAAACATTCTTTTTCAATGACTGCATACTTTTTCTCATGGTCATTGAGCTTTCTGCTGAGGTACACCATAGGGTGTTCTTCCCCATTGTGTACCTGTGACAAAACTACCCCGATACCTACATCAGAGGCATCCGTCTGAACCAAAAAGTCTTTGGAGAAATCGGGGGAGTACAGTACTGGATGTGCACAAAGAGCCTTCTTTAGGATTTGGAAAGATTCTTCTGCTACTGGGGACCATTTCACCATTACAGAGTTTTTCCCTTTGGTAAGGTCTGTCAGTGGGGCAGCTATAGTTGCAAAATTTGGGATAAACCTTTTATAATACCCCGCAATCCCAAGAAAGGTCCTAACCTGCTTCTTATTTGCAGGACGTGGCCACTCCTGGATGGCTTCTATTTTATTCATTTGGGGTTTAATGACTCCACGGCCAATAGTGTAGCCCAAATACCTGGCTTCCTCTAAACCAATGGCACATTTTTTTGGGATTCGCCGTAAAACCATCCTTGAAGAGGGAATCAAGGACAGCTTGGACACAGGGAAAGTGAGACTCCCAGTCAGTGCTATGCACCACTATGTCATCCAGGCTGCAGTATACTGTCGGTGAGGTCTTAGGGTCCTGTCCATGGCCCTCTGAAATGTTGCAGGGGCATTTTGCAACCCAAAATCATTTTCTTATACTGAAACGACCCCTCCGGGGTCACAAACTCAGTCTTTTCTTTGGCGCTACCAGTCAGGGGTATTTGTTAGTATCCTTTGGTCAAGTCCAAAGTGGTCAGATAACGGGCTTTGCCAAGTCGGTCTATAAGTTTGTCTACCCTGGGCATTGGGTACGTGTCAAACTTTGTTACTGCATTAAGTTTTCTGAAGTCGTTACAAAACCTCCAAGTACCATCTGGTTTTGGGACTAACACGATGGGGCTAGACCAGTCACTATTGGTCTCCTCAATGACATCTAGCTCCAACATCCTTTTAACTTCATCACTGATGTCCTTTCTTCTAGCCTCAGGAATTCGGTACGGTTTGAGCTTGACACCGACCCCAGGTTAAGTAACAATATCATGCTGAACTGCCGAAGTCGTGCCAGGTTACTCCGAAAACTTCTTACACGGAGGTTCGCAACTGCGTCACCTTAAATAACTTGCACAGTTCCCTAGTTATTCGTGACATAAATGGGGGGCCCTGGTCCGTAAGCACCTCCTTAGGGATTCCAACACGACTGAACACCATAAACAGCTCTTTGGAAAGGTTCTTAGCAGATGCAGTGCGTAAGTGAACTGCCTCTGGGTAACGGGGTAGCATAATCCATGATTGCAAGATCATGCTGATGACCCCAGGCAGATTTAGAGAGTGGACCCACAAGGTCCATGGCGATCCTTTCAAAGGGCACCTCAATAATGGGTAAGGGCCAGTGGCACCGCCACTGAAAGACAATACACAGATTCATGCATTGCAAGGCAAGGGAAAAGGGTCCGTGTGCTACATATGGGGGACAAACTGGCTGAATATGGGGGGAACTGGCTGTATATGGGGGACAAAATGGCTGAATATGGGGGGAACTGGCTGAATATGGGGGACAAACTGGCTGAATATGGGGGACAAACTGGCTGAATATGGGGGCACACTGGCTGTATATGGGGGCACACTGGCTATATATGGGGACAAACTGGCTGCATATGGGGGCACACTGGCTGTATATGGGGGGCACACTGGTTTTATATATATATATATATATATATATATATGGGGGCACACTGGCTGTATATGGGGACAAACTGGCTGTATATGGGGGGCACACTGGCTGTATATATGGGGGCACACTGGTTATATATATATGGGGGCACACTGGCTGTATATGGGGACAAACTGGCTGTATATGGAAACAAACTGGCTGCATTTTAGGGGGCAAACTGGTGGTGTTTGGGCACAGTGGCTGCGTTTAATGGGCACAGTGGCGGCAATTGATTTTTTTTTTCAGTTTGTTTGCGCCCCCCAAAAATTTTGAGCACCAGCCGCCACTGGTAAGGGCCTTAATGGACTTCGGAAGTGGGATAGTGGGCCTGACATTTGACACACAGGACAAAATTGACAATAATTTTCAATATCTTTCTGTATCCCGGGCCAGTAAAACCTGCGCAACACCCTTTAGTGGTTTTCTCAACCCCTAAATGACCTCCTAGCAAGTGCCCATGGGCAAGTTCCAACACCACCCGTCTGTATGGCTTAGGGACCACGAACTGTTCAACCACTTCATCATTCTTTTTACATGCACGATACAGTAAATTCTCATTGCTGCTGAAATAAGGAAAACAGGGCCTGTCCCCTGGTTCAACAGGTACATCATTAATCATTACTACTGTAGCACATGGACTCTTTTCCCTTGCCTTGGCTCAATTGCAGGAAAAAGGCACACCGTACTATGTGCCCGTACCCTCCTGGATGAGGAGGTTAAGCGGTGTTATGTATTTGGGTCCCACAGCTAGGTTCCTCCATCAATTGGTTCTCGTCTCCCACCCCATTTAGGGGTGCTATATACCCAAATTTAGGGGCTGGTCTGAGATAGTAGTTGGGCTCAGACCATTCTCAATTTATAGGTTGTGCTGTTTTATTTCCAGGATGGTATACTGGTGTGCAGTTCCCTGTGGCCTATAGGTGGCACTGCCATAATGGGTCAGGGTGGAACCACTGGTATTAGTGCACTCAACTCGCTGGCTTTTTCTTGTTGAGACATAGCACTAGCATAGGAAAAGGGTGGAAGAGAGACAGGACAGCAAAGTTTGGGAGGTCAGTCCAGGCACAAATGGATATCACAAACTCTACTCTATCCCAGAGTAGGGTTAGCTCACCCAGGTAGTCTCCTACAAAGTGGATCCTAGCAGCCGAAGTGATGCTCAAACATTTGATCAGGTTCTTTTCCTAGATGCGATTGGAAGACTCTCTGCCACAGAATCTATCAGACCCCCAACCTCTTAGCTTCTGGTACTTAAGGACAGGTGCCAGCAGCAGCACACTACTAGGCCCTTGGTGGATAGAAGAATCCCTCCAGAGAGTTACCGGGCCCCTTCCTTCACCGTGAACTCTCACCAGTCCGTCAGAAAGGTCCTCCCCCGGCCTCCTCTTCTTAGAAGCGGGCTCCATCGCGAGGGACACCCTGGGACTTCTCCTCCTCGAAGCGGGCTCCAGCTAAAGGTGCTGGGCCCAGTGTTGAAGATGCAGCCCCAGGACTACAGGTGCCTGGGACTGATACACACGTGGCCCCATCCACCACACCTAATCAAGATGCTGATTAGACAGCATAATTATTGCACAGGTGTGCCTTAGGCTGGCCACAATAAAAGGCCACTCTAAAATGTGCAGTTTTATCACACAGCACAATGCCACAGATGTTGCATGTTTTGAGGGAGCGTGCAATTGGCATGCTGACTGCAGGAATGTCCACCAGAGCTGTTGCCCTTGAATTGAATGTTCATTTCTCTATCATAAGCCATCTCCGAAGGCGTTTCAGAAAATTTGGCAAGTACATCCAACCAGCCTCACAACTGCAGACCACATGTAACCACACCAGCCCAGGACAACCACATCCAGCATCTTCTCCTCCAAGATTGTCTGAGACCAGCCACATGGACAGCTGCTGCACAAACTGTCAGAAACCGTCTCGGGGAAGTTCAGCTGCATGCTCGTCGTCTTCATCGGGGTCTCAACCTGACTGCAGTTAGTCGTCTTAACCGACCTGAGTGAGGAAATGCTCACACACAGGTGCATTTTATCGATGGCATTTTGAATGCACAGAGATATAGTGATGAGATCCTGAGGCCCATTGTTGTGCCATTCATCCACGACCATCACCTCATGTTGCAGCATGATAATGCACGGCACCATATTGCAAGGATCTGTACACAATTCCTGGAAGCTGAAAACAACCCAGTTCTTGCATGGCTAGCATACTCACCGGACATGTCAACCATTGAGCATGTTTGGGATTCTCTGGATTGGTGTATATGACAGCGTGTTCCAGTTCCTGACAATATCCAGCAACTTCGCACAGCCATTGAAGAGGAATGGACCAACCTTCCACAGGCCACAATCAACAGCCTGATCAACTCCATGTGAAGGAGATGTGCTGCACTGCGCGAGGCAAATGTTGGTCACACTAGATACTAAATGGTTTTCGGACCCCTCCTCCAATACAATAAAATTGCACACTTTAGAGTGGCCTTTTATTGTGGCCAGCCTAAGGCACACCTGTGCAATAATCATGCTGTCTAATCAGCATCTTGATATGCCACACCTGTGAGGTGGATGGATTATCTCGACAAATGAGAAGTGCTCACTAACACAGATTTAGTCAGATTTGTGAACAATATTTGAGAGAAATAGGCCTTTTGCGTACATAGAAAAAGTCATAGATCTTTCAGTTCAGCTCATGATAAATAGGGGCAAGCACAAAAGTGTTGCGTTTATAATTTTGCTCAGTGTATATAAATATATATATATATTTGAGTTTTAATTACTTTGTTAATTTCTAAAAAGATGAGTACATAAAGATAAAATGTCATATAAGAAAAGGTAATGATGTAAATATTGAGACAATACTAACGTTAAAAGCATTTGTTAACCCCAAAAAATGAATAAATATTGATCCTGTTTCTTTAAAGCATTTTATACAGCACAGTACTTGTGCTGTGTAATTTGGCCCCCTGTAACACCTGTAATACCTGGTTGATCCTGACAGTTTCTGCCCTCCCCTATGTAAACTGACCACGGTGTATCAAGGCTGCTGAGCCCTGACAGCGTGGTCAGTTTATGTGCCTCCGTCATCCTCAGCCTGCTATCTGCAGTTCTTCTCTCTGCTTCTGTGTCCTCCACCCCCTCCCCTCTCTGCCTGTGTGTGAACCGTCCCTCCCCTTCTATCACCGCTCCGAGCAGCTCGCACATTACTGCTCCCAATCACTGCCAGCCCCTTTGCTAGGATTATATGATGTGTACACTATAATATAATCCTAGTGGAGGGGCTGGCAGTGGCTGGGTGCCCTGCTTTAACAACCACTTTAACAAGGCGCGTACACATTATACATTTATTGGGCTACTGAAAAGCTAAGTTGCCACATTAGCTACAGTCAAAATGAGGAAAAGCAAAAATAAGTGAATGATGATTCAAGAAAAGCCTTTCTGGTATTTCATAGAGGAGTGAAGTGCAATGCACAATATTTACTGGGAGAAGCAGGTATCACACATTGGGTACTGTAATAAAGGGGTCCTTTTTTTTTTTATATGCCTGCTAATCACAGCTTGCTTTTCTCAGTGTACTTGAAGTACTGACAGGAGCAACGAAGGAGTTAGTTTCTACTCTGCTGCTTCTATCGATGTAGCCTCAGCTCAGAAGTGTGAGAGAGCTTTATTTAGTTCTGAGTAACCCACATGAGTCACAGTCTCTGAATCTCTGAACTAATTCCATCTTTAGCATTTAGGGTATAACACTATTAATTCCACTCTCACAACCATTCTAATTCCTTTCTCACTTCCAAACATGCCCAAGACTTTTTATTTCCACTGATTATGGCTTTATTACACCAGCCTATTAAGTATTATTTAAATTTGTACTCCAGGCAAATAAAGAAAAAAAATTTTTTAATTACAGAATGTATTTGTTAAAACATTACTATAAATTACACATTATGCTTCACAAATAACCTTTTTTCTGCATTTAGATGTTCCTGCTTTAGTTGCATTTATTTATTATAAGTGTAGCGGGTATTTGAATTTAGGGGAGGCATCTGGGTGGTAGTGTAACCCAGATGCACGGATTGTTAGGGAATTTGGGACCATTTGTTGTTCCTGGAGGACTCTGGTGGTGTGAGGTTCCCTTCGGCCTGTGCGTGGCGCTGTCGCAATGGGCCGGGGTTGGGCCCTCACTGCAGTACCGTACCCTTTTTGTCCTCTTCCGGTGGTTGTACCGCAGGGCGGGGAACCTGCGGTGACGCTGAGGGAGAGGAGATAAGAGGGGCGGATGCCCGGAACACGGGGTTCAGAGTCGGAGGTCAGAGTCGCGCCCAGGCACCTTCAGCCTGGGTGCCGGCGTTCCGGAGTTCCGGGCCCAGGTGCCCTTGACCTGGCCGGAGCGGGAGATGGAGTCCATCGCAGGCACCTTTAGCCTGGGGTGAGGTACTATTGAGGAGGCCTGGGGCCCGGTACCTTCGACTGGGTCCCGCAAGGGTGGAGGAATCCGAGGGGGCCCTAAAGCCTTGGGTGCCCGAGTCTGAGATGAGGAGGCCAGGGAGCGTAACCCCTCCGAACAGTCCGGTGCAGCATTGCTGGTGAAGGCGGGGCCTCTGGTGACTCTCTTGGACGGATGTCTTCCCTCTGACAGGGGCTGCGCTTAGCGAAGGTAATTCACTCTCTGTTCTACACAGTCGGTGGCAGCGACTGTACGCCATAACCGTTGGTGACACCACAATGGTTGGTTCTATTTAAGGATTGTGCCTCGACCTACTCCCCACCTATACTGAACTGTTCTTTGGTCACAACCTGTCTGTGCTAAATGACGCTTTATTGCTGTTGGAGAATAAATACGAATTGGACCTTTTCAGTGGTGTGGAACTCCAGTTACTGGGAGCAGAGGGGGTCATTTACAGAAAAGACTTGGCTCTGGGTTATGCATACGACCCGATGGTAAAATAGGTTCTGGCCTTCACCTCTATCTAAAAGAGGACATGGGCCGTGGTGTATCGCATCCCTCCTCCCATACTCCCCCCTAGACGAGACAACAAGCCGAGAAGAAGAAGGGGTGAGAGGGGTGAGGTCGCTACATATACATTTACACACATTTAGCCACCTTGAGCTTCTAAACACAGCTGAACTGATTGCATCGAAATGCAAGTAAATGTACAGTGTGGATGGCACCAAAAAAAATAGTTGCATGCATTTAGAAATGTCCTCCAAGTGCTCACTTACACCGCAATCCCAGCAGTCAGTATGCAGTTCTGTGTGTACGTTTATATGCATTTGTAATGCATTTGTGTGCATTTGAAGTGCATTTTTCTCACATTTGCAGTAGAGCTGCATGATTAATCTTTAAAAAATTGCTATTTTGATTCAACTCCAATTACAATCTTAATCCGGGATTTCCACGATTCAGTGCAGAGTCGTTCTCTGCTCACAGCTGACAGCTGTCAAAAAAAAAGGCAGCCGCAAAGTTTATTACAATATTGCTCAGCGCTGAGTTAAAAAGAAACATTGTATCTTTTGGTTCTTTTAGATCAACGGGATAAACTTCGGTCTGTAAATGAGGGCAGTTAACCACTTAAAGACTAAACTTTTTTCTGTAATTTGATGCTTACAAGTTAAAATCTGTATTTTTTGCTAAAAAATTACTTAGAACCCCTAAACATTATATATACAGGGGTGTCAAACTCGATTTTATCGTGGGCCACATCAGCATTATGGTTTCCCTCAAAGGGCCAGTAGTATCTGTACGACTAGATGTCCAGAGCACCCCACCCCCCTTACATCAGATGTCAAGAGCTCCTCCCCACCATCAAAAGTCATGAGTTTCCCACACTCCCTTACTACATCACAATGCACCCCCTTACCATTTGCTGCTGCCAGGAAGAAGCTGGGAAGCAGAAAGTGCAGAGTCTGGAGGAAGACCATAGGAGGGCTAAAGTCAGCTGCCAGAGTCTGCTGAATGCTGAAACCAGGGGAGGCAGAGACTAGGGGTGCCACAGAGAGGCGCAGGATCTCTAGGAGCAGTTCTGTCCTCCTCTCTTCTACCGACTGCTGAGGATTGGGATGAGCCTCTGCGCGGCTGCACAGAGAAGCGCAAGATCTGGCAGAGGAGTTCTGTCCTCCTCTCTGCTGCCGACTGCTGGAACATGGTGGGGACGGAGATAAGGGGGGTGCCAAAGCTGCAGAAGAGGTGCGAGGGCCACATAAAAAATGGCCTGGCGGGCCGAATTCGACCCCCAGGCCTTGTGTTTGACACCTGTGATATATATGTATAATCTTTAGTAGAGCCCCTAGAGAATAAAATGGCGGTCATTGCAATATTTTATGTCACACTGTATTTGCGCAGAGTTTTTTCAAAAGCAATTTTTGAGGAAAAAATACACTTCAATGAATAAAAAAAAACACGAAACTGTAAAATTAGCCCAATTTTTGGTATAATGTTAAAGATGATGTTACCCCGAGAATCGTGATCTTTATTCTGAGCAAAAAAATCATGATTCTCATTTTATCCAGAATCGTGCGGCTCTAATTTGCAGTATAGATTACATACTAAATAAAGAATGCATAAACCCACCCTGTCACAAGTAGAATGACATGAAATATTTAAATTATGGAGATGTTTATATTGTGAAACATAAATTAAATGACAAAAAAATAATATACTGAACAAATAAAATAAATAAATAACCCAGTCTAATCATTGTTCCTATTTAAAAAGAAACAAATGTCAAATCTAAAGGAATAATATTACCCAATTACCAAAAAAGGGGGGAAAAGGGGAAGTTGTGGGACTTTAAATGAGGTTCATGGGCCGTTTAGATCCCCTCCTCCATCCTGGTTTGGTAATTTAAAAAAAGGAGAACAGAAGGCGGGACTTTATAGGAGGCACATGGACAAAAAAGGAATAAATTAGATAGGAAATAGCTTTTAATTGGTTTAGATTATAATATAATTTCATATTTAAATGTTATGCATTTTGCTATATATCATAATTTTTTTACATTTCATCTGAACCAAGTATTGCACCATAATCAATAATAAAAGAATATTCCAACAAGGACATTTCATATATTTAAAAATACACGGAACAAATAATACATATTTTACATACATAACAGTTGATACCTGTGCAGATTAATAACCTATTAAAGTATTTTGGAGATGAGTAGAGGGGGGTTAAAAATATATAATGATAGGAACGTCCATAAAAAGTTGATGAGTATATACACTTATGCCGCGTTTACACGATCGGTTTTTCTGATGAAAGACAGATGGACTTTTTTCATCGGACAAAGCGATCGTGTGTGGGCCCCATCTGTCTTTTTTCCATCGGTATAAAAAAATAGAACATGTTTTAAATTTTACCGATGGAAAAAAAAACGATAGCAAATTCCGATCGTCTGTGGGGAACTCCATCGGAGAAAAAACCCACGCATGCTCAGAATCAAGTCGACGCATGCTCAGAAGCATTGAACTTCATTTTTCTCGGCTCTTCGGAGTGTTTTACGTCACAGCGTTTGGGACGGTCGGATTTTTGACTGATGGTGTGTAGGCAAGAATGATGGAAGAGTCAGCTTCATCGGATTTCCGATGGAAAAATCCATCGGATTTTATTCCATCGGAAATCCGATCGTGTGTACAGGGCATTATCGGTAGGTATTAGCTCTATGCATTTTGGGCCTTTAGGGCCGCTCATCAGGAGAAAAACCGAAGTGGTCATCTAGGGATGAAAGAAAAATGAGTTGCAATGGTCTAAAGAATTTGTAGGGAACAAGTGGGCAAACACAAATAGGAGAGACCCCCCCACCCATGTGTTTATTCCACAAAACTTACAAATGCGTCTGCACAGTGGTGGTATAGCCATGAGAATCGCAGACCAGCCAGAGGACGTCACAACCGGGAGCTGAGGAGGCACGGCAGGGTGACAACAGAGCACACAGACAGCGCCCCATGAGGGTGGAAGTGTGTGAATCAAGACTGGTGTAAACTGTATGGGGTGATCCCAAATTGGGGACCTCTGTGAATGAGAAGGAAACAAAAACAATGTACACCACGCTTGATTCACACACTTCCACCCTCATGGGGCGCTGTCTGTGTGCTCTGTTGTCGCCCTGCCGTGCCTTCTCAGCTCCCAGTTGTGACGTCCTCTGGCTGGTCTGCGATTCTCATGGCTATACCTCCACTGTGCAGACGCATTTGTACGTTTTGTGGGATAAACACATGGGTGGGGGGTCTCTCCTATTTGTGTTTGCCCACTTGTTCCCTACAAATTCTTTAGATCATTGCAACTCATTTGTCTTTTTCATCCCTAGATGACCACTTCGGTTTTGCTCCTGATGAGCGGCCCTAAAGGCCCGAAATGCATAGAGCTAATACCTACCGATAAGTGTATATACTCATCAATAGGGATGAGCTTCGTGTTCGAGTCGAACATACGTTCGACTCGAACATCGGCTGTTCGATCGTTCGACGAAGATCGAACGATTTGGGCCGTTCGCGCCAAATTCGAGTGACGCGAACGGCCCACAATGCACTACGCCATCGCAGTGTCATCCAGGCGCTGTGATTGGCCAAGCATGCACTGTGACCCCGCATGCTTGGCCAATCACAGCGCCGGCAGCGAGGAGAGCAATGATTGGCCACAGGCAGGATGCCTGTGGCCAATTATTGCTGAGGGTGTTTAGTACACGCCCCAGCACGGCGGCCTAGTGTAGTGTGTTCCGGAGCAGGGAAAGAGCAGCATAGGCAGGGACAGTGACTTTTATTTCTTTCTTGCTTAACCTGGATTCCTTTAGTTTAGGGAAAGAGAAGGATAGGTAGGGAGAGTGTCAGTGTGTTTTGTGCTTGTGCTATAGTGTGCTTAAAAAAAACATTTTTTCTAGGGACAGAAAACTGTAGGTAGGGAGAGTGTCAGTTTCTTTCACTGTGCAAGTCCTTGTTTCTAGGGACTGGGAAGGACAGTGAGTGAATTCTCCTTGTGCTATAGTGTGCTTAAAAAAAACATTTTTTCTAGGGACAGAAAACTGTAGGTAGGGAGAGTGTCAGTTTCTTTCACTGTGCAAGTCCTTGTTTCTAGGGACTGGGAAGGACAGTGAGTGAATTCTCCTTGTGCTATAGTGTGCTTAAAAAAAACATTTTTTCTAGGGACAGAAAACTGTAGGTAGGGAGAGTGTCAGTTTCTTTCACTGTGCAAGTCCTTGTTTCTAGGGACTGGGAAGGACAGTGAGTGAATTCTCCTTGTGCTATAGTGTGCTTAAAAAAAACATTTTTTCTAGGGACAGAAAACTGTAGGTAGGGAGAGTGTCAGTTTCTTTCACTGTGCAAGTCCTTGTTTCTAGGGACTGGGAAGGACAGTGAGTGAATTCTCCTTGTGCTATAGTGTGCTTAAAAAAAAACATTTTTTCTAGGGACAGAAAACTGTAGGTAGGGAGAGTGTCAGTTTATTTCACTGTGCAAGTCCTTGTTTCTAGGGACTGGGAAGGACAGTGAGTGAATTCTCCTTGTGCTATAGTGTGCTTAAAAAAAACATTTTTTCTAGGGACAGAAAACTGTAGGTAGGGAGAGTGTCAGTTTCTTTCACTGTGCAAGTCCTTGTTTCTAGGGACTGGGAAGGACAGTGAGTGAATTCTCCTTGTGCTATAGTGTGCTTAAAAAAAACATTTTTTCTAGGGACAGAAAACTCTAGGTAGGGAGAGTGTCAGTTTCTTTCACTGTGCAAGTCCTTGTTTCTAGGGACTGGGAAGGACAGTGAGTGAATTCTCCTTGTGCTATAGTGTGCTTAAAAAAAAAAAATTTCTAGGGACAGAAAACTGTAGGTAGGGAGAGTGTCAGTTTCTTTCACTGTGCAAGTCCTTGTTTCTAGGGACTGGGAAGGACAGTGAGTGAATTCTCCTTGTGCTATAGTGTGCTTAAAAAAAACATTTTTTCTAGGGACAGAAAACTGTAGGTAGGGAGAGTGTCAGTTTCTTTCACTGTGCAAGTCCTTGTTTCTAGGGACTGGGAAGGACAGTGAGTGAATTCTCCTTGTGCTATAGTGTGCTTAAAAAAAACATTTTTTCTAGGGACAGAAAACTCTAGGTAGGGAGAGTGTCAGTTTCTTTCACTGTGCAAGTCCTTGTTTCTAGGGACTGGGAAGGACAGTGAGTGAATTCTCCTTGTGCTATAGTGTGCTTAAAAAAAACATTTTTTCTAGGGACAGAAAACTGTAGGTAGGGAGAGTGTCAGTTTCTTTCACTGTGCAAGTCCTTGTTTCTAGGGACTGGGAAGGACAGTGAGTGAATTCTCCTTGTGCTATAGTGTGCTTAAAAAAAACATTTTTTCTAGGGACAGAAAACTCTAGGTAGGGAGAGTGTCAGTTTCTTTCACTGTGCAAGTCCTTGTTTCTGGGGACTGGGAAGGACAGTGAGTGAATTCTCCTTGTGCTATAGTGTGCTTAAAAAAAACATTTTTTCTAGGGACAGAAAACTGTAGGTAGGGAGAGTGTCAGTTTCTTTCACTGTGCAAGTCCTTGTTTCTAGGGACTGGGAAGGACAGTGAGTGAATTCTCCTTGTGCTATAGTGTGCTTAAAAAAAAACATTTTTTCTAGGGACAGAAAACTCTAGGTAGGGAGAGTGTCAGTTTCTTTCACTGTGCAAGTCCTTGTTTCTAGGGACTGGGAAGGACAGTGAGTGAATTCTCCTTGTGCTATAGTGTGCTTAAAAAAAACATTTTTTCTAGGGACAGAAAACTGTAGGTAGGGAGAGTGTCAGTTTCTTTCACTGTGCAAGTCCTTGTTTCTAGGGACTGGGAAGGACAGTGAGTGAATTCTCCTTGTGCTATAGTGTGCTTAAAAAAAACATTTTTTCTAGGGACAGAAAACTCTAGGTAGGGAGAGTGTCAGTTTCTTTCACTGTGCAAGTCCTTGTTTCTAGGGACTGGGAAAGACAGTGAGTGAATTCTCCTTGTGCTATAGTGTGCTTAAAAAAAACATTTTTTCTAGGGACAGAAAACTCTAGGTAGGGAGAGTGTCAGTTTCTTTCACTGTGCAAGTCCTTGTTTCTAGGGACTGGGAAGGACAGTGAGTGAATTCTCCTTGTGCTATAGTGTGCTAAAGCATTCCTCATCAACCATCTTTGAAATCCTTGTTTTTTGGACAGTCAGGGAAAAAAGCAATCATCCTGAACCATATTTAGAAATCCTTAAGTAAAGGGACAGAGAAGGACACCTGAAGGTAGCCCTTATTTCTTTTTTCCCATCTCCCTGCAGGCCATCTATTAGAATGTCTGGAAGGCAAACAAGGAGAGGCAGACAGTCAGGAGGCAATAAAAGAGGGCAAGCAGGCTCTGTGTCTGGGGGCAACAGTGCTGGTCGTGGACGCGGTGCATTGTCATCAGCACATGGCCATGGGACACGCTTGTCCTTCTTTTCGGCAGCTGGACATGTTGAGCCACATCATGCCGAAGACTTGGTAGAGTGGATGACCAAGCCCTCCTCCTCCTCCTCATCCTTTCTCACCCAGGCTCAGGGTACTGGCAAAGCAGCTGCCAAAGCGTCCTCTTCCCTGGTATCAATGTCAGACTCATCATCAGTCACTCCTTCCCTAGACCCACCATGTCCTCCTCCTGAGGAGTCCCCCGAACTGTTTGAGCACAGTGTTGGGTACATGCTCCAGGAGGATGCCCAGCGTTTCGAAGGGTCTGATGATGAAACCCAGCTACAGGAAGGCAGTAGGGTGAGAGCAGACAGAGGGGATGCTCAAGAAGGACACCAATCTGGCAGTCATGTTCCAGCAGCTGCAGCATACTGCCAGATTGGCTCCAGTGATGAGGAGGGAGGGGATGATGAGGTCACTGACTCCACATGGGTGCCTAATAGGAGAGAGGAGGAGGAGGAGGATGAGGAGGAGGCACATCTCCAACGAGGCAGGATGCCCTTTGGTGGCCAGCGTAAGGGCAGTACACCGACGGAATCACACCGCAGAGCTCCGCCTGTGCAGGGCGCTGCCTCTGCCCGTCATTCAAAAAGTTCCTTGGTGTGGGCCTTTTTTGAGGCTAGTGCATCAGATCGCACAGCTGCTGTTTGCAACATATGTCTCAAGCGTATATCGCGTGGTCAAAACATCAGCCGCTTGGGTACCACATGCCTGACCAGACATATGTTGACCTGCCATGCAGCTCGTTGGCAAGCCTACCTCAAAGACCCACACCAAAGAACAAAGCGGACCTCTCCTTGCACCGCATCAGCTGGGATCTCCAACCCCACTATAACTTCAGTCCTCTCTGAAACATGCACTGAGAGGAATGAAGGTGTAGAATTAGGTGTGTCACAGCCAAGTACTTGCGGCCACTCTGCTAGCAGTACACCGACGTCCGATTCTAGCAGGCAAATTTCCCTGCCCCAGCTGCTGGACCGTCGAAAGAAGTTCACTCCCAGCCATCCACATGCCCAGCGGTTGAATGCTAGCTTGGCTAAATTGCTAGCGCTTCAACTGCTGCCTTTTCAGTTGGTAGACTCGGCCCCCTTCCGTGAGTTTGTGCAATGTGCGGTTCCTCAGTGGCAGGTTCCCAAACGCCACTTTTTCTCACGGAAGGCTATTCCGGCTCTCTACCGGCATGTGGAAGGCAATGTCTTGGCCTCGCTGGACAGGGCGGTCAGCGGTAAGGTGCATATTACCGCTGACTCATGGTCCAGCAGGCATGGACAGGGACGTTACCTTTCTTTCACGGCCCATTGGGTCACTCTTTTGGCAGCTGGGAAGGATGCAGGACAAGGTGCAGTAGTGTTGGAGGTTGTCCCACCGCCACGCCTCCAAAATGCTACTACTGGTTGTGACACACCTCTCTCCTCCACCCCCTCCTCTTCTTCTTCCTCCATGGCCTCTTCCTGTGGTTTGTCCTATGAACCAGCGGTGCTCCGTAGCCGTTCACGGGGCTACGCAAGTACGCAGGCAAAAAGATGCCATGCCGTGCTTGCGCTGGTGTGTTTGGGGGACAGAAGCCACACTGGGGCAGAGGTCCTGTCTGCTCTGCAGGGCCAGGCCGAGAGGTGGTTGACGCCACGCCAGCTTAAGCCAGGAATGGTGGTTTGCGACAATGGCACCAACCTCCTCTCCGCCCTTCGACAGGGACAACTGACCCATGTGCCCTGTGTGGCTCACGTCCTTAACCTGGTGGTGCAGCGTTTCTTGGGCAGGTACCCGGGCTTACAGGATGTCCTGAGGCAGGCCAGGAAAGTCTGTGTGCATTTCCGCAGATCTTATAATGCCAGTGCTCGCCTGGCTGAGCTGCAAAAGGAGTTGAACCTGCCCAAGAACCGCCTTATATGTGACATGCCCACCAGGTGGAACTCAACGTTGGCCATGCTGCAGCGGCTGCACACGCAGCAGAGGGCCATCAATGAGTACCTGTGCGACTACGGCACCAGGACAGGGTCAGGGGAGCTTGGTTTTTTTTCTCCACGCCAGTGGGGCATGATCAGGGATGCATGCACTGTCCTGGCATCATTTGAGGAGGCCACGAGGATGGTGAGCAGTGACAGTGCATGCATCAGTGACACTGTACCTCTTGTCCACCTGTTGGAGCACACGCTGCGTGGAATAATGGACAGGGCACTTGAGGCAGAACAGAGGCAGGAAGAGGAGGACTTCCTTGCCTCTCAAGGCCCCCTTTACCCAGACAGTGTTCCTTCTGTCCCACCCATCGCACAGGAAGAGGAGGAGGAGGAGGAGGAGGAGGATTGTGTCAGCATGGAGGTGGAGGCTGGCACTCAGCATCATCAGCAGCAGTCTTTTAGGGATGATTTACAGTCCCAAGAAACCAGTGGACTTGTACGTGGCTGGGAGGAGGTGACTGCGGATCATGTCGTCCTTAGTGACCCAGAGGACTCCGGAGCGAATGCCTCAGCAAACCTACGCTGCATGGCCTCCCTGATCCTGCAAAGTCTGCGGAAGGATCCTCGTATTCTTCGGATCAAGGAGAGGGACCATTACTGGCTGGCCACTCTCCTTGATCCACGGTACAAGGGTAAGGTTGCGGACCTTATGTTACCGTCGCAGAGGGAGCAGAGGATGAGACAACTCCGGGAGGCCTTGCAGAAAGGTCTGTGCAACGCGTTCCCAGAGACTGGGAGGTTACAAACTCCTGGTCCTGGACAACGAGTTGCTGAGGCTTCGGCCAGTCAAAGAAGGAGCGGTGGGGAAGGTGGCCGTCTGACCGATGCGTTCAGACAATTCTTTAGTCCGCAGCCCCAAAGTATGATCGGTTCCAGCAACCATCGCCAGCGTCTGATAAACATGGTGCAGGAATATCTAGGGGCAAGGTCAGACTTGGACACCTTCCCCACCGAAAATCCTCTGGCTTACTGGGTCTTGAGGATGGATCACTGGCCAGAGCTTGCACAGTATGCAATTGAGCTACTGGCCTGTCCTGCATCCAGCGTTCTTTCGGAACGCACATTCAGTGCTGCTGGAGGATTTGTCACGGATCACAGGGTGCGCCTGTCCACCGACTCGGTTGATCGACTGACTTTCATCAAGATGAACCAGTCTTGGATCACCACCAGCTACCACACACCTGATGCTGATATAACAGACTAATTGATTTTAACATGTCACATCCCTTCAAGACTGATGCTGATGCTGAGTGCCTGTGCTGTTATGTTGACTGGCTATCCTCCTCCTCCGAGTCCTCAATGATACGATTGATGATGATAGCTTGGAAGATCATTTTTGTTTATGGGTGCCGCCACCAGTGGCTAAGGCCCAATTTTTCAGCCCCTGTTTAACAGGGGCGTGTAATTACAATTTTTGAAGCAATACTTTGCAACAGGGCTCATTGCTGTGCTCCAAGTACAGTATGTGTGAGGGGTTGGAGTGTTGTGCCACCAGTGCCTAAGGCCCAATTTTTCAGCCCCTGTTTAACAGGGGCGTGTCATTACAATTTTTGAAGCAATACTTTGCAACAGGGCTCATTGCTGTGCTCCAAGTACAGTATCTGTGAGGGGTTGCAGTGTTGTGCCACCAGTGCCTAAGGCCCAATTTTTCAGCCCCTGTTCAACAGGGGCATGTAATTACAATTATTGATCTAATAATTCACAGCAGGGCCCATTCCTGCACCCACCAAGCAAGAGTAACTCTGAGGGCTTACAGTGTTGTGGCAACACCACCACCACCACCACCACCACGAAAGGCCCAATTTTTCAGCCCCTGTTCAACAGGGGCATGCAATTACAATTCTTGATCTAATAATTCACAGCAGGGCCCATTGCTGCACCCACCAAGAGTAACTGTCAGGGCTTACAGTGTTGTGGCACCAGCACCACCATCAAAGGCCCAATTTTTACTACCACTGTTCAACAATTATATGTAATTACAATTCCTGATATAATAGTTGACAGCAGGGCGTTCCAGCACCAACCAAGAGTAACTGTGAGTGCTTACAGTGTTGTGCCAACACCAACTAAGGGGCCTATTTCTGCAGATTATATACGGCAGGTCCCTACTTTCAAACATCCAACTTACAAACGACTCCTACTTGCAAACGCAAGAAGACAACAGGAAGTGAGAGGAAATCTACCCCTAGGAAGGAAAATTCTCTCCTGTAAGAATTAATATGGGAGAAAGGTGTCTCCTCTGTACTGATGCTTTATCAGCAATCCTTGTTTCAAGAAAAACACCACATTTCAAAAACAGTTGTCATTGGGACGGAAAGTGAGGTGAAATGTTCTGAACAGGGGCACAGACAGCAAAACAAATGTTACAGGGGTGATAACCCTTACCTATGTTTTCCAAAAAGTTTAAAAATAGATTTTTGGGCTGGAGCTACACTTCAACAATGTACCTGTTCAAAATTACAAACACATTCTACATAAGAACAAACCTACAGTCCCTGTCTTGTATGCACCGCCTGTATACGGCTGTTCAGAGTATATAGGGCCTTTTTTATTTTATGTGCGGGGTTCCCCTTAATATCCATACAAGACCCAAAGGGGCTGGTAATGGGCTGGGGTAGGGGGGGGGGGTCATGGGGTAGCTATGCCATTTTTCTTAAAGATTTTCATCCATATTACCGGGACCAGACATTACATTAAAGCCGCAAGCAGTTTTAAATGGCTTTTTTTTCCTTTAGAAGTGTCATTTTGTGCAGGGACAGTTCTAAACACGGGAAACACGTGGCACTTCACAGGCATACTTTAGACACCCCCCAGGTACGATATTTAAAGGAATATTTGACTTTTTTTTTTTCACTTTATGCATCATTAAAATGACTGCTCCCGAAAAACGACCGTTTTTAAAACTTCTTTTTGCATTGATACATGTCCCCTGGTGCAGAACCCGGGTTCCCAAACCCTTTTTAGGACAATAACATGCATAATAGTTGTTATAATTAGCACTTTAGAATTCGAACGTTCGCATCCATTGTATTTAATAGGGTTCTAATGTTCGTACGAACTTTCGGTCCGTTCGCGGGTTCTGGTGCGAACCGAACCCGGGAGTGTTCGGCTCATCACTACTCATCAACTTTTTATGGACGTTTCCCATCTAATTTATTCCTTTGTGTCCGTGTGACTCATATAAAGTCCCGCCTTCTGTTCTCCTTTTTTTATTTTTTTACTTTTCTTTATTAATCTTTTTTCATATATATAGAAAACGTTTACATACAGTATACATACATAACATTAAAACATACATACATAACATAAAAACACTTTAAAACATTTATATGGTCTCAGCTTTTTTTTTTTCCCCCATCTAAATCTCTTTACTTAGCATTATTTCATAGTCAATCCATCTATCCTCCCTCATATGATATGTCCATTTATGGAATTATATAGACTGATATTCTTAGTCAATTGATTTGGTAAGTTGCCTCCTTAGCGATGGGGTACAGGGATATTATGAAGAAGTAGCATGATGGAAGGGATATAAAAGAGAGGTGGAGAGAGGAGGGGGAAGGCGAAGGGGGAGGCAGACGGAGAAGAGAGAAAAGAAAGAGAGAGAGGAAGGGGAGAAAAGGGGAAAAAAAAAAAGGTGAGCAACCATAAGGGGGAAGTGTGAAATAGGGGAGGAAGGGGGATATCTACTCCCCCCCAAAATTGATATATAAGTGTCTAAAGTGCCCTCATTGAAGACAAAAAATTATCCAATTAAACTCTAATATGTGTTTTTTTTAATTACCCAATTACCTTAGTCAAAAGTTAAAAATCAATGGCTGTTATACGAATTCATCTAGATGGCATATGGTCCCAGATGATTCTAAATTTACATGCAATCCAAATCTTATGTGCTGGGGATGGAGACACTTGATATAGGAATGCAATTAGATGCAGTTCTATTGCTTCAGAAACAACTTTATTTGGAACACAATTATTAGTAATATTAATAAAAAAAAAACTCCCCCTTCCCACATGTAACTCTACTTAATTTGAACAATACATCTGTTTCTCATAAATACAGCATAAGCAGTAATTTCCCCTAATGGAAGTCAAAGAAACATTTTGGCTTGAAAGAATGGTATCTGAAGACTGAGCCCAACTCTATCATAAAAAAAACAATAGTGCAACTCATTAGAAAACCTTTCTTCTCATTACAGAAAAAACTGATTAAATAAATAAAGAATCCTTGTAATCATTCTTTTCTCTACTCCTAAAGTCCTCTTTTTTTAACATGACATACTTATAACCTTCTGTAAACATAGAGGGAATGTATAGTGCCCTTTGTATATATTTTTCATAATTATTTATAGGATTAGGTTATTGTCAGATGTAGAAAAAATACAGAATATGAATAGTTCATATCGATTTGTAGCCAGCAAATAGTGTCCTGGATTATTTTCATCAATTTATCAAGCAACTTTTTGCTGCAAAGATCAGTTGTATACGGAGCAAATTACACATACAGCTGAATGTATCAGAGAAAAGACTTTTCCAATTTCTATCCCACCTTTCTACTTGCTCTCTTTAAAAAGCCATTAAAGTTTCTTAAAATGGAATTGTCAGGGCTGGGCTCAGCCCTTCCTTCTCTGTGCTGGCAGCTCAGCTGTCAGCTAATTACCAGCAACTATCTCTCCACAGTGACTCACCTGTTGTTGATCCTGCTTGTCAGTTCTGCCTACTTAAAGCCTTCCAGTTCATTTGCTCTCTGCCTTCGCCTTTGTCAACATCACAGAGACTTTCTCCTTTGTTCCTGTTGTGAACTTGCTCGGCAGACGTTCCTTCTGGCTCCTGATCCTGCTTGCTGTACTACTACGTTTATCTCTGGCTCTCTGACATTGGCTTGGCCGACTACCCGATCCGGTTACTGAACTTTGGCTATGTTTTGACTACGCTTACTCTGTTTAACTTTTTATTATTATTATTATTATTAAACAAGTGTGATTTAACTATACTTGTGTCTCAGTCAGATTCATGGTTCCTGATAGTAGGCAAAGGCCATGAATTCAGAAGATGCAGCCAATCCACTTGTTGGTAATATTTTTTCCAGATTGGATGACCTGGATCACCGCATATATCAGTTTGCCATGGCGTTACAGACACTCCTGAGTCGCACGGCTCGTCTGGAATCTCCCACTGTGGCCGCTCCAGTAGAACCTGTGTTGCAGGCTGTCCCTGCTGCTGCTCCAGTCTCTGTGCAGGCACCCGCCTCGAGTGTTACCTCTATAAGAGGTATGTCTGGTTCCGCTCCGCTTACCCAGTGTTTTGGGGGCGATCCAGTTCAGTGCAGAGGGTTCCTCAACCAGGTTGAGATATACTTTGAGATGCTGCCCCAGGTGTTTTCCACAGACAGAAGCAAAGTAGGTTTCATGATATCTTTGCTTTCTGAGAGGGCCTTGGCCTGGGCAAACCCTTTATGTGAGACACAAAAACCCGTGGTCCTGAGTTACCCAGAATTTGTGGCTTCCTTCAAAAGGGTATTTGACGTTCCAGCACGCTCCGCTTCTGCTGCCCAGAGCCTCATGTCCATCAAACAGAGTACGAGAACGGTTGCCGATTACGCCATTGAATTCTGTACTCTGGCAGCAGAGGTTGCTTGGAACAATGAGGCACTCATGGCTGCCTTTTCTCATGGTCCCTCGGATAACATCAAGGATGAGATAGCAGCCCGAGATATACCCACTGAGCTGGAGAGCTTGATCACATTTGCCATCCTCATTGACTCCAGACTCAGAGAAAGACTCTCTTTTAAGGAGCGCTTGCAGGAGCCTCCTGTATGTCTGTCTCCAAGCTTTGCAGTCCCACCCTTGCCTCCCTCACCTCCCATGCCTCCTGGTACCGAGTCAGTCTGTGAAGATGAACCCATGCACTTGGGTTTCATGCGTCTCTCTGCAGACGAGAGAGCCCTTAGGAGGAAGGAGAGATTGTGCCTTTATTTTGGCCAGGCTGGTCATTTTTTGAAGTCTTGTCCCACCCGTCCAGGGAACGCCCGAACCTTGAGGTCCTGTCATGGACAGAACTTAGGTGGCATTGTTTCGTCTCCGGTTTCCCAGAAGGATAAGCCCCTGGTTTCGGTTACCCTGTCTTGGGCTAAGTCGTCCGTCGAGATACAGGCTCTAATCGACTCCGGAGATGCAGGCCTGTTCATTGATGCTGCCTTTGTATCGAAGCACTCGATTCCGCTGCAGCTGAGTGACACTCCACTTGCTATTGAGGCTCTTGACCAGAGACCTCTACAGCCTGACCATGTGACTCATGAGACTGTTCCATTGTCCATGGCCGTAGGGGCTCTTCACCATGAGATAATCCAATTCCAAGTTATTTCCTCACCTAAGTTTCCACTGGTTATTGGTTATCCTTGGTTACAGAGGCACAACTCGTGTTTTGATTGGCTCCGTGCTGAGGTTCTGTCCTGGTCGCCACAATGCAGTAAGAGATGCTTCCAGAAGGTAGCCAAGGTCCTGTGCACCTCTTCACTCACCTCCCTGCCAGAGGAGTACCGCGATTTTAGTGATGTCTTTGACACAGGTCAAGCCAGTACTTTTCCTCCATACCGGCCGTATGATTGCGCAATTGACCTTCAACCTGGTGCCATACCCCCTCATGGGCGGGTTTACCCTTTGTCGGTCTTGGAGGATAAGGCCATGGAGGAGTATGTTGCAGATGCACTTTCTCGAGGTTTCATCCGCAAATCCTCGTCTCCTGCTGGTGCTGGTTTCTTTTTTGTGATGAAGAAGAGTGGTGAACTGAGACCTTGTATAGATTATAGGGGTCTCAATTGTTTCACGATTAAGAATGCCTATCCGATTCTGTTGATTGCGGAGTTATTTGACTGCCTCAAGGGAGCAACGGTTTTCACGAAGCTTGATTTGAGAGAGGCATACAATCTCGTCAGGATTAAGGAGGGCGATGAGTGGAAAACTGCGTTTAATACCAGAACAGGTCATTATGAGTATCTCGTAATGCCTTTTGGCCTTTGTAACGCTCCGGCAGTTTTCCAGGAGTTTATTAACGATGTCCTCTGAGATTTGTTGCAGTTATGTGTGGTGGTTTATCTCGACGATATCCTCATATTTTCCAAGTCCCTGGAGAGCCACCACACAGATGTCTGCTGTGTGCTTCAGAAACTAAGAGAGAACAATCTCTCGGTTTTCTTCCTTTTTTCCATTTCTCCCTCCCCTCTTCTTTCTTACTTTTTTGTCCCATGCAAGTGTTTTTGTTCCTAGGCCCCCCTTCCCATGTTTCCCTTCTTGCCTTTAAAGAGGAAGTAAACCCTCTGACACTTTACCTGAAAAAAAACCCTGCAAGAAAAAGGCACAATGAGCTAGTATGCTATGCATACTAGCTCATTATGTGGCACTTACCTGAAATCGAAGCCCCCCAAGTCCTCCTCCTCCTGTGATTGGCCGGAGCGGTGATGACGTCACACGCATGCGGCATGTCCCATTCATTACGCCGGGACACTCAGTGCGCCTGCGCCGTTGTCTACGGCACGCAGGCGCCGTAGACATCGGTGCAGTGTTATCTGCAAATATCTCCTTAACCCGTGTAGGTTAAGGAGATATTTCATGCACCTACAGGTAAGCCTTAATCTAGGGATGCCCCTGTTGAAGAACTCTGGTTCGAAACGCGTTGGGCTTGGTACACCACTTCATTTACTGCCCCCCTTTTAACAATTTTATTGTATGTGATCACTTTTATATTGTTGGTTTCAATAAACCCGCATTGATCTGCACCATCTGAGTTTTTCCCCCCTTTTTTTTCTCCTTACATGGGCAGTCGTTAAGCTTAAGCTTCTTTGCTCCTTGCAACATATTTTCATTTTGGAAAAGTGTTTTTTGTCGTTGGGAGGTTGTTTTTGTTCCTATCGAGGACCACCTTGATCAACGTTGAACCCAAGGTCTGCTGTCAAGTTGGGGAGCCTACCGAACAGTTTTCATCTGGGATTCGTTTGATCCAGCCTCCAGACCAACTGATGAGGACTGCAACTGAGATCTTGATGCCCATTTGACCTGCTTAAACCACAGGTCCAACATTCTGGTAAGAGTATTCTACCTCTCTTTATCTACAAGAGTCATGTGAGGACCCTTCAGTGCTTTATGGTTTTTTCTTCACTATACGGATCTATATATGGACACTGTGTGGACTCACTATATTGATATTGTTTATTTTGAGGCCTAAATCATCGGGTCTTATTTTCATATAGCGCTACATTCCAATTCCAAGCATTAATCTAGGCTTACCTGTAGGTGCAAGTTGTCAAAGTGGGTTTACAACCACTTTAATAGCATATCTGCTTTCCTTTTAGGTGCTAAAGAGCAAACTCTCCCCTATTTAGCATATCACTTCTGGACTCTTCATGGCCCTATCTTGGCCACCTCGCTATGTCTCATTGTAGTTGTTTATGCCTTTGCTACTAAACAGTACCTTGCTTTGTGACTGTTTTACTCTGTTGTTATTTGTGTAATTTCATACAGTTACTGCCTTTTGGATGCAGTCTATTTGTATTTCTCTGTACAAAAAGAAAAACCTTTATGATTTTTGAGAACAAAATTAACCCATAAATCTCTTCCCAACTTTTGGTTGGAACTACAGACTTTAGTCCCATAATTCTCTTCTGCCTTAAAATAGGTGCTGCTAAAGCAATGGTAAAATGTTGGCCAACATTTTCGCAGGCTTGGGTTCAGAGTAATTAAGAAGAGAAAGATGACACCAAGCAGGCATTTTGCTAGCAGAATTCCTTGTGGTAAAGACTTGCCAGGATATCATTTTGGATATCAATTAGCATTTAGGCTTTACAACTTTAAATTCACTTTAAATTCTAACTTTTTACACCTAACTAGAATACTTGACATTTTTTTCACTATTGGAATCCAGTAGCTACCATTTCCATGCCATGGTAAATTCTAGTTAAAGAAGGACCAGAAGCCAAAAGGCCACAATTGTAATTGAAAATAGCCACAATTATGTTTTATTGATCATGAAGTAAATTGACATCATTAATCATAGTAATCTGCTATCAATTTTCAGTCCCACAACCCCACTCAATGAAAATTGCCCTTTTAATTTATGGCTAATGTTAGCCTTTCATCTGGCCATTTTGATGAAAGTTTTGGAGCTTTTTCATCTGCTTTTAACCATATTAATCTGCTGCTCACAGCTTCATTTGTTTACCAGTTTTAAATTATAAAACACTCATGGGAAAAAGTCTAAACCATGACAGTGTCAATGAGAAGGCATATTCTACAACAGTTCTATTATATTGCACCCTGTATGGCCAATTTTTCCTTCAAGGCCTCTACTCTCATATAAATGTCTTGCTATTGGACTGAATTTACAACTACTGGTATCATTATAATTAGTGTTATTATTATTGTCAGTGCTATGTTCACTTGTGCCCCAATATATAAACAGTTTTGTATAATGCACAATCACAGTAACAAGAGAATATGCTAAGATAATGACAGTGGAATAAGAATTATCACAGCAATCTCAGGAAGACATTTCTTATTCCACACTAACATTAATTTCCTGCGTCTTCTGGAGAAAACTATAAAAAAGAATAATGTGACTGTGATAAAATTATGTAAATAGGTGGAATGAGAATTGCATTGAATAATTAAATCAACAGGACAGCAAGGAGAAGAATGAAAGATGATGAGCAGAAAGTTAATTCAGGAAATAAAGTATAATAATGTTGCCAGCTTTAAAATTAATCAGCCCTCCTTTCTGCAGTCATAGACATGCTTGAATCATTGTGTTATGGGATTGCTCTCAGTTCCATACCAGCAAACTATAAAAAAAAAAACATTAAACCTGAACTCCAGGATAAGTAAATATTGTCTAAATGCATTTGTATTGTCTAAATGCATTTGTCATGTCTTTTCTTCATGGAATCTAGATGTGCTTTCTGTATTTCTTCCAGATCTGTGCAGTAAATCCAGTGTGAAACTTTGCCATTGTGCAGCAGCTTCCTGTAATAAAGACCAGTCACTGCTGCTCCTTCTCCTTGTGCAGGGTAACTGGTCTTGTCTCCACTCCTTCTATAGTTTTCTGCAGGGAATCTTTAGTGGGTGGAGCCTGCCACAGCTCTAAATGGGAATAGCCCCTGAGGAAAGTGAAGAACTTGCCTGATGAAAGGGCCCTGCATGGTTCCGAAACATTGCCTTATGTTTACCTTGTGACCAAAAAAAAATGACATTTCACTTTGATTGTTTGTGGTTTCCAGCCTATGGTCATTACAGCACCCAGCATTACTGAACAGCCATTTTCTTGAACGTGTGCATGGGGAATATTAGCCCCGAGGAAGTCATGTGATCGTGACATAATGCGTAGGGTGGAGTAGACCAGATCGGAAGTGACGCCTTACATCAGTGTCCCCAGAGTGCCACCATAGATCAGTTTTCCCAGAGTGCCACCTCTAACCTGGCGGTTTGCATGAATTGGCTGTAAAAAAAGATCCACGTGTCACTGGCTCTGAACGGCTTCAGCTTGTGTGGTGGGGTGTGTGAATAAAAGCCACGTCTGATGTGCACCATGATGTCATCCAGATCTGCCACATAGCCGGATCTGAGGTTGAAATCAGCAGTTCACAAATCGTCTAGCTCCAGAACTGCCCATGTACAGTTCAGAGATGGCAACAAGCAGATCTTTTTTACGGGTGCTTTCCTTCTGTCCAGGGACAATTATGAGAAAATGTCTGGTTTTTACAAACTGTCTATAATTGATTGTAAGCTCAAGGGCAGGGACTTATGTGAATGTACAATATGCTAAGTGCTGCACTGCCTGTATTAAATAAATAGCTATTGCATCAAAAAGTCTGTAATGATCATGAACATCTTGGGCCACATTTGCACAGATGCGGATAGTTTGTTGTGTTGAGAGGCGGGTAATCTGCCTCAGGACGCAGCAGATTTGCTGCGACCAGAATTCTGCACCAATCCTAGACACATACTGTTTGCGTTTTAGGTCGGTCGGAGGCTCTATTTCCATCAAGTGCTCAGATTAGTGGTTACCTCGGAACAGCAGTGGTGCTGGCCATTAATTTGAACGTTGCACAAGTGTGACAGCTGCTGCTATTCGCTCACAGTGTGTGCAGGCCGCATTTAGAACCGCTAGCAAGAATCTACCGATTACTGCTAGCAGACACACCTGTGCGGCTGTTTGAATGTATCCTTGTGTATATAGGTTACTATCATTACTTATGCTGTGTGTGACATGGGTCACTTTGGGCACAGGGTGAGCAAGAAAATAATGGACATTAAGAATATATCTTGGACTACCTAAATTGGGATAGTAATATTAGTTCACAATATGTACTGGTTGTTTGATTCTGAACTCAACAAGTTAATTGAGAGATGTGTTACCTGTCTGTTGTGATGTAAATGAATCTAGAATGGCCTCTGAGGATCTTTCATTGTGATAATTAACTCTGTACTTGTGTGGATTGTAAATAGCAGACAGACAGTCTGCTGAACATAAAGGTTATGCATAGCCATTTAAGATGTAAAGGGATTAGCTATTGAACTCACCTGTGTCTGCTAAGAGCTGTCAGATGGGTATTGGGAGCTCGTTATATAACCATTGTGTGAAGTCTTTTGATGATGGGTACTGTAGTTAAGAGACAGGAAGGCTAGCCTAAAGGTCATGTGTCTGAGTCATCAGCTGTAGTTAATTAGCTCATGTAAATTCGGTCTGATCAAAGGTGTATGGTCAGAGGAAAATGAGGAATGTAAGAACCTCCTCTCTGTGTGTATAAAATTGGGAGTTTTTCCATAAAGATTGTCAGACCAGCTGGAAAGCACACGGAGCGTTGTCTCGTATGTCTGAAAGGATTATCACTATGGGAAGAGCTCGCCTGACTGTGGAGTGTTGGTAGCTGATGTGTGTTCGGAGTGGGAATATCCTAAACAGCGTTAACCCCCTTTCATACTTGGGGACCCATTACACTGTGTAATAAAATGGCGCCATATTTTGTTCTCTTATCTCCACACTGTTGGCATTTCCAAGGTAAAGATCTTATGTAGAAACAATCTTATGTGTAAAAGTCTGGTACTTTATGTAGCGCCCACCCCATTTAGGGGTGCTATATACCCAAATTTAGGGGCTGGTCTGAGATAGTAGTTAGGCTCAGATGGTTCTCAATTTATAGGTTGTGCTGCTTTATTTCCAGGATGGTATACTGGTGTGCAGTTCCCTGTGGCCTGTAGGTGGCACTGCCATAATGGGTCAGGGTTGAACCACTGGTATTAGTGCTGTGCCTTGGGGTGTCCTCTCTCTGCAGCGGTACAGTGGGCGTGGTCAACCTGCTGTGCACGTCGGGAGGATATACATAAGGGGCAGACGACGCCTGGGAGGGGTCTTCATTCCAGAATCGGAGTCCGGGTGCGTGGCGCATGGCCCTCCAGGCCATGGGGCCATGTGTGCATCAGTCCCAGGCACCTTTAGTCCTGGGGCTGCATCTTCAACACTGGGCCCAGCACCTTTAGCTGGAGCCCACTTCTGGGAAGAGGAGTCCCAGGGTGTCCCTCGCGAGGAGCCCGCTTCTAAGAAGAGGAGGCCGGGGGAGGACCTTTCTGACGGACTGGTGAGAGTTCACGGTGAAGGAAGGGACCCGGTAACTTTCTGGAGGGATTCTTCTATCCACCAAGGGCCTAGTAATGTGCTGCTGCTGGCACCTGTCCTTATGTACCAGAAGCTAAGAGGTTCGGGGTCTGATAGATTCTGTGGCAGAGAGTCTCCCGATCGCATCTAGGAAAATAACTTGATCAAACGTTCGAGCATCACTTTGGCTGCTAGGATCCACTTTGTAGGAGACTATCCGGGTGAGCTAAACCTACTTGGAGATAGAGTAGTGATTGTGCTATCCATTGTGCCTGGACTAACCTCCCAAACCTTGCTGTCCTATCTCTTATCCACTCTTTCCCATCTGCTGAACATTGAGAAAATAAACTCAACGTTGGAGTTTAAGGTGGTGTGGACATTGGAATTACTTGGGGGGAATACAGAGACTTGTCCCTATATCCTAGGAGACGAGAACCAACTGAAGGAAGAACCTAGCTGTGGGACCCAAATACATAACACTGCTTAACCTCCTCAACCAGGAGGGTACGGGCATATATTACGGTGTGCCTTTTTCCTGCAATTGAGCCAAAGCAAGGGAAAAGAGTCCGTGTGCTACACGTTGGGGCTCATGTCCGGGATTCTGCAGCTATACCCCCCTGAAGTTGGACTTTGTTTCCCCGTGTGGTTCCGAGGAGGTCGGCCATTTTGGTGAATTTGAACTGCGCCACTGATGTGAGTAATGGAGGTACAGGCCTAAACTGTATTTCTGGCTGCGTAGTTCGTGGGCGTGTCTCAACAAGAGAAGCCTGCGATATGCGTGCAACTGGAAGAGGAAAGGGGAGGAGCCCCGACATATCGTGAGTTGCACGTGGTGACCTTGGCGCTAAGTGGACAGCGCATGCTGGAAAAGTGAGTGTACAACATGTCTGCTGTTCCATGGAGTTCGGTGTCTACTTCCACCATGGACGTTGCCTCACTAGCTGCCTCCTTGACAGATACAGGGATTCGGATGAAGCCTCTGGGCCGCTTTGCACTGTATACATGCCGAGATGCTGAGGTCTTGGGGATGATCTGTCCCGCGTGCCAGGGACTTGTGGTGCACCTTCGACCTTTCAGGAGATGTACCAGATGTGGAGAGTTTCTCTTCGAGGTGGAACAGCCTACGGAAAAGCCCTGGGCCTATCGGGTGAATTGCTTAACAGGCGCCACCACTCTAGAGGAGGAAACCTGCGTTTCCACAACCACCCCCACGCGCACCACTGTGTGATCGAGAAGGAGGTCAAGCTTGAGGTTCCAGTTGCTGCGGAGCCGAAGACGGAGAAGCCAGCGGATGCTGCCTCTGTCGCTACCAAGACTTCCTTTCCACCTTCCAAGCGGAGTGGGCTACGTGAAAGCCTTCCACGGCTGCGGTCGAGGTACACCCCAGCGCCTGCCTGAACCGGAGCCCCAACCCAGAGGGACCTCCAGGAGATCCACGACAGGCCACGGTAAGGAGGCTGGGGCCATGTCAGTAAAGAGTTTGCCGGGGAACGCTTGGGTGCCTGACCCGTGGGAACTTTTAAGAGAAAAGGAGTCAATATTGACCAAAAACTATCTGCCGGCAGAGGAGTATGATACCTCCGATTTGGAGTCGTCTTCTGATGTGGGAGACAATTTTGACGTAGATGAACTTTTTGCCAGGAAGGGATGGGACAGAACCCTGTTGTTCGCACCCCGAAGTATAAAAGAGGGATCGCCCATGGATTCTGGGGAGACTGCACCCCGAGTGGAAGCCCCTGCATGTGAGGAAAGAGATGTTCTTGCACCTGTATTGTCTGCACCTGTATCTCCAGCGCCTGCTGCTGTGGCTGAGCGTGCGACACTGCGGGCCCCTTTACCAAAGCTTGAGGCAGTGAAAGTGCCCAGGTCCCCGGATGCCATTGTTTTACCAGGTGCAGGAGACCGTGCAACCCATCCTCCCCTTTCGAGACTGCAACGGCTCTTTAACAAGAGAGTGGCTGTTGAGTACGGCTGGGAGTACCCCTATGTTCCCAGGGACTTGTTGTTTGAGGTTGAGGCCTATAGAGAGAGGTGGTATGCGGACTTTGTGTGGAACCACCTAAAAGTGCCTAACGCCCGCAGATACTTTGAATGCTCCGCTAATATGACTAAACGGTTCACGGGATGCAAACAAGAGTGGAGCTATGGGCGACACATCCATGCGGATCGGGTGGTTGTTTGTAACAAGGAGCGAGAAGATTCCGTGTACTCGGTAGAAACTTTTGATACAACGTGGAAGCTCCTTGTTTTGCCTGATCCTCGTTTCTATCTCTAAAAGACAAGACTTTGTGTTTTTTTTTCTGTCCTCTGGAAGTTGTTCTGTTTGGAACTCAAGAACTTTGCCCTTCACTGTTGGGGTAATCTGCTCTACCAAGAGTCAAGAGAGATGCTGTTCCTCTCCGTTTGCAGCTCCACAAGAGAACTGAACTTTTGGGGTAGAAATAGTTAGGTTCATCGGTGAGATCATCGTGCTCAAGATGGAAAATGTATAGCAGTGTTACTTTACCATGTTAGGTAGTGTCAGTGCTATGACGGTCACACTACCACCAGGTGGCGGTGATTTGCAGGACTTTTATTATGCATCTCCCTTGAGGAGCGTTATTTACATATACTAGGCCTAGTGTATGCAGTTTTAGTTGAAGGGAGTCATCTTTCCTCGGGAAGATGATTCACTTCATGTACATGTAGATAATAGTAGGATGTTATTTGTTTCTGTGTGTTTTCTCTCCCTCTGCAGGTGGACTACTAGCAACTGCCGGAGAATGGGTGGAGTAGTTAGTCTAGAGGGGTGGGATTGAAAATTTATAATGCTATGTGAATGTGACATTGAGTATGGGTCTGTTTGTACTCTTGTTAACCCTTCCTTAATTTCTTTATTTCGTGTCCCTTCCCCATTATGTTGGTTCCGACACAAGGATTTCAAATTGTACATAGTTGGAAATAAATTTCCGCTGGCTCAGGCTTGAGGAGCGTGGACAGTGGGGACTGGGGACAGTGTCTCTTTTAGAGGGGGTGTATGTAGCGCCTACCCTATTTAGGGGTGCTATGTACCCAAATTTAGGGGCTCGTCTGAGATAGTAGTTAGGCTCGGACCATTCTCAATTTATAGGCTGTGCTGCTTTATTTCCAGGATGGTATACTGGTGTGCAGTTCCCTGTGGCCTGTAGGTGGCACTGCCATAATGGGTCAGGGTTGAACCACTGGTATTAGTGCTGTGCCTTGGGGTGTCCTCTCTCGGCAGCGGTACAGTGGGCGTGGTCAACCTGATGTGCATGCCGGGAGGGGATACATAAGGGGCAGACGCCGTCTGGGAGGGGTCTTCGTTCCAGAGTCGGAGTCCGGGTGCGTGGCGCATGGCCCTCCAGGCCATGGGGCCACGTGTGCATCAGATGTAGAACGTGTACCGGGGTGGGCTCCCCAGGATACAGCGAACTCACGAACAAGGAAAACCACTCCACCACCAGCTCTTGTTAAAACTGAATAGGTATTGAACCCAACCGCCAATTCAGGGAACATACAATATATTTACAGACACCCAGCCCGAAGGCTGAGACCCTTATGCTGCACAGCGCGGCGCCCTACGTAGGATGCAGGAGTAATTTGCCTACTGGTGGGCTAGCCTGCGGTGCAGCACAACAGTTTACAAACTTACAAAGCTCTACCGTATTTCCCCCCCCCTTAACTGGTGTTGTATCATGCGTCTGCGTGTTCCTCCTGAGCACAACGCCAGTCTATCTTGAGTTTGTAGAAAGTTCATCAGCTCTCCAATTGTGAAGTGTCACTTTAGGTTATGGAGTCCCTGTAGTGAACAGTAGCAACACTTGTGGCCTGACACAAACAGAGACCCTACTAACTATCTACGGGCCTGGTCTCAGTCTCTAAGCGCCAACAAAGTAATGGGATGCTTGCACAATCTTACCGACCCGGGTCTGCTCTGCATCCGCTGGTGACTCTGACTGGAACAAAATGTCTCTCTAACAAGTATATGGTGTATATTGTTTTGTTCCTCAGGTTTCATCCGTCTTCCTGCAAGCAATTCCTCGTTCCTCTGGACAGGATCAGGATCTTAGACACAAGTAACTTCACTCAGCTGCAGTTCTGTTTCCACACCTGGATGTTGTAGGATTCTCTGCACACAGTCCTCAGAACAAACTCCTTCTCAAAATGGCTGCCTGCTCGCTACACACTTTCTCTCTCTTTCTTGAATCTCTGTCCAAAACAGCCCGTTATACTACAGTTCTCCTCTCACTTTCTTTCCTGTGTGTCACAGCACAGATTTGTGTACAGCGTCTCCATGGCTACAGCCCGTTATCTGTGTCAGGAAAAACCAGTGGCATCTTGTGCCCAAACAGCAGAATGACAGTTAAATATGTAATTGTAAACAAACAGTGTTCAGACAATGAGAGCTGCTTCCCATCTTACATGCTACCCCACTAGAGGTTGTCGTCCTCGGCAACCCTCCCCATAAAAACTCATTCTGGGCATAGCGCTGTGGGGGCACACCAGCATTGGGCCTGGTTGACCTTCGAAGAGGGATAGGTTCAGAAGCACTGGGGACGTCAGACACATCTAATGGGGGATGGGCTGCTGACTGCTCAACACTTTCCCGAGGTGGCAAACTTGCCACTGCTGGAGCCTCTGTGGGTACCGGGGCAGGGACAACCCACCATTCCTCCTCCTCTCCCTCCTCCTCCAAGGGTATTTGCTCTGTAAAAGGAAGAAAGAAAATGCGCTTACTAAGTGCAGTATGTAAAATACAATTTATTAGAAAAATAATAAGATTCAGCCAAATGGCTACTCACAGGATAGTAATAAGGTAATGGCATAAAAGAATGTCTGTGGATGTCTGCATGGGGTATGACACTCAGGTCCTCTGTAGTCTTACGGCAGTGTGGAGCCCCTCCAGTGTTGAAATCGTGGACGATGTTGTCGCATGAGCGGCGGATGAAAGAGCGTGGCAGGGCTCATGCAGGTCCGGAAAGCAGGAAATCAACACACCGTGGCGTGCGGTTCACGCTGGAGCGCAGCCGGCTCGAGGCGACAGGACGTGACGTCAAAGCAGACTCTGGAAGATGACGCGTTTCAATGCTTCCGCATTTTTATCGGATCTGATAGGCAGAGGGGGCTGTCTGTCTTATATGCGTTCCACAGAGCGGAACACTTGGTGAAAATATCCTATGATGCCTGCACTATTAACAGATAATGACCAAAGAAACGTATTACGATATGCATGGGAGGACTTATACTAAAAGTTTAAAAATCATATGGACAAAGGAAGGTTAAGAATTAATACTCTGAATATAATCAATTCAATAAAACAAATATGGTAAAACAAATACAGCAATTGTAATAAAACAATTATAATAAAACAAATACAGCAATTACTGTATAATAAAACATTTGGAAGACATTCCTATACTTAAATTCCATAATTTATATGCTGTATTGCTATAATTGCTGTATTTGTTTTATTATAATTGTTTTATTACAATTGCTGTATTTGTTTTACCATATTTGTTTTATTGAATTGATTATATTCAGAGTATTAATTCAAAACCTTCCTTTATCCATATGATTTTTAAACTTTTAGTATAAGTCCTCCCATGCATATCGTAATACACTTCTTTGGTCATTATCTGTTAATAGTGCAGGCATCATAGGATATTTTCACCAAGTGTTCCGCTCTGTGGAACGCATATAAGACAGACAGCCCCCTCTGCCTATCAGATCCGATGAAAATGCGGAAGCATTGAAATGCGTCATCTTCCAGAGTCTGCTTTGACGTCACGTCCTGTCGCCTCGAGCCGGCTGCGCTCCAGCGTGAACCGCACGCCGCGGTGTGTTGATTTCCTGCTTTCCGGACCTGCATGAGCCCTGCCACGCTCTTTCATCCGCCGCTCATGCGACAACATCGTCCACGATTTCAACACTGGAGGGGCTCCACACTGCCGTAAGACTACAGAGGACCTGAGTGTCATACCCCATGCAGACATCCACAGACATTCTTTTATGCCATTACCTTATTACTATCCTGTGAGTAGCCATTTGGCTGAATCTTATTATTTTTCTAATAAATTGTATTTTACATACTGCACTTAGTAGGCGCATTTTCTTTCTTCCTTTTACTGCATACAGAGCTCACTTCACTCTATAAAGTGCTGCCAACGGTGCCTATGTTATTCAGATTATCATCATCATATGGACTTTTATCATTCAATTGAGACTTTTTATTCCCTATAATTCATGGTTTATTATATATTATTTTTTGTTTATACTCCCTATCCCTATCAGTGAGTTCTCTGTACCCATTCCTTGCGCCGTCATTTTGTGTTAAATTGGTATTTGCTCTGTACCCTGAGCAGAAGGAGGCATCTCCTCCACGCACACAGGCTTTTCAAAATTACAACGTCTCAACATGTTACGGTGCAAGTTTCGTGAAGGCCCCCCAGTCCCTATTGGCTCTACCTCATAGACCGGGATGTCAGGGTCTATCCTCCTCTTCACCGTGTAAGGGACCGCCTCCCACCGCCCATCCAACTTTCCAGACGGCCACTTAGCTTTGACCATTACTCGATCACCCTGGGCAAACCCATCCCTCTGCACTGGTCTTGGGTTAGGATGTACCACTTGTCCCAGGCGCTCCCCCACAACCTTGTGGATTGCTCTTAGCCAGCGGCGGTGCTCTTGCACCCATGCAGTGGTATTTCTTGGTGATGGCTCCATCGGATCGGGCATGTGGAGATCTTCAATCTCCCGTCCGGCTCTCCCAAACATGAGCATATGTGGGGAGTAACCAATGGTACTGTGTACCCTGTTGTTATAGGCCCACATCAGTTCAGGTAGGAACTCGGGCCACCGAGCCTTCTGGTTGTCCTCCAGAGTCAGCAGCATCTGGAGCAAGGTGCGGTTGAACCGCTCGCACGCCCCGTTTCCCTAGGGGTGATACGGGGTGGTGCGGGAACGTTCAACGCCATACAGTTGATACAGCTCATTCATCAGAGCACCCTGAAAACATGCCCCCTGGTCCGAATGTATCCTCCGAGGACACCCAAACACCTGTATAAAGTGTTTCCAGACCGCATCCGCGGCCGACTCTGCAGTCTGGTCTCTGGTGGGTACAGCCACCGCATACTTGGTGAAATGATCTGTCATGACTAGACAGTACGAGTGTCCCGAGGTAGAGTACCCAATCTGTACATAATCGATCATAAGAAGCTCTAGGGGCGCTGAGGTCCAGATGGCCTGAACAGGAGCCCGTTGTTCAGTACACTTGCTCAACCCACAGGGTCGACACTTAAGACATGCCTCAGCCACCATGTCTGCCAGATCGGGACAGTATACCAGCCGTTGAAGCCACGTGAATGTTTTCTCACTCCCGAAATGGGCTCCCCTTTCATGAGCTTCCCGGGCGGCCTCCGGTCCCCATGACATGGGGATGACAATCTGATGCCAATACTGCAACTCTGACTGTAAGTATATGGTCCGACACAGGATGCCCTGGGTAACAGTCAGCTTATCCCACTGCCTCAACAACTTTTGGACCTCTGGAGTCAGACGGGCCCGCTCTTCTGGCCGAGGCCAGATTTTAGTCCCGACCCATTCTCTCACTTTCCACAGGTCTGGGCAGCCATTCTGGACTCTCTCCCAATCAGCCAACATCTTGCCTAGCAACATGTGCATCCCGGACGCCACCCCACTTGAATGTGCCACGTCCTGGAACATGGGTACTCGACCAAGGTCAGGAGTTTCAGTGTCCTCTAACTCCTCATCAGCATTCTGATCAGATAACCCAACAGGGACTCGGGAGAGTGCATCAGCGTTGCCGTTCTCCCTTCCTGACCGAAACTTGATGCAGTATTGGTACTTAGAAAGTCGAGCCAACCACCTCTGCTCCAGCGCACCAAGCTTTGCATTCTCCAGATGTGCTAACGGGTTGTTGTCTGTCATCACGGTCACCTCTGCACCTGTCAGGTATTCCGTGAACCTTTCGGTCATCGCCCACACCAGTGCCAGTAGTTCCAATTTAAAGGAGCTATAGTTGTCAGGGTTGCGCTCTGACTCTCTCAGAGACCGGCTGCCATAGGCAATGACTCTTTCACGTCCATCCTGAGCTTGTGATAATATGGCCCCCAAGCCATGTAGGCTCCCGTCAGTGTACAGCAGGAATGGGGTGTCGAACCGCGCATAAGCCAGAATCGGGGCACTGGTCAGCGCCTGCTTCACTGCTTTGAAGGCCTCTTGTTGCCGGGGTCCCCACTCGATGGGACGATTCTTTGGGCCCCCTGCAGTGCCTCTTGTTAACTCATTTAATGGGACCACCAAATGAGCAAATTTGGGTATAAACCTCCTGTAGTAGCCGGCCAATCCCACAAATGCCCGCACGTCTCGTAGTGTATGTGGTTGGGGCCAGTTCTCTATGGCTTCCACCTTGCTGGGGGCCGGCTTTACCCTCTCCTGGGTGACCACATGTCCTAAATACTCTATTTTCTGTTTAAACAGTTGGCACTTCTTGGGCTTGATCTTGAGCCCATGATCTCACACCCGTCCTAGGACCTGTCGCAGCTTCTGGAGGCGATCTTCAAAAGAGGCCCCAAATACTACTATGTCGTCCAGGTAGATCAATACCGACTCGAAGTTGAGATCCCCCAGACAGTGCTCCATCAACCGCTGGAATGTTCCTGGGGCATTGGACAGGCCAAACGGCATCCGGTTAAACTCAGAGTCCCATAGGTAGGATGAAGGCCGTCTTCGCTTTGTCCTTCTTGGCCATTGGTACCTGCCAATACCCACTGGCCAGGTCAAGAGTCGAGAAGAACTTTGCATGACTCAGGGCGGATAACGACTCCTCAATCCGCGGAAGGGGGTAGGCATCCCGGACGGTCTGGGCATTCAGCTTCCGATAATCCATGCAGAACCGGAGACTCCCATCTTTCTTCCGCACCAAGACTACCGGAGCAGCCCACGGACTTTGACTCTCCTGGATCACTCAGTTTTCCAACATGCTGGCCACCATATCTTTCACCTCCTGGTACATTTTAGGTGGGATTTGCCGGTAACGTTCCCTGATTGGTGCAGCATCGCTGATGGGGATTTCGTGTTCAATGGCGGAAGCACACCCGAAGTCCTCATCATGTCTCGAGAATGCCTCCTGAAATTCCCAAATGGTGTCTTCCAGCAACTTCTGTTGTCCTGGAGTCAGGGACTTGCAGTCCACCCCCATCCGAGCCATGATCACTCGACCGTTCCACTCCGCTGTCAGGGTTTCCCGTTGATGGACCTCTACAGCATAGGTCCAGGCTGACCTCCTATCTGGCTGTAGCATGAAGCTCATTCGTCGAGGCATATCCCCTTCAGACACATAAACTTTGGCCAGCAAGGTATTCCCAGGCACGGTTAACTCACAGTCTTCAACATTGAGGCAGCGTACAGGCACACATCCATCCTTCACAACTGCGAGGGCCCGGGCTACCAGTGGGCGAGTCTGCGTCTCCTCTTGGTAAGCCGGCTCGATCAGGACCTCCAGTCCATTCAGTTGTCGTCCCGCTCCCACCGGCAGCATCAATGTTTGTTCTTGACGAGGTGGGACCTTCACTGGGGTCCTCCGCGGCACCCTCACGTGTCCAATGAGCCGACCGGACATGTTGCTCTTTTGCAGACTACAGCTCCTCACCATCTGCTGTAAAACCTTCTGGGTCGGCCGGTTTATGATGGCCGTTGCCAATACTTTGGCCCTTTTTTGTCATAGAGTTGATGGTCTAGGTCTCTCAGCACATTCATACCTAGTGTCACGTCCATGCCTCTCCGGGACGAATGGTCCACCAGCACGACCCCTTTCTTGCCGACGTCTTGCCCAAACAGTCGGACCCGCATCCAGACTATGCCTCGGACGTCCATCTCCCTGTTATTGGCAGCTGTCAGCCTGATGACGCTCCTGTCTTCCGGCTCCATCATATGTCCAAAGTGCCTTTCGAAGAACTCCAGAGGCATAAGGGTGCACTCTGACCCTGTATCAACTAGGCAGTGTACCTTCTGGCCTTCCAACTCGGCTTCCATAACGGGGCTGCTGGCATACAGGTCGTGCTCCTCACACATAGGGCTTAGCTTCTGGCGTACCGCCGCGGGACGCCCAGCTACCGCGGCGGTCGGAAGTTTAACGTTGGCTCAGACTTCATCTGTTTTGGGCACTCTCTGGCCATATGGCCGTACTGTCGACAAGCCCAGCAGAGGGGCCTCCTTTTAACTAACCCTTGCACCTGAGTAATCCTGGGTGGGGTAGCGCGGGGCACCGGGGTCATTTCCAGTGACCGGGGTGATTCTGCCTTCATCTGAGACACTTCCAGCCGGAGTTCTCTTAACTCCATCCGCAGGCCCTAAACCACATCTCTTAAGGACTCTGAGTCTTCGGATGCAGACCGCCCTCCTGTAGCATGGATGCCACTGACTACTCTCTCTGCCACAGGCATGTGCTCTTCCTCTCTCTCAACAGTGGCTAGGTAGACATTATAGAACGTCATGTCGGGTGACATCCGGGTCATCTCTTGCAATTTGTCTCGTAAGAACTTGTTGGAGAGCCCCACTATGAACTGGTCTCGTAGTAGCCGGTCCACCCCCGGAAGGTTCCCATGGCCTCGGGGTCTCGCCGCTGCATTTCACTTAACATCTCCTGTAGGGCATTGGAGTACTGCATCAGGGTCTCACCCTCTCGCTGCGGTCTGTTGAAGAAGTGACTCCGCAACTGTACCACTTTGGTACGCCCCCCCTGGGTTTTCTCCAGAAGGGAGAATATTTTATTTTAGGGTGTCTCTCTCGAATTCGGGCCTCACCATCGCTGTCCGTCTTACGTCACCCTCTAGAGCCCCCAACGCAACCTCTTCCCGTAGCTCAGCATTCAGGTTACACATCCTAACTGCACTTTGCACCCTTTCAGTCCAGTCCTGCAACGTCCTGTTTTTACCGTCAAATTTTGGCAGATGACGCAACAGCGCCTCCACGGGGATATACCCTACTGGGGCAGACATGGCGGGGGCAAGTTGGCCTTGCACTGGCGCACCCTGAGCTGGGTCCTGGACCAACGCCATTGGCGCCTGGGGAGGGTCTCCCGCCGCGTTCCCGTCCATAACGGTCGCTGTATCCTGCCAACTACGCCAAGATGTAGAATGTGTACCGGGGTGGGCTCCCCAGGATACAGCGAAGTCACGAACAAGGAAAACCACTCCACCACCAGCTCTTGTTAAAACTGAATTTTACTTAGACGGGGTATTGAACCCAACCGCCAATTCTGGGAACATACAATATATTTACAGACACCCAGCCCGAAGGCTGAGACCCTTATGCTGCACAGCGCGGCGCCCTACGTAGGATGCAGGAGTAATTTGCCTACTGGTGGGCACAACACAACCGCCACACCTTACCTGTTAATACCCTAAAAACAACACAAGAATAACTGTATGGGTGTGTGGTGCGGGCTAGCCTGCGGTGCAGCACAACAGTTTACAAACTTACAAAGCTCTACCGTATTTCCCCCCCCTTAACTGATGTTGTATCATGCGTCTGCGTGTTCCTCCTGAGCACAACGCCAGTCTATCTTGAGTTTGTAGAAAGTTCATCAGCTCTCCAATTGTGAAGTGTCACTTTAGGTTATGGAGTCCCTGTAGTGAACAGTAGCAACACTTGTGGCCTGACACAAACAGAGACCCTACTAACTATCTACGGGCCTGGTCTCAGTCTCTAGGTGCCAACAAAGTAATGGGGTGCGTGCACGATCTTACCGACCCAGGTCTGCTCTGCATCCGCTGGTGACTCTGACCGGAACAAAATGTCTCTCTAATAAGTATATGGTGTATTTTGTTTTGTTCCTCAGGTCTCATCAGTCTTCCTGCAAGCAAATTCCTCGTTCCTCTGGACAGGATCAGGATCTTAGACACAAGTAACTTCACTCAGCTGCAGTTCTGTTTCCACACCTGGATGTTGTAGGATTCTCTGCACACAGTCCTCAGAACAAACTCCTTCTCAAAATGGCTGCCTGCTCGCTACACACTTTCTCTCTCTTTCTTGAATCTCTGTCTAAAACAGCCCGTTATACTACAGTTCTCCTCTCACTTTCTTTCTTGTGTGTCACAGCACTGATTTGTGTACAGCGTCTCCATGGCTACAGCCCGTTATTTGTGTCAGGAAAAACAGCGGCATCTTGTGGCCAAACAGCAGAATGACAGTTAAATATTTAATTGTAAACAAACAGTGTTCAGACAATGAGAGCTGCTTCCCATCTTACACAGTCCCAGGCACCTTTAGTCCTGGGGCTGCATCTTCAACACTGGGCCCAGCACCTGGAGCCCACTTCTGGGAAGAGGAGTCCCAGGGTGTCCCTCGTTAGGGAGCCCGCTTCTAAGAAGAGGAGGCTGGGGAAGGACCTTTCTGACGGACTGGTGAGAGTTCACAGTAAAGGAAGGGGCCGGTAACTTTCTGGAGGGATTCTTCTATCCACCAAGGGCCTAGTAATGTGCTGCTGCTGGCACCTGTCCTTATTAACCAGAAGCTAAGCGGTTCGGGGTCTGATAGATTCTGTGGCAGAGAGTCTCCCGATCGCATCTAGGAAAAGAACTTGATCAAACATTCGAGCATCACTTCGGCTGCTAGGATCCACTTTGTAGGAGACTACCCGGGTGAGCTAAACCTACTCGGGGATAGAGTAGTGATTGTGCTATCCATTGTGCCTGGACTAACCTCCCAAACCTTGCTGTCCTGTCTCTTATCCACCCTTTCCAATCTGCTGAACATTGAGAAAATAAACTCAATGTTGGAGTTTAAGGTGTGTGGACATTGGAATTACTTGGGGGGAATACAGACACTCGTCCCTATATCCTAGGAGACGAAAACCAACTGACGGAAGAACCTAGCTGTGGGACCCAAATACATAACACTGCTTAACCTCCTCAACCAGGAGGGTACAGGCATATATTACGGTGTGCCTTTTTCCTGCAATTGAGCCAAAGCAAGGGAAAAGAGTCCGTGTGCTACATTTATTAGGTCACTTCTGACTTATTTGTCAGAAGGTACATACCTCAGACAATAGGTCGGTTTTAAATTATTTTCTGGTGAAGTGAACAGTATGCTTTGTTACCTCACATAAATTATATCATTAAATTGTCAAGAAATGTCAATAAAAGAGCCCAGCTTTTTATGTGCACACACCTAGGGTGGAGCACTCCTCATTTCTGGTCATTAGTGTAACCAGCTCACAGATAAAATGACTGTAAAGGAGCAATGTGACAAGTATTTTTATGAAAGACATGCCTTGCCTAATAAACATGCATTATTTCACAGCATGACACAACAAGACTGAGAGACACACAATGCTATCAGATACTCTACACATACTGGCAGTGTCTCCTTCCATAAATATACATTCTCTATATAAACTGTATTTCTTTATTGGAACATACATATTTACATCATAAATCTTGTGATTGAACTCAAAGGAAATAGCTAAACTCACAGCTAAAATGTTGATTTTTACACTCTTACCGGTCAAAAGATCTGTAATTCTTTTACAGTCAGTCTTGTGATCCAGCAACCCCTGATGGACAGCATAGGTAGGTTGGTGACCTCCAAGGCCACTTTATTTATAAGCAAATATTGATACCAGCCCTGAGCCTACTACCACTGGAAGTCAGAGGCCACAAAGTCTGCCCTTTTCGGCCTGTACTATCTATTCTCTTTCAGTGTCAAGCCCAGAGTGTGACTGCCATATCCTTCAGTGCATCCTCATGAACTACCACTACTCCACAGTGCTCTAGTCCTGGTCCACTAGTGGACTGGATCTTACCTCCTTCTGAAAGCGTAACCAATCAGCCTGAGAAAGGCTAAGCAACACTGGAAATAGCTGTTTGAGTAATGAATATGTGCTGGGGTAGGTACATGCTACTATTGGTGAGAGGGCTGTACATTATGCAGTTAATGGTGTATATTCTGCAGAGGGGGTGACAGCCAGGACCCGACTTCTGGAACCTGATGATTGCCAAGCCATTGGGACCAGACTAGCCAGCTGCCAGGAAGTGGTGAGCTGAACTACACGTCCTAAACGCCCGCCACACACTTTTAGCCCAAGTAAAGACTGCTCCTACTTAGCAGCCTATCTCCCATCATCTACCCACACGCTTAAAGGGACAGTACACCATTTAAAGATGGGCCCCACCAAAAGCCGGCTAATGTTAATTACTAGGCGCCAAGTACTTTCTACCACCTCCAGGGGTACCCCCACACTATGAACACATACACCCTTCCGCTATTGGGGTTGTATGTAGGGATGAGCCGAACACCCCCCCGTTCGGTTCGCACCAGAACCTTCGAACGGACCGAACGTTCGCACGAACTTTAGAACCCTATTAAATACAATGGACGTGAACGTTCAAAATCTAAAGTGCTAATTATAATGCCTAATATGCATGTTATTGTCCTAAAAAGGGTTTGGGGACCCGGGTCCTGCCCGAGGGGACATGTATCAATGTAAAAATAATCTTTTAAAACGGTTGTTTTTTCGGAGCAGTGATTTTAACGATGCATAAAGTGAAGAAAAAAAAAAGTGAAATATTCCTTTAACCACTTCCCGCCCAGTCAATAGCGAATTGACGTCCGGGAAGTGGTCGCAATATCGATACTGGACGTCATATGACGTCCTGCAGGATATTGCCTTGCGCGCGCCCGCGGGGGCGCGCAGCGCGGTGATCGGGGACGGCATGTGTCCCTCGGACACAGCGCTTCCCCGATCACGGTAAACAGCCAATTTCATTGGCTGTTTACCATGTGATCGGCTGTGTCAAAGTCACAGCCGATCACCTGTTAAAACAAACTCGGCGGCGCGCTCCGTGCGCCCCGCCACAGGCTTGCAGAGCGGGGATCGGGGAAGGCGAGTGTCCCTTGGACACAGCGCGTCCCCGATCAGAGTAAACAGCCAATGAATTGGCTGTTTACCACGTGACCGGCTGTGTCCAATCACAGCCGGTCACAAATGTAAACAAACTCCACAGGAGTTACTACCTGATCCCTGCTCTCTCCTCACACACCGATCTGTGAGGAGAGAGAAGAGATCAGTAAGTTAGCTCAGTGTAGTTTGTCTACATAAGTTTACAGTGCACAACACGCCCCCCCCCCATAAAGAGGACCTGTCACACAGCCCAGCACATCAATCAGCCCAGCCAATCAGCCCATCTGTCAATCAGCCCATCTGTCAATCAATCAGCCCATCTGTCAACCAATCAGCCCATCTGTCAATCAATCACCCCATCTGTCAATCAATCAATCAGCCCATCTGTCAATCATCTGTCACAGGCCCACCTCCATCGGTACCGCCATTGGCACCGCCACACAGGCTACCAGTACCGCCATCGGTACCAGTACCACCACCAGTAACGCCACCAGGCCCAGCATCTATACTGCCACACAGGCCCGCTACCAGTATCACCATTAGTGCCGCCATCGGTACCACCACCAGTACCACCACCCGTACCACCGTCGGTAGTGCCACCACCACCTGTACCACCACCTGTACCGCCATCGGTACCATCACCACCCGTACCACCACCACCTGTACCGCCATCGGTACCACCACCACCTGTACCGCCATCGGTACCACCACCACCCATACCGCCATCGCTACCACCACCACCCGTACCGCCACCTGTACCGCCATCGGTACCGCCGCCACCACCACCACCCGTACCGCCATCGGTACCACCACCACCTGTACCGCCATTGGTACCACCACCACCCATACCGCCATCGGTACCACCACACAGGCCCACCACTAATACCTCCATCGGTACTACCACACAGACCGCCACCACTACCACCAGCAGTACCATTACACAGGCCCACCAATAAGCACTGCCATAATGTCCCAAAGGGTTTACACACCTGAGGAGGCATATGCCATTCTTGCCATGTCGGATGATGAGAGCAGCGGGGAGCTCCCATTATCCGATTCTGGTTCGGAATACGAGCCAGTGGAGGATAGTGGCTCAGAGTCCGAGTCCCCGGAGGAAACCGTCCCTCCCAAAAGAATGCGATCGGCACCAAGATCAGCACCAAGATCAGCACCAAGATCAGGAGAACTGCCCACCACCAGCAGCGCCATACCCCAGGAAGAGGAGCCCAGTACAAGCAATGGAAATGCACGCCCAACCCGAAGAATTCAGCCCCAATCCTACCTTCCCGATGCCCTGGCAAACCCCTTATGGTTGCCTGCCAACTCAGGATCCGCTATCATCCCCCCTTTCACCGCACAGCCAGGTGTGCAGCCCGACACTACAAATTTTTCTAAATTTGATTATTTTGGTTTATTTTTCCCACAAGATTTGCTGCAGAATATAGTGGATCAAACGAATCTGTATGCATCCCAATTTATTGCTGCCAACCCCGATTCTTCCTACGCCCGCATGTTCCAGTGGCGGCGTCTAACATTGGAGGAATTTAAATTATTTTTGGGCCTTATGTTCAATATGGGGCTTACAAAAAAGAACGAAGTCCATTCATATTGGTCCAAACGCCCCATCCAACACATGCCCATATATTCCGCTGTCATGTCCAGGAAAAGATACGACATGATTATGCGCTTTCTCCACTTCAATGACAATTCACAGTGCCCTCCCCGAGATCATCCCAACTACGACAAATTGTACAAGATACGCCCCCTAATCAATGCCTTTTCCCAGCGATTTGAAGAAGTTTTCATCCCAGACCAAAAAATTTGTGTGGACGAGTCCCTCGTACATTTCACCGGCCGACTGCAGTTCAAGCAGTACATACCAAGCAAGAGAGCCAGGTATGGGTTAAAATTAAATAAATTATGTGATCGAGCCACTGGATACGTCTGCAAATTCAGGATCTACAAAGGCAAAGACTCCCAGCTCCAGCCCCGTGATTGCCCCACATATATTGGAACCAGTGGGAAAATTGTCTGGGAGTTGGCATACCCCCTGTTCGGAAAAGGTTACCATTTATATGTTGATAATTATTATACCAGCCTGCCCCTTTTTCGCCACCTTTACAGTAAACAAACCCCGACCTGCGGTACCTTAAAAAAAAAAACGGAAGGGATTCCCACAAAATTTATTGACAAAAAAATTGCGACCTGGAGAATCGGCATCCATGAGGAACGAGGAGGTGTTGGCCATGAAGTGGAGGGACAAGAAAGATGTCCACATCCTCTCTACGATCCACAATGACACCATGGTGGAGATCCCAAGAAGACGCGGCTCCATTGTAAAGCCTGAATGTGTCCACGACTACAATTTGTACATGGGGGGGGGGGGTGGATTTAAACGACCAGATGCTACAGCCCTACTTATCAACCAGAAAGTCCCATTATTGGCACAAAAAAGTTGCGTTCCACCTGTTTCACATGGCCCTTTTTAATTCGTTTGTCTGCTACCAAAAAGCAACTCAAAATCACCGACTCCACTACCTCCAATATATCGAAGATATCATCGATAGGATAGGATAGGACACCTCTGCCTGCTACCTGGACCTGTGCTTTGGCTGTGCTCTGGCTGTGCTGACAGTATCTCTGCCTGTGCGAACTATGGACAGTATTCCTGCCTGCTGCCTGGATGATTGCTTTTGCTGTCGCTGACCTCATCCCTGCCTGCTGCCTGGACCGATGCTCTCCTCTGTGGACCACTGCACTTCTAAAACCACAGGTAATCTTTTGTTATTTGGTATGTACCTGCTATGTGTTAGATATATGAAGGGCCTTCAAAAATGTGATCGGTAGTCAGAAAATGATATGTGCAATTAATGCTGCTAGAATGCCTGGAGGTGCTACTTGGATGTTGGGCCTCTGTATGTGGCCAGGCTGTGTAAAAGTCTCAAACATGTGGTATCGCCATACTCAGGAGGAGTAGCAGAATGCATTTTGGGGTGTAATTTTTGCTATGTACATATTATGTGTTAGAAATATCTTATAAATTGACAACTTTGTGTAAAAAAAATGCATTTTAATTTTTTCTCCACATTTTCCAAAACCTTCTGGAAAAAAATGAACCGTTCAAAAGACTCATAATGCCTCATAGATTATACGTTGGGGTGTGTGCTTTCAAAAATGGGGTCATTTTGTGGAAAATTCTATTGTCCTGGTGCTCCAGGGCCTTCAAAATTGTAATAGGTGGTTGAGAAAGGATATGTGCGATTTATGCTTGTAGAACGCCTGAAAGTGCTACTTCAATGTTGGGCCTCTGTATATGGCCAGGCTGTGTAAAAGTCTCACACATGTGGTATCGCTATACTCAGGAGGAGTAGCAGAATGGATTTTGGGGTGTCATTTTTGCTATGTATATGCTATGCGTTAGAAATATCTTATAAATGGACAACTTTGTGTAAAAAAAATGCATTTTCATTTTTTCTCCACATTTTCCAAAACCTTCTGGAAAAAAATGAACCGTTCAAAAGACTCATAATGCTTCATAGATTATACGTTGGGGTGTGTGCTTTCCAAAATGGGGTCATTTTGTGGAAAATTCCATTGTCCTGGTGCTCCAGGGCCTTCAAAAGTGTAATAGGTGGTTGAGAAAGGATATGTGCGATTTATGCTTGTAGAACGCCTGAAAGTGCTACTTCAATGTTGGGCCTCTGTATATGGCCAGGCTGTGTAAAAGTCTCACACATGTGGTATCACTATACTCAGGAGGAGTAGCAGAATGCATTTTGGGGTGTCATTTTTGCTATGTATATGCTATGCGTTAGAAATATCTTATAAATGGACAACTTTGTGTAAAAAAAATGCATTTTCATTTTTTCTCCACATTTTCCAAAACCTTCTGGAAAAAAATGAACCGTTCAAAAGACTCATAATGCTTCATAGATTATACGTTGGGGTGTGTGCTTTCCAAAATGGGGTCATTTTGTGGAAAATTCCATTGTCCTGGTGCTCCAGGGCCTTCAAAAGTGTAATAGGTGGTTGAGAAAGGATATGTGCGATTTATGCTTGTAGAACGCCTGAAAGTGCTACTTCAATGTTGGGCCTCTGTATGTGGCCAGGCTGTGTAAAAGTCTCACACATGTGGTATCGCTACACTCAGGAGGAGTAGCAGAATGTATTTTGGGGTGTAGTTGCAATTATGCATATGCTGTGTGAGAGAAAAAAACTGTTAATATGACCAGTTTGTGTAAAAAAAAAAAAAAAAAAAAAAAAATTAAATTTTCCCAAGAATTGTGGGAAAAAAATACAACTTCCAAAAACTCACCACGCCTCTTAGTAAATACCTTGGACTGTCTACTTTCCAAAAAGGGGTAATTTTGGGGTATTTGTACTTTCCTCGCTTGTTAGTGTCTCAAGAAATGAGATATCCCTTCAGTACATCAGGCGTGATCAGATGTGATACATTTTCAGTGATTGCCACCATAGATGGTAGACTCTATAAATTTCACAAAGACCAAATAATATACACTAATTTGGGTTCATTTTACCAAAGATATGTAGCAGTATACATTTTGGCACAAATTTATGAAGAAAAATTACTTACTTGCAAAATTTTACAATAGAAACTAAAAAAAAGTGTTTTTTTTAAAAAAAAATTGCTGTTTTTTTGCTTATATCGCAAAAAATAAAAAACCCAGTGGCGATTAAATACCACCAAAAGAAAGCTCTATTTGTGAGAAGAAAATGATAAAAATTTTGTTTGGATACAGTGTAGCATGACTAAGTAATTGTCATTCAAAGTGTGAGAGTACTGAAAGCTGATAATTGGTCTGGGCGGGAAGGTGCATAAGTGCATGGTATTGAAGTGGTTAAATATCGTACCTGGGGGGTGTCTAAAGTATGCCGGTGAAGTGCCACGTGTTTCCCTTGTTTAGAACTGTCCCTGCACAAAATGACATTTCTAAAGGAAAAAAAGCCATTTAAAACTGCTTGCGGCTTTAATCTAATGTATGGTCCCAGCAATATGGATGAAAATCATTGAGAAAAATGGCATGGCTACCCCATCACCCCCCCCCCCCCCCACCCTACCCCAGCCCATTACCAGCCCCTTTGGGTCTTGTATGGATATTAACGGGAACCCCGCACCCAAAATAAAAAAAGGCCCTATATACTCTGAACAGCAGTATACAGGCGGTGCAAAAAAGACACAGACTGTAGGTTTGTTCTTAAGTACAATCTGTTTGTAATTTGAAACAGGTACATTTTTTAAGTGTAGCTCCAGCCAAAAAAATCTATTTTTAAGCTTTTTGGAGAACATAGGTAACATTTGTTTTGCTATCTGTGCACCTGTCTGTGCACCTGTTCAGAACATTTCACCTCACTTTCCATCCCAATGACAAATGTTTTTGGAAAATTTGTTTTTTTTATTGAAACAAGGATTGGTGATAAAGCATCAGTGGAGAGGAGACATCTTTTTCACATATTAACTCTGACAGGAGAGGATTTGCCTTCCTAGGGGTAGATTTCCTCTCAATTCCCGTTGTCTCCTTCCGTTTCCAAGTAGGAGTCGTTTGTAAGTTGGATGTTTGAAAGTAGGGGCCTGCCATATATAGTCTGCAGAAATTTGCCCCTTAGGTGTTGGTGTTGCCACAACACTGTAAGTCCTCACAGTTACTCTTGGTGGGCGCTGGAACGCCCTGCTGTCAACTATTATATCAGGAATTGTATTTATATGCCACTGTTGAACAGTGGTAGGAAAAATTGGGTCTTTGGTGGTGGTGCTGGTGCCACAACACTGTAAGCCCTCACAGTTACTCTTGGTGGGCGCAGGAATGGGCCCTGCTGTGAATTATTAGATCAATAATTGTAATTGCATGCCCCTGTTGAACAGGGGCTGAAAAATTGGGCCTTAGGCACTGGTGCTGGTGCCACAACACTGCAACCCCTCACAGATATTGTACTTATAGCGCAGCAATGAGCCCTGTTGCAAAGTATTGCATCAAAAATTTAGGCATTAGGTGAATGCTATGCAAAGCACACAGTAGTAAACTAAGTGAAACACTGACTGTCTGCAGCTAGCACAATCACCGGCCTGCCTGTCTGTCACAGTATAGAGAATAACTGTATCCAGGTGAGCTTTAGGTGATCGCTATGCAAAGGACACAGTAGTACACTAAGGCCCCTTTCACACTGGGGCGGTTTGCAGGCGCTATTGTGCCAAAAATAGCGCCTGCAAACCGAGCCTAAACAGTGGCTGCTGTCTCTCCAATGTGAAAGCCCGAGGGCTTTTACACTGGAGCGGTGCGCTAACAGGACGTGAAAAAAAGTCCTGCTAGCCGCATCTTTGGAGCGGTGAGAGGAGCGGTGTGTTTACCGCTCCTACACCGCTCCTTCCCATTGAAAGCAATGGGAAACCGCCGTAATACCGCCGGCAATGCGCCTCTACAGAGGCACATTGCCGGCGGTATTAACCCTTTTTAACCCTTTTTAAAACCGCACCGCTAGCGGCGGAATACCTCCGCAATTCCGATGGTATAGCGCCGCTAAAAATAGCGGCGCTATACCGCCACCGCACCCACCGCCCCAGTGTGAAACCAGCCTCAGTGAAACACTGAGGCTGGTTTCACACTGGGGCAGTGGGTGCAGTGGCGGTATAGCGCCGCTATTTTTAGCGGCGCTATACCGTCGGAATTGGGGAGGTATTCGGTTGCTAGCGGCCGAAAAAGGGTTAATACCGCCCGCAATGCGCCTCTGTAGAGGTGCATTGCCAGTGGTATTACCGCGGTTTCCCATTGCTTTCAATGGGAAGGAGCAGTGTAGGAGCGGTAAACACACCGCTCCTCTCACCGCTCCAAAAATGCGGCTAGCAGGACTTTTTTTCACGTCTTGTTAGCGCACCGCTCCAGTGTGAAAGCCCTCGGGCTTTCACATTGGAGAGACAGAAGCCGCTGTTTAGGCTCGGTTTGCAGGCGCTATTTTTAGCACAATAGCGCCTGCAAACCGCCCCAGTGTGAAAGGGGCCTGACTGTCTGCAGCTAGCACAATCACCTGCCTGCCTGTCACAGTATAGAGACTAACAGGAACGGATCTATCTAAACTCAATACAGTGTATGAATATATATACAACACCTAGGATGCATATATATCCTCTACACACTGTAACAGCAGCTAACTGACTCGCCTGCCTGCTCTATCTAACTCAATATAAATGACACTGTCTATCTCTCTGAAACTGCCTCTTTCACAAACGCCAACACACTACACAAGGACGACTTCCAGGCGGCCTTATATAGTGTGGGGCGTGTACTAAACCCCCTGAGCCATAATTGGCCAAAGCCACCCTGGCTTTGGCCAATTACAGCTCTCCGTTTTTTCCGCGCTGTGATTGGCCAAGCATACAGGTCATAGTGCATGCTTAGCCAATCATCAGCCAGCAATGCACTGCGATGCCGCAGTGAATTATGGGCCGTGTCACGCAACACGAATTTAGCGCGAACGGACCATAAAGTTCGTTCTTCGTCGAACGATCGAACGGCCGATGTTCGAGTCGAATGTGTGTTCGATGCGAACACGAAGCTCATCCCTAGTTGTATGCACAAGGTGTACAATGGGACCCTCTTTATTCCTCTGGATTGCGTGATGTCATTTAGGACTCTAGTCACCTTAAAGCTGAACTGATTAATCTATTTTAGAATGTTTTCTAAGAAGCCCTGAATCGGGTGTGTATTATGTAAATATGTAGGGTCAAAGTCAGAGTTCTACTATGTATGTTCTAAGGCTGTGACCCAAAAAATATTGAACACCAACTGGTAGCTGATATGTTTGGCTATTAGCCCCTTTAATGTGACAGTGGTTGATAGTAACAGTCTTGTCATAGGGTCATAGGAAGGGTACATTGCACATGAAGGGGCACATCCATATGTACATTTTTGCACCTGCATATGCATTCCATCATATGAGTGTGAGCGTACTTACATTTACAATAAAGGGTAGTTATTCAATAGCTACTCTAGCGCCATGACACACACTAGTGGATAATATTTTTTTTTTTATCCAGAGAAAAGTTTATTGAAGTAAAGATATAAACACATACCGAAGCTGCAAATACATTCAAGTACATATGCAAATAGCAGATACAGTAAACTTGCGCAGTCTGCAAACCTATCTAAACATTCCTTAACAATCTGGTCATTTCTCATGCCTTATTCAGGATTTAAGTACCAGCGCCTACCGAGTTGATCTATTGGTCTAGCATATAACCTTATCAGGTGCCAATACCCAATAATCTGCCCAGGACTAGATCCACCGGGGCAAGCCCCGATACATTCAGCCACGGTCCCCAAAGTTTAGTGGATAATAATTTTAGAACACCACCATTTCCCCAGTTTTTTGTGAAATTTAAGTAGTTCAAGTTCAGTGAACCTAAGTTAGGACAAAGGTAAACAGCAAACTGCCAGAGGTTAAAAAAAATGTAGGTTTCCACATGATAGGTTGGGGAGGCATACCATGACCTGGACCACCTGAACCATATTCCATAACTCACAGGAGCTCCAAGTCATGCTTCCCTACTGAGTTGGGCGTCCAAGGTTGGAAGACATGTTGGTGCAGGATGGAGAGCATTTCTCCTCCCCCTCCCCCCTTACTTCCCCCCCCTTTTTTTTGGCTCATATACTGTCCCATTTTTCCCTTTACTGTTTAAGGCCTGAATTTCCATCACATGGTGCATGGTATTTTGACTGCTCACAGTTCCTATCTCTTGGTGTTACATATTTTATTAAATGTATTCTGATACAACTTCCTAGAACGCTTCAAAGCACTGCAACTCTATATCCTCATCTGTGGATACACCAGCTTGAGACTTTTACTGTTAGCGGCGTTGTTTGCTGAAATTCATAAAATTAGGTGCACACCACCTCAGTGAATTTTCTGGACTACGGACGTGTGTTACAGCAGCTCCTGCTTCCAGGGCTGCACGATCTCTTCCCCTGCTCTCCCTGCTCTCTCTCTCAACAACGGCTGCCGAGCGGCTCCTACGGCTACCCACAGACCGGAACCCCCCCTCTAGTCCCCCAAGAGCACCGCCGAGGCCCATACACCGCCGCCGCCGAGCATCCCCGCAGCCGCCGGCAGGGAAGACCGCGGCTGCGGCCTAACATCGCCATCCGCCATCCCCACCATCCTCCACCCGACCATTGCCCCCCCCCCTTGAGCAACAGTTTGTTCAGCGGTTCACCAGAACCCCCCTAGCCCAGCTCACCTAGTGCTCCACCGAGGCCGTCACCCCCGCTGAGCATCCTTCTCCATTCTCCATTCCGCAGCCGCCGACAGGAAAGACCCTGGTTGCGGCCTAGCACGCATCCACCACCCGGTCATCACATCTTGCCTTGCGGGCCGTTTTTGCGGACGCTCTCCGGAGGCCCCCCAGCCGTTCAGCAGGCCCCCTTGCCGCTAGTAGCTGCTGGATCCCTCCATGACAGGCCGCGTCTCTGGCCTAGTTCCGGCCGCAGCAGCCATCTTGGTACACCTGGCCTCGGCCTCCAGGACCATCCTCGCCCTCCAAAGGGATTATTGTAGGAAAACAAAACATAGGACCCTACCATTGTAGGCTGACTGTCCTGCTACCCCCTCTGGGTCACCAGAGTTGTCGACCTGCAAGAGGAACCACGGATCCGGAACCAAGAAGCGGCCATTTTAGTACACCCGGGCACCCTTTATAATACTGTAAAAAAATATATATATATATTTTTATTCTTCTTCATTCTTATTCCCACTTTACCTCTACTGATCCCCCCCCCCCAACGTAACCAGGGTGCCACTCTCCCTAAGCTCAATTCCCCCAGCTAACCACCACACCATCCGCAGCCGCCGCCTGTCGCTATCCGAGCACCTGCCTCTAGACCACTAGACCTGCAGGACAGATCGCGGCTGCAGGCTTGCCCCGGCCAACCCATCACCCTCTCCCCTATTCTCTTCCCAGCGGACCCGCGTGCGCCGACCTGGTAAGTACATTGGGGCACCTCCAACCAGTAGGAAGTTGATCTAGGGCCATCCGATCGCCTCCGGGGGTCAGGAAGGAATTTTCCCCTGCTGTAGCAATAGGCAAGGCTCAGTCGGGGTTTTTCGCCTTCCTCTGGACCACCCTCTGGGGGTGGTTTAGGTCATCGGGCCCGATTCACTATCGCCATAAACTCTCGTTTCCTTCCCATCATGTGCAATTTTAAATACTCAGCGGACACCCTTCAGAGGCTAAGGAATACCGCCTCAACACTACCAACCTCCACCCAAAAAATACTACAAAAAGAACAACTGCTAAGGATCAATCGACAATCAACCATCAGAAACACGAAGGGACCGCTGCCACTACAACACATATCATGCGCCCTGATCAACACAAGATCTGCAGTCAAGCACAGACAAGAAATCCATGACTTCATCACCCAAAACAACATAGACTGCCTCTTTATCACGGAAAGCTGGCTAACACCCGACTGTAACACCATCCTAACAGAACTGGTGCCTGAGAACTACTCCATCCTAACCGAGCATAGAATAGGACAATGAGGAGGAGGCCTAGCAGTGATTTTCAAATCTCACCTCTCTGTCATCAAACCGAAGCTACAGAACTCATTGCCTTTCATGGAGACACTCACTCTCCATCTTCAAACAACACCTCAAGACACCATTCACATACTGCTATGCTACAGACCACCAGGACCAAAGACAAATCTCCTCACACCCTTCACCGAATTCATCTCGACGTACACCTTGAAAACCAAAAACGTTCTATTACTCGGGGACTTCAACCTCTGGGCTAACTCCACTCAGGACCCCATCGCCACCTCCTGCATCAACCAACTTGAAGAACTAGGTCTGCAGCAACTGATAAATGCCCCCACACATGGTTCGGGTCATACTCTTGACCTCATCCTCAAACAAAATATGGACATCAACACACTGGACAACATGCCGTTACCATGGACGGACCACCACGCTATTAAATTTAAAATCACCTCCATTTCCATCGCCCAAAAACCGAAACACTCAATAACCACACACTGGACAAGATCTCAGAAGAAACTACACTCGGAACTCTTCAAAACAACACTATCAAAAAAAATTGGAACGCTAAATCAGAATCACTCAACGGAACAAACACTCAACCACTTAAACAAAGCATTACTACAAACCGCAGACACAGTCGCTCCGAGACGCAGAGCACTCATCCGCAAAAACAACTCAGGCTGGTTTAATGACACTCTGACTCTACTGAAGTAAGAACGCAGAAGAGCTGAGGGAGCCTGGAGAAGAAACCCAACAAAGGAAAACCACACTAACTACAAAGCGCTCACCAAGAAATATCACAAAGCAATTTTCAAAGCAAAAAAAGAACATTTCTCAAACACCATCTCAAAAGCCCTAAATCGACCTTGTGAACTCTTCAAACTTGTCGCTCAAACTATGAACCCCACCTGCCTAGAGCCCCCAGCAAACGAAACTCAAGAATTCTGCAATGAATTATCTGATTTTTTTATCGCCAAAATCGAAAACATTCGAGAAAAAATTCAACAGAAAAAAGCAACCAATCTCACTCAGCCTAAACAAGAAGAGGAAACCAATATACAACTGAGTACATTCTCGCTTGTCCCGATCACAGTCGACATTACCAAAAATATCATCAGAAGTCTCCGAGATAGCACATCACCAAATGACATAATACAAAACTCCTGAAAGAATGTACCGACATTCTGGCACCCACCATAACACATCTCGTGAATCAATCGTTCAAAGAAGGCATTTTTCCAAGCTCCCTCAAGCAAGGCATTGTCAAACCCCTCCTAAAGAAGCCCAACCTCGACCCAAAAGACCCAAACTACCGCAGACCGATAACAAGCCTCAACACCATCGCAAAGATCATGGAAAAAGCAGTTGTACAACAGCTACAACTCCATTTAGACTCCCACAAACTTTTGGATCCACTACAATCAGGCTTCCGTCCAGGCCATGGCACAGAAACTGCCCTTCTCAAAATCTGGGATGACGCCCTCAAAGCTGCAGATGACGGAGAATCATGTCTCCTGGTGCTGCTGGATCTCAGTGCAGCATTCGACACAGTAGACCACAAAACTTTACTCATCTGCCTTAAAGAAGTAGCAGGAGTCGCAGACCCTGACCTAACCTGGTTCGCATCCTTCTTAAAAAATCGCTCTCAGACAGTGAAACTAGGAGCCTTCACCTCTGAAACTCGCGCAATTTCTTGCGGAGTCCCTCAAGGATCGCCACTGTCACCCGTGCTCTTTAACATCTACCTCCGCCCACTCCTTAAAATCATCAGCAAACAGGACGTGTGCTACCACTCATACGCTGACGACACCCAACTCTACTTTCGGATTACTGGAAAAAAAGACCAATATCATGGACTGGAAAATTGCCTCACACTGATCGATGATTGGATGACTGAGAGTTCCCTCAAACTCAATGGATCCAAAACAGAACTTCTCCTCCACGCAAACCGAAAGACAAAAACAAAGACGCCCTGGACACCACCTACCATTCTCGGACAGATCATTACCCCGAGCACAAAAGTCAAAAGTCTCGGAGTCATCTTTGACTCGGAGATGTCGATGGAGGCACAAATAGGATCAGTAGTCAGTGGATCGCACCATCTCCTACGCCTGCTACGGAGGCTCATCCCCTTCATCCCGGAAGAGGACATAGCAGTAGTGGTTGGAACAATCATCAACTCCCGACTCGACTACGCAAACTCCCTCTACATAGGACTACCTAAATATCAGATTTCGCACCTACAAGTCGTCCAGAACACGGCAGCCAGACTGGTAACAGGGAAAAAAAACCCTGGGAATCCATCACCCCTTCACTAAGGACCCTGCATTGGCTAACCGTAAAGGATCGGATCACATTCAAAACCCTCTGCCTCACCCACAAGTGCACACAAGGAAACGCTCCTCAATATTTATGCGAGAAGATAAAACACTACATCCCCAGTCGCATTCTATGATCAACCAACCAAAACCTCCTCCACATCCCCAAGGCCCGCTACAAATCAAAGGGAGAAAGAAGATTTGCAGTCCAAGGACCACGGCTATGGAATGCTCTACCCACGGACATCCGTATGGAAGAAAACCATCGGGCCTTCAGGAAAAAACTCAAGACCCACCTCTTCTGAAGATTCAGGATGTCATTGGATACAAAGCGCCTTGAGACAATTTAGTTCGCATTTGTAGCGCTATACAAGTTATTCACTCACTCACTCATACCTGTTATGTTGTGGTTTCATACTTTCTGCAAATTCTGATAAATGTTTTTTTGGTTTTGTTCCTTGACATCTATAAAATTAATAAAATTAGATTGAACTAAAAAAAAAAAATTAGGTTTCCAAAGACTGAATAATAATGATAATTTCAAAAAGGCCTTTAAAGGAAACAAGTAACGTGTTAACAAATTACAGCTTTTCTGTATCTGAAGTAAATTAAACAATAAAAGCAAATGCAAACAATTCTTATTAAGGGTCCCAATATTTATTGATTTCTAAAAGCAGTTTTGGAACAAATTGTGTTATTACACCCTCTGGAATATTATTTGGACAGAAGGTTGTATGTTGTTCTCATAATTTCAAGAAAAAAGCAATTAAAGACAGACCTTTATAACCCCAAACATTGTAGGTACTTCCTTTAGACAAATTGCAAAGAAAACCTAGGTGTTCCTGACTACAGTTACGCCATCAAAAAGCACTTGAGAACTTGAATAAACAGACAGGAATACATTTGGCAGACCGAAGCCACAAAAGAAACAGAAACAAACTTCTAAGAGCCCATTCACACAGGGGCAACTTTGGATCCGACATGAAGTTGCCCCAAGTCGCGAGGCATGAGAAAATCAATGTAATTGAATGAGAGCCGTCTTAATGCACACTACTGAAGATGCTCCGACTTCAAAAAAGGTTCCTGTACTACTTCAATGCGACTTCTAGGTGACTTGTAGGCAACTTGTACCGAAAGATTTCAATGGAAGTTGCCTCCAAGTCGGATGTCTTAACTGAAGCAACTTTCCAGGAAGTAAAAATAGTTTTCCAGGCAAACCCCTCCCTCCCCCTAACCTCCCACAGAGCTGATTATTGTTTGATTGGCCACTGGAAAGTAGCCTGTCCTGGAGGCAACTTGAAGTTGCCTTGTAAGTTGCCTGGAGTCGCGCTGTGATTCATGCTCAAATAATGTCCAAGTTGCCTCCCAAAGTCACGCTGGAAGTCGTGTTGCCCCTGTGTGAATGGGCTCTTAGACTCAAAAGCTGGTACGATAGACACCTCACAGAACAATAGTTTCAAGCATAGCTTATAAGTGATCAAAGTAAGCAAGTCTCACTTTAAATGTGAAGAGAAATCTTCAAATGTGGGTTTGACGGGTTGTGTGCAAGTAAGACAGTCATTGCTAAATTGTTAAAACAAGGAAAAGAGGCTTATTTGACCAAGAACCACAGCTAGTAGACTACTCAGGACTTAATCTAAGGTCAGCAGATAATAACCCAAAACATATCTCTAGGTTATGTTACAGAACTACCTTTCAATGAAATGAATAAGATGGTAAACTTCAAGTCATAGAATGGCTAGCACAGAGGTAAACCCTATTTGACTGGTTTGTGATAAACTGGACTAAAGGGCAAAAGCAAAGCTATCTATAACTGCTACACATTTGTGGCAGTTTTTGAAAAAAGTCCTAGGAGGAACTTTCCATTTGACTCGATTTTTCTGTGTAGAAAGAATGCAACAAGAATGTTCATAGGCAAAACAGGCTATTTTGGGAGTCAAAAAATAATATAAAATGATTCACAGATTTTTTTTTCTACCGCCAATTGTTTATTCTATGCTGAGATAAACTGCAGAATGAGTCACAGGATTGCCCTCTCCCCCTTATCCCCTCTCTAGTCTACAATATACATAGTGCATTTTGTCATCAGTATCAAGGTTGCACTCGGTATTAAAATATTTTTTTTGTAAAATTAAGGATTTAAAACTTTGAATTTCAGTGCAGAGCTGGATCAAGTGAATGGCAACCTGGGCAGGAACCCAAGGCCCGGTGTATAACTGAATATCCAGAGGTGAATAACTACAACTCAAATATTAAATATACACACGTTGACTTCTCGGAGCCTAGTGTAATGTAATGGAAGGTATGGGGGGGGGGGGAAGACAGCTACTCCCACTGGCCCCATTATGTATGTTTATCTCTCTCTATCTCTGTCCATAATCCATCTCTGTTAAAGTGTAATTAGTTCTGGCTTCCCAAATGACATTTGTGATATCTTATTTAATACCATTTCTTGGTTGACTCACAACTGAAAATGCAAGCTTTCAAAACATGTTAGGTTTCATTTCCCCAAACAGTTACAAATTGTATCTTCTTGACATACATGTGAAATTAGCTGTTGTAAAATGTTGGGATTTAAATATAGGTATCAGAATGTACGAGCATTCGTCTTACTAGGAACAATCCAGTTATATTACCATCGATTGGGATGAAAATAATCACTTTCAATTTGGGTCAAAAAGGTTTTCCAACTTGTTGGAAAACCTTTGAGCAATTTGTCTCAGCCTTTGAGTAACTTGGCTGAAGGAAATAGCAAACTGCATGCATGTTACTTGGAAAGTTAAATGAGTACTATGGTAGTTTCTGGTGCGATCAAGCACATACAGATGACGTAGGATACCCTAACGCAGGGGTGCCCAACCACTGGCCCGGGGGTCACATGTGGCCCTTGACCTCCTGCTCTGGGATGATGGGTTGGCAAGCCCAGATTGTGGGTTGCCAACCCGCCATCCCAGAGCATCAGTGTTGTTAATGAAGCCGGCGGTAGAGAAAGCAAGCGGCTACAGAGCCTCATAAGCCGATGCTTCCTGTATAGCGCTGCCTCCTGTCACAGGGGGAGTGATACCAAATGCACTCTGCCTGGGACAGCAACAGCCGGCGATACCTGAATGGAAGACTGTTATTAAAGGTAAGTTTATTACTAAAATCACAGTGTATTTATATCTGTTCTGCAGTGGTTACTGGGCTGCTTTCAAACTGATCCGCAGGTGCAGTGCAGAACACCTGCGGGTTACCTGCACTGTGCCATAGACTTCTGTTATAACCTGCGGGTTTGGTGTGCTTTCAGAAAATGCACAACACCTGCAGGATATACTAGAAGTCTATGGCAAAGTGCAGCTAACCCACAGGAAAGCCACAGGTTCACTGCCCTGCACCTGCAGTGCAGGTAAACCACAGTACGTTAGTGTGAAAGCAGCCTTAGGCCCCTTTGGCATGATTGGTCCGACCCAATCGGATCCTCCGTTCACCTCTATTGAGCCACAGATGTAAACGGACTTGTGGTCGTATACACTCACCTACCTCCAATCCAATCCACGAAAAAAAACAGAAGGGGGGGATCCGTCTCCTTCCATCTGGGCAGATCGGATCGGAGGGCCTATAGAGTAGAGCGGGTCATGTCCGTGTCCGCTCTGCATATGCAGGGTGGACATGGACCTGCCCCCTAGCCCACTCCACTCCTTGTGGACCACGATTGGTTACTAAGTCGCTTAAGTGGCCCTCGCTCTTTAAAAGGTTGGATACCCCTGCCCTAACGTAAGATACCAGTAGCATCAGCACGTCTATTAGTTAAATACCCTACAGCTTATTTAATGCATATTATTCACCTAAAATAAATGGCACTAATTTTTGTCTTTGATTATTATGTCCTAATTGAGGCTATACTCAAAAACTCGCTCATTTAAAATAAAGTTTTTTTTAGATTAATTGAAACCTTAAAAAATGTTTAAGAGTTTTGTTTTATCCACAGACATGAATAGCATTGCTGTGTGCTGATATAACATCCTATGATGTATCCTAAACCTGTATGTCATGCCCAGCTCATTGTGTTTGTCTAATACAGTAGCTGTGAACGAGATATATCAGCAAGCTTGAACACGATATGCTGCTTTTCTGGAACCAGGCCATCAAACCATTTGGGAGATGCCAGGGGCATAATTACCAGATCTGTCTGACAAATTATAAATGCACTAAAGTTTGTATCTTTCATTATAATTGTTTTAAAAGTATTTAAGGCTTCTTGGCTGTCACGTTTTATTTTTTTTGTGTTATGGATGAGCTAATAGTAAAAAACATCTATTTGGTACACTTAAACAGGAAACAAGATTGGAAATTATTACAACTGTAGTACATGTAAAATGTGCTTAGGTCATTTCTAACTATCTTTTCTTAATTATAGCAGGTTAAGGAAAAGACAGGCAGAGACAATGATGGCAGGCAGGAAGACCATCACAGGAATGGGAAATACAGGTAGGCATATTTTAATACTGGTGTCTTTTTTTCTTCTTTATTTTAGTTCGAAAAAATAACCAGTAATAACTGCAGTTTTTTTTTTTTTAATGAGTTAGGTCATGTGTTGGGTTACCGTCATGCTGTAAAATGAAATTGTAAGTTATTAGACCTCCCCCGATGATAGTACTTGATAAATAAAAATCTGCCATTCTTCTCTTCAGTGTGGGTGCCTTCAATTTTAATAAAATCACCAACATACTCCGGGGTAATGGATCCCCAAACCGCCTAAAAACATCCTCTGTGCATTGCTGCTGCCTGCAGACCTTCGTCCATGTACTGTTCTCTGAGCCCCTTACTGGAAAAACAAAACAACTTTATGTAGCCAAAGCATTGTGTATGTGGATGAGTCTAATTTTATTTTCACCTCAGAGTTATGTCTTTTTGCTCACAACTTTATCTCAAAGACCACTGCTAATAAGACTTTGCTTTACTGTAGATGGGTGTAACTGGTCCCAATGGTTTCTGCCAATTCTAAGTTGAGAATAGTGCTGAGCATCTGAGTTTGGAGAAAAGTTTTAAGTGGATGTAAACCCAAATTTTTATTTATTTTTTTAAAGTAAGACTTCTACCCTGTACAGTAGAGTATATCATGTCATCTGTGCCCAGTCTTGCCACAAATTCTTAATCCAGCTCTGAGCAAACCTCTAGAAAAAAATGACACACAGATAAATAGTTGCCGGTTTCTTCCCCCTGCTGTGAGTGACAGGTAATTTCTTTATCTCATGCACTAGCGTCTCAGAGCCTGCACAGCTATGCCCAAATCTCCTCCCCACTACAGCCTGTGTGGCAGATGCGCAGGAGTCACAGGGGGTTGTAAGTGCGCCCTGCTTCTGCCCAGAATGTGCTCTGTGTCCCCTCTACGCGCACTTCTCGTATAACAAGTACGAGGTTCGTACTCATGCCGCTGCCAGCCCAAGGGGTGTGTAGAGGTGGGCGGGAGTCTAGTGATGTCACAGCTCCACCCACTGAGTGCCGCAGCATAGACCCGCCTATGGATTCCGGAGTTTTGCGGGGCTCCGTGTAGGAAAGAGGGGACTTGTGAAAGGTAGGAATACATTCAGAAGGCATATATAGATATATAATAATGGTATGTAGCGGCCACACTCTCTCCTCATGTGAATCGGGTTTCCGATAGCTCTTTTCTAGGGGTATCTTGTATGTGAGAGTGAGATGCGCTACGGCCCAGGTCCTCCCCATTGCAGCGGGTGAGGTGAAGGCCAGTACCTATTGTTTTCCTCGGGCCTGGGTGTTTCTGCAGGAATACAAAGTCCTTCTGTGCTGACACTTCCCTTCGCTCCCATTAACCAGAGTACCACACACCGATAAGGATCCAACACTTGTTTTATTGTAACAAACAATTAAACAGTTCTTTGTCAGCCGACTGGTTGGGACCCAGAAACAGTTCAATACGGTGGGGTGAGCAGGTCGAGGCACTGTCCTGATAATAAACTAAACCACTGTGGTTTCACCAGCGGTTGCTATAGCCATCGGCTAGAGAGAGAAACTTGAAACCTTTGAGTCTCTACCAGCGACTCTGGAGAACATGAACTGGAGTACCTTCGCTGTGTTGTGGCCCCTGTCAGGGGGAAGATATCCCTCCAAGGGAGTTACCAGAGGCCCCTCCGTCACCGGGTTGATGCTGCTCCGGGCTCTTCAGACGGGTAACCTCTCCGGCCTCCTCACCTCAGACATGGGCCCCATCCACCTCAGGGTCCCTCGGACTCATCCGCCCTTGCGGAGCCCAGTCGAAGTCACTGGGCCCCAGGCCTCCGGTGTGGTACCTCACCCCAGGCTTAAGGTGCCTGAGATGGACGCCAACACTGCTCCGACCAGGCCATGGGCGCCTGGGCTGGAACTCCGGACCGACCGCACCCAGGCCTAAGGTGCCTGGGCGCTGGATGCAGAAGACCTCGTGGCGAGGGTGTCTCTCCCCTTTATCTCCTCCCATGATGCCACAGCAGGTTCTCCGCCCCCGCTGTACCACCGCCGGAACGGGACAAAAAGGACAGCACTGCGGCAGTGATTCTACATCGACCTGTGGGAACACCGCCACCCCAGGCCAAGGAGAATAGTACACCACCAAAGTCCTCCACGACTGAAAATGGTCCAAATCCTTTTATGATTTATACACACCTGGGTCATACTACCACCCAGGTGTACCCCCTAGATTTAGACCCCCGCTACAGGTATAACAAACATAAAAACAGTAAATTTTGTTTCAGAATTATACTAAAACAGCGCTAATGTTGGTATGAAGTAGGTGGCCAACACCACCTTAAAGAGTAACAAACAGTTTTTTAGACAGATAGGCAGTGCAGAAGTGTCAGAAAGTGCCCATAAATGATCATGGATAATAGCAGCGTGCACCTTCACCGAAACATCCAGGTCCACCCAGTGGGAACACACTCCCCCTCAGGGGTTTAAACTCACCGAAGCAAGATCAAACTCAAGCCTTGACAAAAGGAGGATAATCAGCACCAAACACGAACTGCACTCAGCATCAGTCAGCGGGACATCAGATCAATGGAGGCTCAGACGTAGCGCTCTGTATTTTTCATTTCCTGGTGACTATCCATGGCAGCACACAATACATGCATATGCTAGCATGAAGGCACCTGTATATATAGATATATACTTTATTATCATGGCAAGAGTTGATATTCATCAGTGGTGGGTTTACATCCACTTTAATGTTTTTCTATTTTGTTTCACTTTGTTCATGATCAATGTTTTGCCAACCTTCCATCGTATCCGGTTTGTACATATGCAACTGAGTGGAGACAGCATATTAGGAAACTGTTGTCCTTTTCGCTTAGGAGAGACTTGGATAATGTAGGATGTATAGTGTAGAAATGGGGGGGTAATACCGTGCTAGAAAATAAAGTGGACAACAATACAGCTGCAACAAAAAACCATCAAAATATCTCTATAGCAAACAAGTAAAAACTCAAAAAGTAAGTTGCACTAGTAAATAAGTGTCATCAAGATTAGTGAAAATAAACTTGATTAGTGACAGAAAACCACATTCAATTATACATTGAGTCCATATGGAGTTCAGCAAGCTGATGAAAAAAAGGAACGAAAGAGTCCAAATGAATGAATAGAGGTCCAGAGTTCATCAACCTTCACCAAAAGAATAGCAGAGGGGGAAGGGGAGATATGCAGGAGTTCCAATTGGAAAAGAAGGTCTCACTCTGTAATGGCGTCAGCACGTCATGGCAACCCCCTACATGGGGCCCCAGGAAGACGTCACGTATAACGAAACATGTAGGGCGGTGCCACGACGTGCTGACGCCATTACGTTTTATGCCCCATGTGATCCCGGTACACGGGTGTTTGTTTTTTTATGCTTGCCGGCTGTTTTTATATATAGGCAGCTGATCCCGCTTACTGTTTTAAGCAATAAAAGCTTTTTAACCTGCTACACCATCGGAGCTCCTTGTCCCTCTTTTCACTCACGGCCTGCCAGTCCAGTAGTGATTTCCCCAGATTGAAGTTCCAGCTTCTCTCACTCTCCATTGAGGACCACAGAGATCGAATCACATCACAGAGATCCCGGATACAGAGATCCACTTGTCTCCGCAGAGGGTTGATTCTGCCTGCGCATACGACCTTGCTCTTTAGGGGGTCCACTGTATCTGGTAAGGGTATCCACTCACAGAGTGAGACCGTCTTTTCCAAATGGGACTCCTGCATATCTTCTCTTCCCCCTCTGCTATTCTTTTGGTGAAGGTTGATGAACTTTGGACCTCTATTCATTCATTTGGACGCTTTCTTTCCTTTTTCATCAGCTTGCTGAACTCCATATGGACTCAATGTATTATTGAATGTGGTTTTCTGTCACTAATCTTGATGTCACTTATTTACTAGCGCAACTTACTTTTTGACTGGATAATGTAAGATGGTCACCTTGTATCTGGTCACTTGCAATAGTGCAGAATTTATCACATCTTTTACAACCGATTTTTTTATATGGATGACCTTTGCCTACTTACATTTTGTCTACAAAGCTATTCTTCAGTTAATCACTTTGGTTTAATCTACACCTGCCATTGATCATTAGCATGGGTTTGTCATAATAGATTTTTCTGAGATAAATGCTTACAAATATATGCTTTTATTTTAAAAGATAAGTCCACCTTTTGCAAAAAAAATTATAAATGCATCCAGAAACAAAAACATGTTTGTTATTTCTTCATATGAGCATGCAAAGCATTGCAATCGTGATCAGTGGGTCAAGGAAGCAACGCACAGGCCATGCAAACATTTCCTCCAGCTCCATGTAAGAACAAAGGTACAGGCTTTCTGTTACTGAGCTGAAGGAAGTGTCAATGGACTACTGGTGTGGTAATCGTCGCACTTGTGTTTTATGAGAACTACAAGTCTTTTTGCCATGATGGCAGACAGGACTTGTAGTTTATTCATTCACAGATCTTTGTGAACAAATGACACGGCTGTGTGAATGGAGGAATACACAACCACATTAAATTCAAAAAGTGACAGCACCTGCCAGGGAGAGGAACCCAATAATCCTGTAAAAGGGGGGTGGCTTAACACCATGTTACATCAATATGGGTGTAAATCTGTAAAATGGTATAAAACATGAACTTGTCCTTTAAGCACCAGTATATTGTATGTCTTTTGCTAATATTTTTAAATTTTGAAAACGTTCGTTTATTCTACTTGTTTGTTACAGGAATCCCATCTAGGATGCAATTCCCTGGCCCAGTAAAAAATATCAGTTTTGGGTGGCGCTGACCTTTAGACCTCATGCCCACGGACGTTTTTACAGCTGCGTTTGAGCGTTTTTTACAGCTTAAAAATGCCTTTCCATGTTAGTCTATAGCTTCATGCCCACCTAGGCGTTTTTGAGCTGCAAATAGCATAGACGTTTTTAAGCTGTAAAAAAAAACCAGGACCAGTGCGTTCCTCAGCGTCAGAATTAGGCAGAAAAAACGCGAGCGTCAAAAAACGCTCAAAAACGCGCACTAACGCCTCGGTCGCGTTTTTCAGCTCCGACTTTTTTTTTTTTTTTCAAAAAAAAAAAAAGAAATTATACAATAACATGCACAGGCGTTTTTAAGCTGTAAAAAACGCAGCTGTAAAAACGTCCGTGGGCATGAGGCCTTAAAGTGGTCCTATATTAAAATATACATCCATATTCACATAAATATTTAACTGTCATGCCGCAAATAAAAATGAATAAAAGATCACAAAGTATTAATTTTTTTTAAATAAGGTGATTCTGAGAATGGGACAGCACTGAGTTATGGGGTGAAGTGTAAATTTTATAATAAACAGAGTACCCAATTAAATAAATTTGCTAGGATTCAACCATAAACCATTGAACTAGCCTGCAAAGACTGCGACCAAAAGCTAAAGCTGAAGCTTCAGCTGCTCCAATATCCACTGGGTAAAATCTTGTAAAAGTGTGAACCAGGTTGTGGCCTTTCAGACCTGAGCAACTGAAGCTTGATGACAAATAGACCAGGAGGAACCTATACTCCTGGTAGAATGAGTCATTACACGAAAAGGCAAAAGCATTTCCTTTCAAACCATAAGCTTGAGATAAGCTGAGAAATCCAGCAGGAAATAGTAGATTTGGTAGCTGTGTGACCCCTTATTGGGTCCTTTAAGTAGGACCAATAGAGAGTCTCATTGCCTGACTGCAGCCATTAATTTCAGATACCTCCCGATAGTCTGAGCCACATCTAAAGTGTGGAGAGCCTCTCCCAGCAACTGAGGCCTAGGACAAAAATAAGGCATAGGAATGTCCTGGTTGAAATGGGAGGCTGAAACCCCCTTATGCAAAAAAGATGGCTGAGGAGGAAGAACCACCACGGTGAAGTACCAGAAATACAAGAAAGAGCCGCCAGCTCTGATACCCTCCACAACGAAGTAATGGCAACCAGGAACACAACCTTCCGTGTCAAAAGAACTAGGGAAAGATCTGGAATAGGCTCAAATTGAGGTTTCTGTAGAACAAAAAAAAAACAACAGATCCCAGGGGGTTAAGGTGATCTGAATGGAGGAATAATAACATATGTTTCTGCACAAGTAGAATCATTATATAGAATAGGTAGATGTTTATTAACAATGTTCCGAATCTGTCCAAATTCTAGATTGTAGCACAAGACTAAAGAGGGACCCATTTCATTAATCTTCTTATGTGGATTATTTTTAAATAGAAAGTCCATCCTGTTTTCCCCTTAGAAATCTGATACGCTCTATTAAGGGACCACTTAGAAAAACCTCTATTGAAGCTTTATCATTCTACTCAGGGATGATGCAGAAATTGATTCGGAAAGAACCAGTCTCCTGATCCTGGTACGAAATGTTGATAATCTAGTAGTATTGTGCAGAGAATGGCACAGCAGTGACCATCGTCTTCAGACACTGGCGAAAAACTGAGTAGCCTCCTATATGGGAGGGGTTACATAGGAGGGGACTTCCTATCTGGTTTGCCAGTGTCCAATCACTTAAAGAACACACACACAAAACTCTGCCTTAGCGATGTTACAGGCCAGAGTGACCCATGCATGTAATGAGCCTCAGAACCTCAAAGCCCCTCAGAGTTTAAATGACTGCACTAATGATGGTTAACAAGCCTGACTCCGTGTTTAAACTTTGGGATGCATTTCGATTTTTCAAACTTAAAGATTCATTAATCTGGACAAAAATAAAACCTGCATCACTAGTCTGGAGCTGTAACAGTGGTGAACATAATCCTGTGATTGGCAGTGCCTCTAGAAATGAAATACAACACTTATGCATTTAAAGTAAAGTTTGAACTAAAAAAAAAAAATGTTCTTCCTGCAAGGTAAAGGCATAATGTGCTTGTAACGGGAGGGCCCGTAGAACCCAGAAGTTCTTAGAAAGTATGAGCCAGAAATAATGGACATTGAGAATATGTCTTGGATTGCTTTAAAATGGGTCTGTAATATTAATCCACAATATTCCCCAGGATATCTGTAAAGAACTATTTACTGGTTGTTGATTCTGAACTCAACAGGTTAATTGAAAGATGTTAATGTCATCACCTCCAACCACCTGGCTGCCTGTGTAATGTAAATTGAGTCCAGGCTAACTTATAAAGATCTTTTCATTGTGGATTGTGATAATTAACTCTGTAATTGTATAAAGGATTCCTATGATAATGTGTATTGTAAGTTAGCAGCCAGCCAGTCTGGAAAATGTAAAGGTCATGCATATTAGTCATTTAGGCTGTAATGGGATTAGTTAATGAACTCAATAATACACAATAATGTGTATTGAGGGCTCGTTATGTAACCATTGTGTGATGTTGTGGGTGGAGTTGGGTCATTGTTCATTTGGACTACAGTATTCTTTTGGTGTATATAAGAGCCTGCTTTCTCAATAAAGATTGTCAGACCTGCTGGAAACCTAACAACAGAGCTGTGTCTCGTTATTATGGGGGAATTACCATTATGGGTCTCGTTCGCCTGACTGTGGAGTGTCAGTAGCTGCCTTGGTGTTCGGGAATGGCATATCATAAGCGGCTTTAACCCCTTTCATACTTGGGGTGTCGTTACAGTGCTAATGCATTGCATACTAGCTGATTATGAGAGACGTACCTTAAAACAAAGCCCTCCAATGGCAGCGCTCCAGATGCTTCCATCTTCACCTGGTCTTCCCTTTGGGATGCAACCATTTGAATGACCGAGCCACGATAATGTCATGCGCATGGGAGTCACAGCCACAGCACAGAGATTTGAAGGAACAGCACAGGTATGCCGTTCATTCAAAGCACATGCGCCGGCCACCAGCTGCCAAACAGGCGAATATCTCCAAAACAGTACACGTTTAGGAGATATTAATTTACCTACAGGTAAGCTTTATTATAAGACTACAGTACCTCTTAGTAAAAATCAAAATGAGGAGTTTAGAACCACTAACTTTTGAAGGTAATCACCATTTTTCTAACTTATCAGTTAGCTGATCACTTTATGATTATGACTAGAGGTCGACCGATATGGGTTTTTCTCTGGCCGATGCCGATATTTAGAAATCGGGACCGATATATGTTGCTGATTTTTGCGGCCGATATTTTAGGCCGATTTTTTTCTTTTTCCTTCACCTCAGAAATTCTAGGGTGGAGAGGAGGTTATTGTTTAGGGTGGAGAGGTGGGGTGCAGCCTATCAGTGTGTCACCTCATTAGTGCCCACCAGTTCAGCCTGTCAGTGCCACATCAATGCCGCCAATCAGTATCCATTAGTGCCCACCAGTGCAGCCTGTCAGTGCAACCTCATCAGTACCCACCAGTGCAGCCCATCAGTGCCCACCAGTGCTACCTCATCAGTGCCCACCAGTGCCACCTCATAAGTGCCCACCAGTGCAGCCTGTCAGTGCAACCTCATCAGTACCCACCAGTGCAGCCCATCAGTGCCACCTTATTAGTGCCCACCAGTGGAGCCTATCAGTGTCCATCAGTGCATCCCATCAGTGCCCACCAGTGCATCCCATCAGTGCCCACCAGTGAATCCCATCAGTGTCCACCAGTGCATCACATCAGTGTCCACCAGTGCATCACATCAGTGTCCACCAGTGCATCACATCAGTGTCCACCAGTGCATCACATCAGTGTCCACCAGTGCATCACATCAGTGTCCACCAGTGCATCACATCAGTGTCCACCAGTGCATCACATCAGTGTCCACCATTGCATCACATCAGTGTCCACCAGTGCATCACATCAGTGTCCACCAGTGCATCACATCAGTGTCCACCAGTGCATCACATCAGTGTCCACCAGTGCATCACATCAGTGTCCACCAGTGCATCACATCAGTGTCCACCAGTGCATCACATAAGTGCCAACCAGTGCATCACATTAGTGCCAACCAGTGCATCACATCAGTCCCATCTCATCAGTGCCCACCAGTACAGCTCATCAGTGCCCAGAAGTACAGCTCATCAGTGCCCACCAGTACAGTACAGCTCATCAGTGCCCACCAGTACAGCTCAATAATGTCATTCACTGCCACCTCCACCAGCAGAGCGCTCCTGGCTCCGTTCCGTCCCCTCGCATGGCCAAAGACAGCTCCATTCATCCCCTGACGTGCTGCGTGCCCCGCCTCTGCCTCCAGACTACAAACCCCAGAATGCAGCGCGGCCAGCAACAGCCATTTGGCTGCGGCCGCTGCCGACTTCCTCCACTGGGGGAAAAAAAAAAGTCAGCAGGCAGCGGCCGTAAAAGCAGCCATTTAGAATAGACGGTGGGCGGCCGAAGGGGATTTCCACCCAGCACGCCCCTGCCTCAGATCCCTCACAAATTGGCCTTTTTTTACATAATAATCGGCCGATGACAATTTCTTTAAAAGGCGAAATATCGGCCGATATATCGGCCGACTTCTAATTATGACAGCACTGTTTGGTGAACATGCCAAATGTAGGAGAATATATGCAAACACATTTCAGAACACTGCTTATTTATGAATGGCTCTCACAGAGAAAAAAAGCACAGATGTTAAGGGATCTATTTATAATTTTTTTCACTCTAGAATCACACAATTTACATTAGGAAATGTGTGACTCATGGGTGAAAACGTTGAAAGATAGACCCTTAAATTAATTCTCAGGCATGTAAATCTAGTGGAGGGGTTAAATCTATTGGTAGCCAGAAAAACTAGCCCAAAATGACTAATGAGAATTTCGACTTGCATGTAAATTCCTTGTCTTGGAGTACAGTACAGGACACGTGTCAGAAACCATGAATCAGACCGAGACAGAAGTACAGTTAAATCACACTTGTTTAATAATAAAAATAAAAAAGGTAAACAGAGTAAGCATAGTCAAAACATAGCCAGAGTTCAGTAACCGGATCGGGTAGTCGGCCAAGCCAATGTCCAAGAGCCAGCGATAAAGGTAGTAGTACAGCAAGCAGGATCTGTAGCCAGAGGGAACGTAGTCAAGCAGGTCTTCAACAGGAATGCAGGAGAAAGTCTCTTGTGATGTTAACACAGGCGAAGGCAGAGAGCAAATGAACTGGAAGGCTTTAAGTAGGCAGAGCTGATGAGCAGGATCATCAACAGGTGGATCACTGTGGAGAGATGGGAGCTGGCAATTAGCTGACAGCCGAGCTGCCAGCACAGAGAAGGAAGGGCTGAGCCCAGCCCTGACAACTTGACCTACTGGGGAGTAGCTGGGACAGCTGCGTGGGCTCCATAATTTTGTTAATTATACTGATATATTTGACCTAGCAATATCTCCAACTATTGAGGATAGGCAATTGCACATAATAAACAATATATCGCCAAGATTGTTTTATTATCATAAAGCAATGAGCTGTAATATGTTTTTTCAACATTATATCTTTATATTGTATGCACTTAAATAATTGGGTGTAGTCACAATTTGACTAAATTAAAAAAATATAGGTTAAAACCTATAGCCGCGCACTCTGGATAAATATTAACAACAATAATAGTGATAACAAAATATATAATAATAATAGAGCAGGTCGTAGTGAGACCAAAGGTCTAAAAATGTGACAAAGAAACTTAATAATATTCCATACCGCGCTCATAAATCATGTGTAAGTTATACAATAAGTCCATAAACCACCAGCAAATCTTCAATCCAAGTGAAAAAATTAAAAATATCAATGAAAAATAGGTATGAATTGCTGTGAAAAATATGTGCCGTCTTCTACCGATAATCAAGCAGACATCTTACTCACGTGATGTAGCAATAAAGATGTGTCCTGAATGGTGTTACGGTACAGTAGTTGCAAATCCACCAACAATGATGTGATCATGAACCCAAAGGAGAAAAGAAACTCCTCATGTTGTAGTATATAAAAAAATAATTATTTGCTATAAAACAAATATCACTTACGGTTGGATGAATTAAAATAGGCCCAAATAGGAATACATGAGCAGGTACGCCGTTTGCGTTCAATCTGCGCTCCAGACAAAAGGTGGAAGTGACGTGTCACTTACTAACCGACCCAAATTTGACTAAAGGCTACTGTCCCCGTGGTCTTATAAAACATGGCAGCTATGATAATACTACTGATAGCCCATAAGTTTTTTTATTTTTTTTATTTCATATCTTTATTAAAACATTTTCCATTATACACAAATACATTCAATCCCCCTTCCCCCCAGAACATACCATACAAAAAAGACAGAGACATAGGGGGGCTGATTTACTAATAACAGTGCGCTGCGCCAGTTCATACCTTAATTGGTGCGCCAGATAACTCCTTCACTGGGCGCAGGACCCAGCGGCGCACTGTTATAGTAAATAAAAATGTCAGCGGCTCTCTATTGAAAATTAATGGTTCCCTATGGGAGCCCATTGATTTGAATAGAGGTCGCCCGGGAAGTCGGATGTAGCCGATCCGAATCGCGGGACGACTCGTGTGCCAGCTGACACAGGGACAGCGCGACTTTGCGAGGCAACTTGGACACGACCTGAGCGTGAAGCAGCCACTCAAGTCGTGTCCTAGAGGCGACTACCTGGCCGAGAATGTCTCCAGCGCGATGGCTTCGCGCTGGTTCTCGGCAGCCTCGCGCTCGCTGTCCCGTGTTTGGTATGAATCATGAAGGGGAACTCCGCGCCAAATTTTCATGAAAAAACCGGCATGGGTTCCCCTTCAGGAGCATACCAGGCCCTTAGGTCTGGTATGGATTTTAAGGGGAACCCCCTAAGCCGAAAAACGGTGTGGGGGTCCCCCCAAAATCCAAACCAGACCCTTATCCGAGCACACAACCTGGCAGGCCGGAGGGGAAGAGGGGGGGACGAGAGCGCCCCCCTCCATCCTGAACCGTACCAGGCCGCATGCCCTCAACATGGAGGGTTTGGTGCTTTGGGGCAGGGGCCCCCCACCCCAAAGCACCCTGCTCCCATGTTGATGGGGACAAGGGCCTCTTCCCGACAACCCTGGCCATTGGTTGTCGGGGTCTGCGGGCGGGGGGATTATCGGAATCCGGGAGCCCCCTTTAATAAGGAGGCCCCCAGATGCCGGCCCCCCCACCCTATGTGAATGAGTATGGGGTACATCGTACCCCTACCCATTCACCTGGTGGCAAAAAAGTCAATAAAAAACACAACACAGGTTTTCAAAGTAATTTATTAGGCAGCTCCGGGGATCTTTCTGCCGGACGCCCCGCTATCTTCTTCCAGCTCTTTTGCTATCGGGGTCCCGGGCTTCCTCGTGGTCTTCGGGGGTCTTTCTGCCGGACGCCCGCTATCTTCTTCCAGCTCTTTTGCTAGCGGGGTCCCGGTCTTCCTCGTCGTCTTCTTCCGACTTCGGGGGGTCTCTTGTTCTGTTCTCCGGTGTCGTCTCCGCACTCTCCGGTTCTTCTCCCGCTCTCCGGTGCCTTCTCCACAATCTCTGGTTCTTCTTGCCTTCTGCCGGGCGCTCCGCTATCTTCTTCCAGCTCTTTTGCTAGCGGGGTCCCGGTCTTCATCGTCGTCTTCTTCCCTCTTCTCTCCGTCCGATGTTGCCTTGTCGCTGTCCGCCACTACAATGCTCTGCCCGCGGAGCGCACCCACTTATATTGGCATGGGGCGTGGTCACCGGGTGATGCCACCCGCTAACCCTGCCCCAGTATGACGTCACAGTCCCGGAGAATGATATTTGGATATTTTAACCACTTCAGCACTGGGCCTATTCTGGCACTTCTCTCCTTCATGTAAAAATCATAAATTTAGGGCTAGAAAATTACTTCAAAACCCCAAACATTATATATTTATATGTTTTTTTTAGCAGACACCCTAGGGAATAAAATTGCGGTCATTGCAAATTTTTAGCTCGCTCGGTATTTGCGCAATAAAAAAAATGGTTTCATGAATAAAAAAAAAATTACAAAACAGTAAAGTTAGCTCAATTTTTTGGGATAATGTGAAAGATGTTGTTATGCTGAGTAAATAGATACCTAACATGTCACGCTTTAAAATTGCGCACACTCATGGAATGACACCAAACTTCAGTACTTAAAAATCTCCCTAGTCGATGCTTTCGAAATTTTTACACGTTACCATTTTCACATTACAGAGGAGGTCTAGAATTGTTGCACTCGTTCTAACGCACGCAGCAATACCTCACATGTGTGCTTTGAACGGCGTTTACATATGTGGGCGGGACTTACGTGTGTGTTCGCTTCTGAGCGCGAGCTACCGGGGACATGGGCGTTTTTTTTGTTTTGTTTTTTACTTTTTTGTATTTCTTACTCTTTTTTTTTTACTTTTTTGTTTTTTTGTTCACTTTTATTCCTATTACAAGGAATGTAAACATCCCTTGTAATAGGAATGTATTGTGACAGGTCCTCTTTATGGAAAGATGCAGGGTCAATAAGACCCCACATCTCTCCTCCAGGCTGGAAAGCATGAGATCGGTCAAAAAAATTCACCGATCTCATACTGACAGACGAGATCACGGCTTTGTTTACATACGGGAACCCGGCGTGATGTCATAACGTCGCGCCCGGGCCTCCGACGGTCATAGAGATGATTGGTGACCATCTGGTCACCAGTCATCTCTATGCTTCCCATCCGGCGCCGACCAATTAGTTCTCCGAGCCCCAGATGGCACGGGAGAGCCAGGAGAAGCATCGGATGGCGGCGGGAGGGGGGGAATGTCCCCTCCCGCCGCCTATAAGAACGATCAAGCGGCGGAACTGCCTCTATGATCGTTTTTATCGTGCACAGAATCGCCGGCTGAAAAGAATGATATCTGAATGATGCCTGCAACTGCAGGCATCATTCAGATGTCACCACACAAAGTCAAGGACGTCATTTGACGGTGGACGGTAGGAAAGTGGTTAATATTTTGAAAATTTAGAAAAAAGGTAATTTTTATCCTTCAATGATGAGACTGCACTGATGGGCACCGATAAGGTGGCAAGGGTGGGCACTGAGAGGTGGCATTGCTAGTTGACACTGGTGGACATTGAGAAGTGGTAGGTGGCAATGATAATTGGCAGTGATGGGCACTGATAGGCAACACTGCTAGGTGCCACTGATTGGCACCAGTGGTGGGCATTGATAGGTGGCACTGGCAGGGGCTACTGATTGTCACAGAATTGCCTCTACCTCTTCGGGCCCGATGTCCCTTGCACATAAGCCGGTGATTGCCTTTTTTTATGCTCACGCTGTCAGCACAAGGAGAAAACAAAAACCATTACCCAGCTTTTGTTTACATCACGTGATCAGCTGTCATTGCCTGACAGCTGATCACATGGTAAAGGGCAGGGATCGGCCCCTTTCTCAGATCTGTCATCACCCGAGTCTCAGTGACCACAGCGCAAGTGCGAAGGGGAGGACGTCTATTGACGGGCTCCCGGCAATTGAGGACCGTGCTCTGGCCGTCGATCAGTTATAGCGCTGATCTCAAGTGATTAAAGAGGGTCTAAATGGGCCATTGACATGCATCACAATTCAACTTAGGAATGTGTTTTTGCAAAGTTAAACTAAATTAAATCCTTTCTTATTTTTGCTTGGGGATAGAGTGCAGAGGGATTACAAGTCTAGACAGTTTTTGGGGATGTCTGCACCCCTGATAGGGTTAAGACAACTCCCAAATTTGGCCACTTTATCCTTCCAAATAATTCACTTCCTGTCACACAGGAAGTGAAGGGAAATCCCTACCAATGTCTTTCCTTGGGGACACACAGGTCAATCTAAATACTTTCCCTATTATGTACATTGCACTCCAGCATTTTGCGGGGTATACCCCAAATTATTAGGTATTTTGGACTTTGGGGTTTATTTACTAAAGGCAAATCTACTTTGCACTACAAGTGCACTTGCTGGATATCCGAGGGGGACATGCAAGCAAACAAAAAAAACACCATCTTTGCTTTTACATGATTGGATGTTACAATCACCAGCGATCCCTCAGATTTTCAGCAGCTACACTTTTACTGCAGAGTGGATTTGTCTTTACTAAACCCCAAACTACCCAATGATTTGGGGTGTACCCAACAAAGTGCTAGAGTGCAATTTGCTTAATGGGGACACTAGTTAGATTGATCTGTGTGTCCCCAAGAAAAGACATTGGTAGGGTTTTACCTTCACTTCCTGTTTAGCTGTGTGATAGGAAGTGAAGCCAATTTTACTAAAAGGGGACACAAAGCCCAATCTAAAAAAAAATAATAATAAAAAAAACAGGGGTTCTAACACTTACTTTGTTTCCCTCAAAATGCCCACAATTAGAATCGGATTGCCTTGAGCTATTTTTAAGTGCAGTACTCTAAATCAGTGCTCCTCAAGTACCCCCAACAGGCCATGTTTGCAGGGTTTCCTTCATCTTGCACATGTGCTTTAAATCAGAGTCAATGGTTTTGTATTTTGGACAGCAATTCTCAATAAGATAAATTCACAAAACATGTCCGGTTGGGGGTACTTGAGGACGGAGGCTGAGAACCACTGCAGTAAAAAGGAAAAATGAAAACTTACCGCTCTGTATTTTTCATTTCCTGGTGACCATCCATGGCAGCACACAATACATGCATATGCTAGCATGAAGGCACCAGGGTAGACAAATCACACCTGTTTTGTTTTGACATGCCAATCAGCTGTCACATTTGTTGCAAAGAAAACGCAAAACAAACCTCAAAACTTTGCATCAAATTTTATTGGTCAACAAAACAAAAGTGAAGCCAAAATAAAAAACAGGGCCAATTTGAAACAGTTACAGACTCACAACATCTTGAGAAAGTTTTCGCAAAATGCAGCACAGACAATTAAATCAAAGTGAACAAACGACACACATTAACAACATCAAAATTATTTCAGGGGAACATTTCCCCCAAAAAAAAATACAATCCACAAAATTAAAATAAACACCTGTTTTGCAAAGACATAACAAATAAAATACATGTGTTACAAACTCGATAAGGAAACCAAAATGTACTTTTTGCCCCCCATGCACACACACTTGCCTCTTTTCAGGGCAAGGGAGAGGATGCTATCTGCGAGCTTTATATAACATAGGTTTGTGAGCTAATGAGGCAATTGAAAACACATTCACAGTCCATGAAACACCCAAAATGCAAGTTCACCCAATGTAGAGACTGAACTTCAAAGTGGCTACACCTGTTAAGGATGTCCTTCAATTACTAACCCATAAAAACACTCTCGGAGCATGCCCAGAAATATCCAGGTGCTGTTTACACACAAAAAGCATCAAAAAAAAATCTAACTGGGCATGCTCAGAAGAACTCAAATGCAGCTAGCAGAAAATACCCCCCCCCCCTGTCCAAAATTAAGCACATCATCCAGCAAGCTACAAAATTAGAGATGGGACAATCACCCCCCCCCCCACTAACAAATACTATTGCAGTCTATGGGAACTGACTTGTTAATTTTGCTAGTCCCCACTTGGCTGGCTTATCTTCTAGTTATTGGCCTTAAAATGGGAGCCCAGGTCCCACCCTAAGGGACATATATCAATGTCACCAATTTGGACAACACCAAAAACAAAACAAGGAGAAGTGCCTTTAAATATGCCAAATTGCTTAAGGGCCATTTCACACCACATGCAGTCCATTGCGTTTTTTTATGCATCAAAAATGCATGGAAAGTTGGTTATATGGTTCTAAATGGCAGTGTTTGTTCCAGTGCGTTCCAGTTCCACAAAAAAAGTAGAACATCCTGCATTTTACCTGCACTGGACTGTACTGAAACGCAGCAAAACGCATCATAAATGCACTGGAACACACCTAAATGCACCAAAAACGCACTGGAACACACTTGTCCTTATCTATGGTTAATAAAAAGGAGGGGTGAAAAAAATGCACCGGACTGCATCAAAAACGTACCAAAAATGCACCGGAACGCATCAAAAACGTGCATGCAAAAAAGCACGTGGAACGCATCCGGATTGCGTTTCTATGGTGTTAACTGGCCCTAGTTCACACCATAGAAACGCAGTCTGGATGCGTTCCAGGTGCTTTTCTGCATGCACGTTTTTAACACGTTCCAGTGCATTTTTCCAGTGCGTTTTTGGTACGTTCCGTTGCTTTTTTGATGTGTTTTACTGCGGTCCAGTACAGTTCTGTACCTAAAAAATGCAGCATGACCATTTTTTTTTTCCTTTCTGAAACGCACTGGAACGGACTGCAGTGGTGTGAACTATGCCATTGGCATTAATGTGATCAACTTTCTTTGCGTTTTTCATGCATCAAAAAAACGCACTGCACTGCATCCGGTGTGAACTGGCCCTAAATATCATACCTGAGGGGTGTCTATAGTATGCCTGTAAAGTAGCGCATGTTTCCATGTTTATAACAGTTCAAGAGCAAAATGAAATTTCTAAAGTAAAATAATAGTCATTAAAAAGTACTCGCAGCTGTAATGAATTGCTGGTTCCTGTCAATACAGATAAGTAATTGAAAGTCTTTGAAAAAAAAAATGCGTGGGGGTCCCCCAAATTCCATTACCAGGCCCTTCAGGTCTGGAATGGATATTAAGGGGAACCCTGCCGCAAATTTAAAAAAAAATGCGTGCGGTCCCCCCAAATATCCATACCAGACCCTTATCCGAGCACGCAACCTGGCAGGTCGCAGGAAAAGAGGGGGGGGGACGAGAGAGCGGCCCCCCTCCCTCCTGAACCGTACCAGGCCACATGCCCTCATCATTAATGTATTCTCCTTTCTTCCATCTTCTTCTTCTTCCATCTTCTTTTTTTCTCCATTCGGGTTTCTTCCTCCATCTTGTTCTTCATCTTTCTCTTTATCTTCATCTTCCTTCTTCTTTCGGTGTTCTCGTCCGCATCTTGCTCCGGCTTCCTCTTCCCCTTCTTCTTTCTTCGGCCGCTCCGTTTGAATTGGAGGTTCCCGCTGTGTGACGCTTCAGTTCTCCTCTTGGTCCGCTGCCACCCGGTGACCCCGCCCCCCTCTGACGCACATGGATTTCACGGGGACTTTCCCCGTGGTGTCAGAGGGGGGCGGGGTCACCGGGTGGCAGCGGACCAAGAGGAGAACTGAAGAACTGAAGCGTCACACAGCGGGAATCTCCAATTAAAACGGAGCGGCCGGAGAAAGAAGAAGGGAAGAAGAAGCCGGAGCAAGATGCAGACGAGAACACCGAAGCAAGAAGGAAGATGAAGAGGAAGATGAAGAACAAGATGGAGGAAGAAACCCAAATGGAGAAAAGAAGACGATGGAAGAAGAAGATGGAAGAAAAGAGAAGACATTAATAAAGGAATTGTCAAAAATCAGCTATTGTAATTTTTTTACACTTTCTTTGGGAAATGGTAGGGGTACAATGTACCCCATTACCATTTTACACGGGGGGGGCAGGATCTGGGGGTCCCCTTTATTAAAGGGGTCTTCCAGATTCCGATAAGCCCCCCGCCCGCAGACCCCCACAACCACCGGGCAAGGGTTGTGGGGATGAGGCCCTTGTCCCCATCAACATGGGGACATCCTCCCCATGTTGAGGGCATGTGGCCTGGTACGGTTCAGGAGGGAGGGGGGGCGCTCTCTCGTCCCCCCCTCTTTTCCTGCGACCTGCCAGGTTGCGTGCTCGGATAAGGGTCTGGTGTGGATTTTTGGGGGGACTCCACGCCATTTTAAAAAAAAAATTGGGGTAGAGTTTCCCTTAAAATCCATTCCAGATCTGAAGGGCCTGGTATGGATATTTGGGGGAACCGCACGCATTTTTTTTTTTAATTTGCGGCGGGGTTCCCCATAATATCTATACCAGACCTGAAGGGCCTGGTCATTGAATTTGGGGGGACCCCCACGCTTTTTTTTGGGTTTTTATCAATGACTTTTCTCTATATTGCTGGGAGCTGACAATTCATTATAGCCGCGGGTGCTTTTAAATGCCTTTTTTTTTCCTTTAGAAATGTAATTTTGCAGGCGCACTGGCAAGTTCAGAGCTGCGCCTGTTCAACTTATGCAAATTGGTTTAAGTGACTTGACATATACTAAGATTTTGCCGCCGCAGTGGCCCGGCGCGTTTGAACAAGTAAAATTCCCGCGCTGAGCTAAAAAAAAACTCCCGCAGCTCTAAACGTAATTGCCGGCGCAGCGGGCTGGTTCTGAAAAAGTTACTTTCTCACACTATTTTGGGCATGTTTGTTATTTGGGCAGGTGTCACTACACTTCCTCACATCACCCCACGTCACCCCCATTATATTGGCACTTCCAGCTTCTTTATATTTAGATTTTAATATGCTGTGCGCCAGGTCCATAGTGGCGCACTGAGCACCTCCTCCCGTCCGCAGAGAACACTATACTAAATGGGAAATAGGGCTGCGCTACCGGCGCTAATGTTTTGTAAATTCCAAAACAGCAATTGCGCGCACAGATGCGCCGATACTCATGGCGCAAACGTTTCGTAAATCAGCCCCACAGTATAACATTAAAGATAAAAAGAAAGAAATTGCGCTCAAGATTAGGAGGTGGCAATTACTGGCTAGCACCAGATTACCTCGGTTACGGTCTTATGCAGCTACTAACCTACTAACTAAACATAAACAGTGAAACATAGAAGAAAAAAATATATATAGTAGCGCTAGACTGAAACTGGATTAAAACAACAAAAAATGTATATGTCATGCTTAATTCACCCCACATATACAGTGCATGAATCCATTGATGGTAATACATAGACTGATGAGTGATTGTGAACAAACCTAAACCTGATAATCAAATTAAGTAAATTATAATACACATACAAATGTTACAAAAAATGAACAAACATATGTGGGATAAATTCCAAATGTGACACACCAAGGCGTCAGTCTATGTGTGCAAAAACAGTGTTAAAGTCCAAATAATTATTAAAATAAAAACACCCGTGCAAAAAATTAATTCCAGATTCCACCGTATTTGTCTGAAGAGTGACATCCACCACCATAAAACAGGTCAGCAGCTTACCAGAGCTAGTTGGTCCCCTGTTACGGAGGACCTCAAACCGCATCTATGTAAACCCAGTTGGATGATAACTCCACCTCTTCATTCGGCGCTTCCACAGCAAAAAAAGCAATGTAGCCGCAACAATGACATGCAAGAGAGGAGAAGGATACCTCGCTGGTGTAAAATCTTTGGGTTTATTTGAAAGAAAATGGATAAAAACACTTACAGCAATGTTGAAAAGGTACAGCCTTAAGCTCGCGGTGCCGGCCGGACACCGACGAGCAAACCCATCCTATGAGATCGAGCAGTAAGGGGATGACGTCACCACGCCGCTCGGTCCGCCCTACGCGTTTCGTGATAGGTAACTTCATCTCGGGGCACGGACGGCGTAATGCGTCAACCCCTCTTATGGGAAAAACAATAACAAACCAAACCTCGTTCTGAGGGGAGGCGCAAGCGCACATAGAAGCAAATACCAAGCCTCCGTTCAGATTAAACATTGGAGGACATCCCTTCCCACGGCACAAACAGCCCATACTGCACTATTGGGCCAATAGAGTAAGTACTCCGGCATCCCGCGCGTGCGCACTCTCCCCAGAGACCAGAGGAAAAAGGACACTCCTATATTTCCTCCCATCGCAACCTCCATCAATCGCGGAGTGACCCCGCAAAGGTGGAAGGAGCAACCGGAAGTACAACAAGGATACACAATTACTAAAAATCATATATTTTGAATACTTAAAACTTACTATAGTGCGGCTATATTCCCAAAGGGGTTGGTTCGGCAGAACCTCCCCCTTGAGGGTAGATGGAACAGCCACAAAAAATAGATAAGCAGGGCTGAAGGATTGTGAGATACATGTTGTGGCATACATGCACATACAACCATCGCCTGCCAAGCAAATTGGTGATTTGTATAAACCTAAAAACCAAAATATAAAACTCTGTGCGTACCTAAATAATCAATAAAGATTATTACCACACATCTATCAACACATACCAAATTAGTAATGTGTGGAGGGGGAAATAGTCAAGGGCGACCAAATGGTGGATGAGCCTGAGACAAACTTGAAAACTCGTCACAGGCAGACCCGCCAGGTAGTCCCACCGAGTAACCCCCTAACGACCGATGTGTGTGCTGGTGGGCCACTACACCATATATAAAACAATATAAAACATTCAATAAAAGAACAAACATATTGGTAATAGACCCTTGATATTATTACACCAACATTATTTGCTACATATGTTAACCAACTTAGTTGTGCAAGCTTCCAAGCAGGTTACCTCAATCCCCATCAGAAACCTGGGCCCAAAACCGTGCATCGGATGATGGATCAAATTGTATGATAATACCAGAATCCGCAGACATCAACGCATGCACCAACTAGGAATTGTTGATGAATGCATTGACGTCAGTGTCAACATTCAAACCAAAACGGCACGTACGTCTTCAACCGATAGACCCAAGCCATCTCCTGTTTGGATATCTCCCTCACTATCGAACTGCCCCTCCAGTGGGGTCTATATTTATCAATAGCCACAAATAGGGTCTTAGAAGGGTTTCTCTTATGTACAAGGTCATAATGTCTTGATACAGAGTGTTTATCGAAACCCTTTCTAATATTGGCTATGTGCTCGTTGAGCCTAACCCTCAATGCCCTTTTGGTCCTCCCCACATATTGGAGACCGCAGGGGCACTGGATAAGATAAACCACCCCCACGGAGGAACAGGTTATGAATGGTTCCACCTCGTAGGTTCGGCCTGTAGTGGTTGATGTAAATTGACAGATTTTCCTATCTTGACAGGCATTCAAAGAACAAACCTGGCACTTTTTGCATCTATGATACCCAGTCAGATTTTGCCAAAAAGTCCTAATTTCCCTAGGGGGATCTTGTACACTTGGCGCAACCTGGCCCGACAGTGAGGATGCTCCTCTAAAGACAACTGATGGTCTATCAGGTAAAATGGGTGCTAATACTTGGTCACTCGTCAGCACATGCCAGTGCTTACGTATCAGCCGTTTAATGCCTAGATGTTGTGCAGAAAAAGTGGTAATGAATGGAAGTGAGTAACCTCCTACCTTCTCATCCCTTACTCGATCCTTCAAAAGTGAGGCTCTATCGGTCTCTCTAGTTAATTGCACCAGGTTAGATATAACAGTCGGGTCATACCCCTTTTCAAGGAATCTTTTGGAGAGAATATCAGCCTGGCTATCAAACGCTTCCACCTCCGTACAATTTTGTCGTAGTCTTGTAAACTGACCCTGGGGTACTGCCTTAAGCCAAGGGGCATAATGGCAGCTATCCAGGGGGATATAAGAGTTCCTATCTGTCCGTTTAAAGAATGTAGTAGTGATGAAACTATTCCCTGCGACAGAAATGCTGAGGTCCAAAAAATTAATTCTCTCCTGACTGGCCTCAAAGGTAAAAACAATACCTCTGTTGTTGACATTAAGGGATTGCATGAACTCGTGCAATTCTGATTCGCCCCCATCCCATAGGAGGAGGACGTCGTCGATATATCTTGCCCAGAGCACCACTTCCGGTCTCCGACAAGCATCCACGACGTCCTCCTCCCACTTGGCCATAAAGATATTAGCAAGACTGGGGGCATATTTGGCCCCCATAGCCAAAAGTCAGACTTGCCCCCCGGGATGGCCCATAGTCAGTGGCATTGATTCTGTCACGTCCCGGGTGGGCAAGTACATAGATTTTTTCTTGCAGCCATTGGTTCGGTTGATACCCTCCTACATCAAGGGTACCAGACAGGTCATCAATATGTTGGCTAGTCTGGTACCCACAAATGGACTTTGGTTGGTCACGGCAGACGTAACCTCCCTTTATACCATCATTCCCCACAATCTGGGCTTTGAGGCAGTTAGATCATATCTGGTCAGAGGTTCTGGATTAGATCCCCACCAGATTAAATTCGTTATGACTCTGTTGAAGTATGCAGCTAGTCATAATTACTTCTGGTTCGATAATCAATTTTATCACCAGGATAGGGGTGTAGCTATGGGGGCCAAATATGCCCCCAGTCTTGCTAATATCTTTATGGCCAAGTGGGAGGAGGACGTCGTGGATGCTTGTCGGAGACCGGAAGTGGTGCTCTGGGCAAGATATATCGACAACGTCCTCCTCCTATGGGATGGGGGCGAATCAGAATTGCACGAGTTCATGCAATCCCTTAATGTCAACAACAGAGGTATTGTTTTTACCTTTGAGGCCAGTCAGGAGAGAATTAATTTTTTGGACCTCAGCATTTGTGTCGCAGGGAATAGTTTCATCACTACTACATTCTTTAAACAGACAGATAGGAACTCTTATATCCCCCTGGATAGCTGCCATTATGCCCCTTGGCTTAAGGCAGTGCCCCAGGGTCAGTTTACAAGACTACGACAAAATTGTACGGAGGTGGTAGCGTTTGATAGCCAGGCTGATATTCTCTCCAAAAGATTCCTTGAAAAGGGGTATGACCCGACTGTTATATCTAACCTGGTGCAATTAACTAGAGAGACCGATAGAGCCTCACTTTTGAAGGATCGAGTAAGGGATGAGAAGGGAGGAGGTTACTCACTTCCATTCATTACTACTTTTTCTGCACAACATCTAGGCATTAAACGGCTGATACGTAAGGACTGGCATGTGCTGACGAGTGACCAAGTATTAGCACCCATTTTACCTGATAGACCATCAGTTGTCTTTAGAGGAGCATCCTCACTGTCGGGCCGGGTTGCGCCAAGTGTACAAGATCCCCCTAGGGAAATTAGGACTTTTTGGCAAAATCTGACTGGGTATCATAGATGCAAAAAGTGCCAGGTTTGTTCTTTGAATGCCTGTCAAGATAGGAAAATCTGTCAATTTACATCAACCACTACAGGCCGAACCTATGAGGTGGAACCATTCATAACCTGTTCCTCCATGGGGGTGGTTTATCTTATCCAGTGCCCCTGCGGTCTCCAATATGTGGGGAGGACCAAAAGGGCATTGAGGGTTAGGCTCAACGAGCACATAGCCAATATTAGAAAGGGTTTCGATAAACACTCTGTATCAAGACATTATGACCTTGTACATAAGAGAAACCCTTCTAAGACCCTATTTGTGGTTATTGATAAAAATAGACCCCACTGGAGGGGCAGTTCGATAGTGAGGGAGATATCCAAACAGGAGATGGCTTGGGTCTATCGGTTGAAGACGTACGTGCCGTTTGGTTTGAATGTTGACACGGACGTCAATGCATTCATCAACAATTCCTAGTTGGTGCATGCGTTGATGTCTGCGGATTCTGGTATTATCATACAATTTGATCCATCATCCGATGCACGGTTTTGGACCCAGGTTTCTGATGGGGATTGAGGTAACCTGCTTGGAAGCTTGCACAACTAAGTTGGTTAACATATGTAGCAAATAATGTTGGTGTAATAATATCAAGGGTCTATTACCAATATGTTTGTTCTTTTATTGAATGTTTTATATTGTTTTATATAGGGTGTAGTGGCCCACCAGCACACACATCGGTCGTTAGGGGGTTACTCGGTGGGACTACCTGGCGGGTCTGCCTGTGACGAGTTTTCAAGTTTGTCTCAGGCTCATCCACCATTTGGTCGCCCTTGACTATTTCCCCCTCCACACATTACTAATTTGGTATGTGTTGATAGATGTGTGGTAATAATCTTTATTGATTATTTAGGTACGCACAGAGTTTTATATTTTGGTTTTTAGGTTTATACAAATCACCAATTTGCTTGGCAGGCGATGGTTGTATGTGCATATATGCCACAACATGTATCTCACAATCCTTCAGCCCTGCTTATCTATTTTTGTGGCTGTTCCATCTACCCTCAAGGGGGAGGTTCTGCCGAACCAACCCCTTTGGGAATATAGCCGCACTATAGTAAGTTTTAAGTATTCAAAATATATGATTTTTAGTAATTATGTTTGTGTATCCTTGTTGTACTTCCGGTTGCTCCTTCCATCATTGCGGGGTCACTCCACGATTGATGGAGGTTGCGATGGGAGGAAATATAGGAGTGTCCTTTTTCCTCTGGTCTCTGGGGAGAGTGCGCACGCGCGGGATGCCGGAGTACTACTCTATTGGCCCAATAGAGCAGCATGGGCTGTTTGTGCCGTGGGAAGGGATGGCCTCCGATGTTCCATCTGAACGGAGGCTTGGTATTTGCTTCTATGTGCGCTTGTGCCTCCCCTCAGAACAAGGTTTGGTTTGTTATTGTTTTTCCCATAAGAGGGGGTGACGCATTACGCCGTCCGTGCCCCGAGACGAAGTAACCTATCACGAAACGCGTAGGGCGGACCGAGCGGCGTGGTGACGTCATCCCCTTACTGCTCGATCTCATAGGATGGGTTTGCTTGTCGGTGTCCGGCCGGCACCGCAAGCTTAAGGCTGTACCTTTTCAACATTGCTGTAAGTGTTTTTATCCATTTTCTTTCAAATAAACCCAAAGATTTTACACCAGCGAGGTATCCTTCTCCTCTCTTGCATGTCATTGTTGCGGCTACATTGTTTTTTTTGCTGTGGAAGCGCCGAATGAAGAGGTGGCTACAGGAGTTATTATCATCCAACTGGGTTTACATAGATGCGGTTTGAGGTCCTCCGTAACAGGGGACCAACTAGCTCTGGTAAGCTGCTGACCTGTTTTATGGTGGTGGATGTCACGCTTCAGGCAAATACGGTGGAATCTGGAATTTATTTTTTGCACGGGTGTTTTTATTTTAATAATTATTTGGACTTTAACACTGTTTTTGCACACATGGACTGACGCCTTGGTGTGTCACATTTGGAATTTATCCCACATATGTTTGTTCATTTTTTGTAACATTTGTATGTGTATTATAATTTACTTAATTTGATTATCAGGTTTAGGTTTGTTCACAATCACTCATCAGTCTATGTGTAGCGATACCTCCAACTAAGAAGGCCGCAGATTTAGTTTGGGCCCTGAAGACAGCTCCGCCTACCCCCGGCAATATGCTCTACCCCCTACTGGCACAGCTAGTACTGACAGTAACTTGTATATCTTATACTGTATGAATAACTGAGCATTGAGACAATACTAAATTTAAATAAGTAGTAGATTTACTTAAGCTCTTGGTAATAAGAAAAAGGGGTAACATTAATAACAGTTTACAGAATAATCACTTGTAATGCAGAGCCCTGCCACACTAGCACACTATAGAGTTAACACACAACAAGTGCGCCACACGGGCGACTGTTAGTTAAGTGCCCTATGGCGCAGTAACAAAACACATTAGAAACCCCACCAGGCCTGGCTCTGATATCTACAACTTAGTCCTTTTCCTTCACCGGCAGATCTTTAACGGTGGTGCACATTAATAGAGTACAAACTTTGTAATCCAATGGGGTAGGTAAAGATGGAGTAGAAACTTGGCTATATGAACGGTAGGTTCAGCTCTAACAAGGGTCTTCAATAATAGCACTAAGAACAACTCATAGGCCACGGCAGTCTATAGGCCTATATGCAGTAACAGTATATTGGTTGGGCATATGCCCTCTCACCCGCCCGGACTACGGTCCCAGTCCGGGAACTTCCACCAACTGTGTCTCACACACACACTCCGTCTCTTCAGCGATCGGGTCCCCGATCCAACAAGGCTGTAGTCGAGCAAAGTCAGATGCCACCCAGGCTCGCAGAGGGGTGGAAGGCTCTTTGGTGCTGCGCAAGGCCTCAGGCTTCAGGCCCTGCACTCCGACACATCCGCACAGGAGGATCAGTCTCTGAAGTCTCGTGTCCCAAAGAGGCCGAGCCCAGCCTCGCCTCCTCCTTTTATAACCCCTCCCATGAGTCTCTGCAGTGGAAACATTGCCGAACGGGGTTCTGGGTAATGTAGTCTCTCTGCATTAAAGGGGAACACCCCGCTACACACTCCCCCCACTTGAACTCTTTGGTCCCCAAAGATAAACCTTAACAAAAACTATGTACAACTCTAGACAATTCTGCAAACGATGTTGGCATAGGGAATTCCCACCAAAACTGAGGGGTAGAATTCCCTTGCCCACAGGTCACACCATCATGGGTGGCCTGCCTAACTGTGCCAGAGAGTGAGCTGGGGTTGCCCTCCACCAATGGACAGTGGAGAGATCCAGACTTTCAACATTCCTCCTAGCGGTAACTACAGAGTCCTCTGAGCTATTCCCCATTTGTGGGTAGGTCAGCTTTCTAGGAGGCCGGATGACTCTTCGAGCCCTTTGCTCTCTTGGGATTTCTGGCTCTGGTGCCACAGGCTCCTCTTCCTCTGAGCAACCATCATGGGCATCTCCCCAGTAATCTGCTGAAGGACTAGATGGGATGAACTCTGTGGCTTCAGGGTTCAGTGTTTCATCTGTGGTGTCTTCAGTGGTTGGAAGGTCTATGGTAGAAGTTCCTGGAGTTGGGGAAGGCCACAGCCAATTAAGTTCTCCATCCTCATTTCCACTAAGTTGAGAGGCCTGCGAGCGAGTGTTCGGCCTAGGAGTATCCAGGATAGAGGCCGGTTCAGGGGAGCCTCCCACGGGAGGTATTCTAACTGCCTTAGCAAGTGGGAGCAGGTGGTTTCGATGCCACGTGTTCAGAGGGCCCACCTTTCCTTCCGGCTTCAACTTGTAGACAGGCAGGCCCGGCAACTTCCTACAGATGACATAAGGTTCAGATCTCCATCTATCTGCAAGTTTGTGCTTCCCAGGGACCCCCAGATTGCGTAACAGTACTCGATCCCCAGGCTGTAGGTCTTGTACCCGGACCTTCGAGTCGAAGTTTCTTTTGTTTCGAGCTCCCCTTTGATCTGAGGCCGCTTGAGCTTGTTCATAGGCTACTTTCAGGCTGTGTCTGAGCCTGTCCACATATCCTTTGTGGGATGTGGCTGAGGAATGGTCCAGAGGATGTGCCAAAGGCCAAGTCCACATGTAGTCTCGCTTCTCTCCCAAACATGAGTCAATATGGGGAGTAGCCTGTAGCATCACTGATGGTGCAGTTGTAAGCATGTACTAGGGCTGCTATGTGTTTGCTCCAATGTTGCTTTTTCTCACTTTCCAGAGTCCCCAACATGTTGAGCAAGGTTCGGTTAAACCTTTCCGGCTGAGCATCTCCTTGTGGGTGGTAAGGTGTAGTTCGAGTCTTCTTGATTCCCAACGAATCCAGGAGTTTCCGGATCAGTTTACTCTCAAAGTCCCTTCCTTGATCTGAATGAAGTCGCTGTGGCAGCCCATAATGGACAAAGTACTTCTCCATAAGTACCTTGGCTACAGTGGAGGCCTTCTGATCTTTGGTTGGGAAAGCTTGGGCATACCGGGTGAAATGGTCGGTTATCACCAGAACATTTCCTAGTCCACTCAGGTCGGGTTCAAGGCAGAGAAAGTCAATGCATACCAGATCCATTGGGCCTTGACTTTGTAGATGGCCCATTGGGGCAGCTTGATGGGGTAAAGTCTTCCTCTGGATGCATCGTGCACATGAGTGGCAGTACTCTTCTACCTCTGCCCTCATGCAGGGCCAATAGAACCGACTTCTGACAAGTTGAAAGGTCCTTTCAGCCCCTAGATGGCCATGATTGTCATGCAGGGCAATCAGAACAGTCTCTCGATGTTTCTCTGGGAGGAACAGTTGCCACTTATCTTCTGAGTCATCAGAGGGGCCCCTTCAGTAGACCACTCCCTGATGTACCTGCAACCTGTCCCATTCTTTCCTCAACAGGCGAGCTTCCTTTGAGGGATGACGCAGGAGTTTGTTTGGATCCTGATTCTCCAGGGCCTCCAGGACCAATCTCCCCATGGGGTCTTCCAATTGGTCACTCCTCAACTCCTTCTTGGACAATCTCGGCAGGTTGTCTTCGTCCAATTGAGTCACTCCACAGTAGTGTTTTGGGACTCCCACCATGGTAACTCCTATTTCTTCTGCTCTGGAGCCTCCTCTGGCCTGGAATTCAGCTCCTTGACAAAGGGCCGCACCCGTCCGGTGCCACTTGGGTCCAATCTTCTACATCACTGGTGGGGGCATGAGATCTCCTGGACAGAGCGTCTGCGTCTCTATTCCCAGCCCCTGGCCTATACTTTAGGCTGAAGTTGAATCCAGACAGTGCGGCCAGCCACCTGTGTCCAGTGGCGTCCAGCTTGGCCGTGGTGAAAAGGTAGGTAAGGGGGTTGTTGTCGGTCTTCACAGTGAACTCCGCCCCATACAGGTAGTCTTTGAGCTTGTCTACTACCGCCCACTTAAGGGCCAGGAACTCCAGCTTGTGAGTGGGGTAGTTCTTCTCAGAGGGGGTCAGGCTCCTGCTCACATAGGCAACAGGCCGTTGTTGCCCTTCCTGTTCTTGATAAAGTACTCCTCCCAGACCGTCATGACTAGCATCTACGTGTAGTTCATAGGGTTTGGTTGGGTCTGCGTAGGCCAAGACTGGAGCAGTGGTCAGGCTCTTCTTCAAGGCCTGGAAGGCCTCTTCACACTTCTGATTCCACTGATCTCTAATGGACTCTCCCGGCTTCCTGGGCCCTGAGTCATCCTCTTCTCCCTCAGTCTTGAGCAGTACATTCAATGGTCTAGCAATTCGGGCGAATCCCTCCACAAACCTCCTATAGTAGGAGCAGAAACCCAAGAAGGATCTGAGTTCTGTTACTGTGGTGGGCCGTGGCCAGGAGGTAACTGCCTCCAATTTCTCGGGGTCTGTGGCCACCCCTTCTTCGGACACTATGTGCCCCAGATAATTCACAGAAGACTGGTAGAACCGACACTTTTCAGGCGAAAGTTTGAGTCCCTCCTCACTGAGTCTCCTCAAGACTTTTTCCAGCCTCTCCTCATGTTCCTCCAGGGTCCTTCCAAAGACTATGACATCGTCCAGGTATACAAGGACTTCAATAAGGTTCATGTCTCCTACAGTCTTCTCCATGAGACGCTGGAAAGTAGCTGGGGCTACAGACAGACCTTGGGGCATCCGGTCGAATTCAAAGAACCCCACTGGGGTTATGAAAGCTGTCTTCTCCTTGTCTTCTGGGTGCATAGGGATCTGATAGTACCCGCTTTTGAGATCCATAACACTGAACCACTTGGCTCCAGACAAGCTCTGTAGGGCATCCTCTATCCTTGGAGTGGTATACTGGTCGGGTATGGTTCTCCTGTTGAGAGTCCTGTAGTCGATACAGAGCCTCAATGACCCATTCTTCTTCCTGACCACCACTATCGGGGATGCATAGGGGCTTCTAGATTCCCGTATCACTCCAGTCCTCTTGAGTTCTGAGAGTTGTTCCCTTAGATCCTCCAGATCTGCTAGGGGGACCCGCCTGACTCTCTCTCTCTGAAGGGCTTATCTTCCTGGAGGCGGATCCGATGGGTGGCACTCCTTGCACACCCCACATCAAACTCATCTTTAGAGAAGATCTTCTCTCATCTGTTCAGCTGGGCCTTGGCTCTCTCTTTCCAAGCCCTGGGCAGATTCGGGTTTTCTATGGATATCTTCTCCCAAGCATCTCCTCCTTCGCCCACCTCTGACAGGTTGATAGGGGCAGCAGGGCTCACCTGGCCTAGCAGCATCCTGGCTGGGACCTCCATGGGGCCATCCGTATTGTTCCTAACACTCACTGGGACTCTACAATGGGCCTTCTGCGGAATCACTTCTGGTATCACTTCCAGACCGTGGGACCCTTCTCTTGGATCAGATTCCAACATGACAAAGGGTCCAGGCTGCTCCCAAGTAAGCTTCACAGTGCCTCTGAGACAGGTTACTTCGCCGGGCTGCAGCACTATCCCTCCTCTTCCAAGTCTCCACACCTTCCCTATCCCCTCTCCTGGGGTCTTCTGCTCTAAGACCAGCCTTTGGTAAGCTGTCTTCAGCATGGGGTGGATCTTGGTGACCGCTGCCCCTTTCTCTTTCACTAGAGGGGTCAGAAGTCTTCGGACCAGGTCCGTGTTTGTCCCTATTATCAGGGAACTCTTGTTGGCTCCTGGTGGCCGAGGGCACACAACTGCCAGGGTGTCAAACACTTCGGCTTTTCCAGCCACAGATGGGTCAAAGGTCATCCTGACAGGCAGATGGCCATCGTAGGGGAAGTTCTGGGTTCCAATCCCACATATCTCTAGTCCCTCTATTTTCCGGATGGGTAGGTGACTCAAAGTACTTATCGTAAAAGTCTCTGTATAGCAGGGTTACTTGCGCCCCAGTATCCAAGATTGCTCTGGTGTAGACTCCCTCCACTTGAATGGACACTATAGGAGATGGGCCTACCAGCTTCTCCGGGTAAGGCCCGGCAGGGGTCGCTTTCTTCAGACTTTTTCTCTTTGAACCTCCTCTCGTCCAATCCCCTTTGGACTTCAGTCTTTCTTGAGTCTGGTATGCATTGACTCCCCCCCCTTTACTGGGTGTAGGGACCCGCTGAGGGATACTATTGTTTTTCTTAGGTGTGCACCCCCTCTGGGGAGTGCTGTGCCTCTTCTGAGGGGTCTTACCCCCTTTCTCTGGGGTGTATCTCTGTTGAGGAATGTTGTGTTTCCCCCGAGGCGTTTTATCTCCTGTTGTTTTCTGCTTTGCTTTCAGCTTGGAGCTCACTGAAGGTGATGGGCACCCGGTTGACTCCTTCACCGGGGCCCTCTGAAGTTTACCGCCGGCTTGCGGTTGTCTATTTTCTTCTTTTTGGGACTGGAGCATGTAACCGCAATATGTCCAATTCCTCCACAGTTAAAGCAGACTATATCTCCCCATTCTTGTAAAGATGCGGGTGCTGAGGCAACTGGGAATAATTCCTTCCTTGGTACTTCTCTCTTGGGACCCTCTGTGTCTTTTTCCATCAGAGAGGTCAACATCTCTAACACCTTGGACATTTGAGCTTTCAGGGTGTCTATCTCCGAATCTCTTTCAGGGGTCATTACTGGATTGACTAGCACCCGTGCGGGTACAACATTTTCCTTAATCATCTGCTGGTCCGGTTGTAGTGCCTCCTCATCTCTGATGATTTTTATCAAGTCAGCATAAGTCAGAAACGTTCCTCCTCCTGAGGTTTTCAGGTGCAGCCAGACTGGATCCGAGCGCAGCGCTCCCTTTAAGACTTGCTTCATTCTTGCTGCATCTGTATCTTGGGGCCTCATCCCCTTCTTCAACACAATCTTGCACAACAACCTGTTCAGTCTTCTAACATACTCGGAAAGTTTCTCCTCTGGTTGTTGGAAAGTATGTTCAAATTGGTAGACCATCTCTGTCACCTTTTCCAATTGACCAAACTCTTCTTGCAGCATGGCTAGACAGTCTTGAGCCGTGCAATCTGCATTCCCAAACCGAAAACTTTTCACTGCTTCTGCTGCTGCGCCTTTAAGGCTTTCCATCACTCGTTGCCTCTTCTGCGCTTCAGGCACCTCCCATGCCTCTACTGCCTGCAATGCCTGCTCCACCCAGGTGTCAAAGTCTTCTTCCCCTGCGGGGACAGGGAGCTTCCCTGAGAATGTCTTTAGTCTCCGGTAGCTAGTCTCTACATGCACCGTGCTTGCCTTCTGACACTTGGTTAGCAGATCCCCTATCGCACCTATCAGTTCTGGTGATATAGCAGTGATAGGTGCAGGCGTCACCGGAGGCGTCGCCCTGCCTCCTTTTTCCGGTGGGGTACGGGCCGTAGCCTGCGGTGATCCCGTTGGTGATGGTTCCTTTTTTTCAGTTACTGCGTGCGCCAACCTATAAGTTCTGTTGTCTGGCGTCCGCACACACTTGCGCTTACAGGCCTCTGGCATCCCGTTCCAGTACTCCACTAATGCATACTGATATGAGATGTCTGGGTCTGACTTTATCTCCGTCACCCACGGTGTGTGATTTGGGGACACTGACTTCATCAACTCCTCTACCGTTTCAGTCGACCATGCCTCCCCAGGGAGGCTGATGACTATCGACTGGTTTGGCTCTGCGTTAGAGGCTTTGCACCACTCTTCTACCGCTCGTGGATCCATGGGGTCCATGCTGGCACCTCTGGCGTTCACTTGCTGCATCAGGATCCCGGACGAGAACCCCCACGTGTAGCGATACCTCCAACTAAGAAGGCCGCAGATTTAGTTTGGGCCCTGAAGGCAGCTCCGCCAACCCCCGGCAATATGCTCTACCCCCTACTGGCACAGCTAGTACTGACAGTAACTTGTATATCTTATACTGTATGAATAACTGAGCATTGAGACAATACTAAATTTAAATAAGTAGTAGATTTACTTAAGCTCTTGGTAATAAGAAAAAGGGGTAACATTAATAACAGTTTACATAATAATCACTTGTAATGCAGAGCCCTGCCACACTAGCACACTATAGAGTTAACACACAACAAGTGCGCCACACAGGCGACCGTTAGTTAAGTGCCCTATGGCGCAGTAACAAAACACATTAGAAACCCCACCAGGCCTGGCTCTGATATCTACAACTTAGTCCTTTTCCTTCACCGGCAGATCTTTAACGGTGGTGCACATTAATAGAGTACAAACTTTGTAATCCAATGGGGTAGGTAAAGATGGAGTAGAAACTTGGCTATACGAACGGTAGGTTCAGCTCTAACAAGTGTCTTCAATAATAGCACTAAGAACAACTCATAGGCCACGGCAGTCTATAGGCCTATATGCAGTAACAGTATATTGGTTGGGCATATGCCCTCTCACCCGCCCGGACTACGGTCCCAGTCCGGGAACTTCCACCAACTGTGTCTCACACACACACTCCGTCTCTTCAGCGATCGGGTCCCCGATCCAACAAGGCTGTAGTCGAGCAAAGTCAGATGCCACCCAGGCTCGCAGAGAGGTGGAAGGCTCTTTGGTGCTGCGCAAGGCCTCAGGCTTCAGGCCCTGCACTCTGACACATCCGCACAGGAGGATCAGTCTCTGAAGTCTCGTGTCCCAAAGAGGCCGAGCCCAGCCTCGCCTCCTCCTTTTATAACCCCTCCCATGTGTCTCTGCGGTGGAAACATTGCCGAACGGGGTTCTGGGTAATGTAGTCTCTCTGCATTAAAGGGGAACACCCCGCTACATATGTATTACCATCAATGGATTCATGCACTGTATATGTGGGGTGAATTAAGCACAACATATTAATTTTTTGTTGTTTTAATCCAGTTTCAGTCTAGCGCTACTATATATATTTTTTCTTCTATGTTTCACTGTTTAGGTTTATCAGGTTAGTAGCTGCATAAGACCGTAACCGAGGTAATCTGGTGCTAGCTAGTAATTGCCACCTCCTAATCTTGAGCGCAATTTCTTTCTTTTTATCTTGTCTTCTTATCAAACATCTATTAATTGCAGCTTGGATACAAGTCCATCTGAACCACCGATATGGACATTTTCGACTTCCGTGCCAAACGGGTAGTCGACACAGTAGGTGTATTTGATTCTACACCTGTGGCTATTGGGTCGGATGTCAGTGGTCTCTTTTTGAGACTGAAAAATCTCTTAACATCAGAGATTCATACACAATGGGACATAGCATTTGTTTGTATTACCATCAATGGATTCATGCACTGTATATGTGGGGTGAATTAAGCACGACATATTATTTTTTTGATGTTTTAATCCAGTTTCAGTCTAGTATCACATTAAAACCATCGGGAGATCCCCGTCCCTAATAGCCCAATCCACACCCTCCATTCCCCTTTCCCCATCCTCCCTCTAACTGACCTGTGTCCCACACGCTCACCCATCCCTTCCATTCGTCTTCCATATCATCCATTCCCTTTTTCCACCGCCTTTACTTACATTTGGTTACTATTTTTCTCCCGCCACAGTTTCCAAATCTTATCAAATTTTTTTAGGGCCCCTTGTCTAATATAAGTGGTTCTTTCCTTCAGTGTTGTTATATTCATATTTTGTTCCAAGTCTTTACTAGATGGTGGGGAAGCTGATTGCAATCTCTGTGCAATCAGCCTCCTTGCCTGGAATAGGCATCTTGTTATTGCTAACTAAGTATTACCATTTTTTCCCTCTCCCTCTACCCAGCCCAATACACATTGTAAAGGTTCCATATCCATATGGACTTCAAAGGTTTGCTCAATAGTTCCCACTACCTCCCTCCAATACCAGAATAACCTCGGGCATCGCCAAAACATGTGGATCATGTGCCCTTCTACTCTTCCACATCTAGGGCAACTGGTGTCTGTTCTACGACCGAATCGAAAAAGCTTATACGGAGTGTAGTACGCTCTATTTAACAAGAACAAGTGGGACGAGCAAGTTCCAAGATTCTTTCCCACTGTTTCTCAGTTATATTACCAATATCTCTTTCCCACTTCTTCTTATGTACTAGGCCTTGTATTCCCCTCAGGCTCGCCTTGTATAGGCTAGGATATATTTTGGATATTAGGCCCTTAGATGTTCTTGTATTAATAATTTCTTGTAGAAAGTGGATCTTACTCCATTCCATTGCTATTCCTTTATACCGTTTTGTGCATGCCTGATCTGTAAATATTTATAAAAGGATTTATTTGGTAGTGTATATTGTTCATTTAATGTCTGAAAAGTTTTTAATATGCCATCTTGATACATCTGGGAGATATATTTTACTCCCTGTCTCTCCCATTCCTTAATTATTCCTATTTTCTGTACTTCCCTTAAGTTGTCATTTTCCCATAAGGGGGTATACTCAGTAATGCCGTTGTATCCCAATGCTGCTTTTGCTGCCTTCCATGTTCTCATCATGAGATCCAGGGTGGGTAACTTCCAAGGGAGAGATCCTGCCTCCATAGACTCTACTAGGGAACTATGTGTGGTATTCTGTAAGAGTATCCTCTTCCCTATTTCTACTCCCTCTATATTGCATCCCTTCATGTGTTGGACCTGAGCCACTAAAAAAGAACTAAACGGGTGTGGAAGTGCCACGCCCCCCTCCTGCTTTGCCCTTTGTAAGGTATTTAATTTAATTCTTGCTGCCCCTCCTTTCCAAATTAACTCCCTGAAGATAGTATCCATCTTTTGAAACCATTTTTTATATATCCAAACTGGGGATTTTTTGTAGAACATAGAGAAGCTGCGGCATCCATACCATTTTTATTAAATTACATCGGCCAGCCACTGATAGTGGAAGCCATTTCCATACTTTAATTTTTCCCTTATATTTATTAAATAGTGGGATCATGTTATCTATAATATATTGGTTAGGGTCCCTAGAGATATTTACACCTAGATATTTTAGTTGAGTTATTTGAATTTGTGCAGTCTCTTGCGGAAGGGGATTTAACAGAGGATCCACCGGCAACAGCATAGATTTTCCCCAATTTATGGTGAGTCCCGAAAATTGACCAAAATTTTTGATTCGTTTCCATGGCTTTCCTAAGAGAGTTCTGCCCGTCTCCTAAAAGCAAAAGGAGATCCTCTGATATACAAGAAAGGTTTTCAGCTGCACATTATACCCTCTTGGCTTCTGCTAAACAATTGTAAAAGACATAATTGCTGGTGACTCAAGACTGCAAGGACTCTTTATATAAGTTATATGCCCAAATTATATTTTATGGGGGTACTTATTTTTGGGTAATGCTATATTGGCCTGAGATAAGAACTATTTATACCCATTTGGAAAGATTTAATTCCCACCATTTACATAAGGGTTTTTCACTTTTATAAAAGATGTATTACATGGTTACCAGTGTGATTTTCATGTACAGTTGTGTGAAAAAGTAATTGCCCCCCTTCCTGTTTTGTTTTTTCCCATATTTCTCACACTTAAATGATTCAGATCAAACAAATTTTAATATTACACAAAGATAATCAGAGTAAATCCAAGATGCAGTTATTAATCGCTTGCCGACCGCGCACCATAATTTGATGGTGGCAGAATTGCTCCCCTGCGCGAATCGCCATAGCTGTACGGCGGCCGCCCTAGGAGGTATGGGGGCGCGCCCCCGCTGCGTCACTGAGGAGCCAATGCACATGCCCGGCGGCCGCAATGTCCGCTGGTCACAAGCGATTACTCCTGAGAGAGCCAGAATGTGGATGTGTGTGTGTGTAAACACACACGTGCACGTTCTGGCAGGGGAGAGGAGACAGAATGTGTGTTCCTAGTATATAGGAACAACGATCAGTCTCCTTCCCCCCCACAGTTAGAACACGCTGAGGGAAAACATTTAACCCCTTGATCGCCCCCTAGTGTTAACCCCTTCCCTGCCAGTGACATTTATACAGTAATCAGTGGCTATTTTTAGCTCCGACTGTTGTATAAATGTCTCTGGTCCCAAAAAAAGTGTCAAAAGTGTCCGATCTGTTTGCCGCAAATGTTGCAGTTCCGAAAAAATAAAATAAAATTGCAGATCACTGTCATTACTACTTAAAAATAAATAAATAATAAAAATTCATAAATCTATCCCCTATTTTGTAGACGCTATAACTTTTGCGCAAACCAATCAATATACGCTTATTGCGATTTTTTTTTACCAAAAATATGTAGAAGAATATATTTCAGCCTAAACTGAGGAAGAAATTCGTTTTTTTTTTTTTTTTTGCCATATAAAGTCCAATGGGAAGTTACAATTGGTAGAAAATGTGAAAAAGGGATATTGGTAACTATAGCCTTACATAAACCCAATACTTGTATCCAATGGGGAAAGTAGTAAGCTGTTCCTTAGGTGTAGGTCCTGGAGATAAGCTGCCTGATCTAGCCAACAATGGTGGAGTGGTTAGCAGGATGTCCTATATAAGGGCCCACAGGCAGGACAAAGACTCAGTCCTGTGAATAGAAGCTGTGGCTGCCAGGTAGACCATCTTTAGTAGAAAGGGTGCCTTTGGCTTCAAAACCAATTCGCTCAGGTGCAAAAAATAAAGTGCCTCTGTACAGGAAAGGGCTGCCAACTCAGAAACCTGCCTAACCAATCGAATGGCTCATAGGAAGGCCCACTTCAAGTGAGGTCTTCCAACAAAATACCTATAGTTGGTTCAAAGGGAGGCAACACAAGAGGTTGAATTGGGGGTTTACAGTATATGATATACTCGGGCCAATAAGTCTGGCCTGTCTGAGAAGCCAAGACTTCTCCACATGAAATCTTAGTATATTTGTATACTTCGTCCTTCTGGGCAAATTTGGTGCGATAAGAATCACTGGAACTCTTTTTTCCCTCTATCTTGTGCAGCAGTTGAGGGAGTATCTTCATTGGAGGGAAGGCATAAACCAGCTTGGATTGAGTCCAAGGGCATCTACTATGAAGGTAAGAGGATCCCTGGTCTTAACTATAAATTTGTTGAGCTTGTTTTTGAACCTGGAGGCCAGGATGTTGCCATCATTTTTTTCCCCATCTTTGATAGGGATTTTGAAAGATCTTTAGGTGCACAGACCACTATCCAAGGTCTAGGCGTTAACAGCTTAGGATATCTGCCTAGGAATTATCCACTCCAGGGTTGTGGACGACGAGACAGCTGGAGAGTGAATCTCCACCCAGGAGAATATCAGACTTGCTTCTCTAAAGGTTGGTTCACATCTGTGCAGTGTATTTTAGGTGAGTTGCTTTTCAGGTACATTATACATACGTTTTTGTTGTGTTACCATTGAATTATAGTATATATCGTATATAACATGCATTTTCATAAAATTGTAACAAAGATGCAGCAAACAGGATTTTTTTTAATGCACCACACCTAAACTACATATAAAAACAGACAGGTGTGAACATAGCCTTAGGGCAGCTTGACTTCTGGTGCCCCCATTGATGGTTTATATGAGCCACTGCTGTGGCATTGTCTGAATGTACCCTGACTGGATAACCTTCCATAAGGGAGGTCCATAGTTGTAGAGATTAGCTGATCACTCACGGTTCCAGAATGTTGACAGAGGGTTTTGGATTGTGAATAGGATTGAACAGAAACCTTGAAAACATGCAATCAATAAATGTGCTTTCCTTTGCCATTCACCATCAAAAAGGCATGTGTAGAAGACAATTTTTACAAGCAGTTTAAACAAACCAAGATTTTAACCACAAAATTCTGCACATTTGTACAAGGAAACAACACATGCTAGAGATCAATCACATTCTCTCATCAACACAAAATAATCATGCTGAGGGCATCAGCTGTAATTGTTCTAAGAGAGCAGGGTTATCAACAACAGGTTCCTGGTCTCCATTCATGGGTCTTCTCCAGTTAGCAATACCTGACTGCAAGGCAGGGCCTGCAAGGGCACAGAAGGCCTTTAAGAGGGCTTCTAGATGCCTATGAACAGAATTCATAAAAGATGGATAGTAATTAATAGAAACTGTCTGGCTTTTTTAAGTCGGCCATAGACGACCATGTATTGGCAGGCTGCTTGTACCCAAATTGATCGATTAATCAACTTGGGAACAACCAGCCTGTATGATTTTCTATTTTATTATTGCCAGTGCCTATAGCCACTAGCAATAATCACTGTGTTCTCTTGCTTCCCCTGTTCCCCCATGGTTGCAGGAAAGAAAACTGAACTGTCTATGGCAGGCTTTACCTTGTAACAGCAGTTTAAAACTGTATTAAGTGTCTTCCATCACTTGCATAATTCTAATACCTAGGCCCAACATCACACAAATCCCTTTTCAGATCTTAAAGGCCATGATTTTAAGTCAGGCTCTAACATCATCCCCATCTCACAGTCATTCAAGTTTAAATAACAATTCTAATGTATGGCCTTTAATTTTATATATGTAATGTATATGTGCATAACCACTTGTCTACCACCCACCGTCAAATGACGGCGGGTGGAAGACTCTCTTGTTCTGACAGGACATCATATCACGTCCTGCCTTTAAAAAGGAGCTGGGGGCGTGCGCTCCCGCCACGTTGCTGGGGACCCAATGCGCATGCCTGGCGGCCGCCGGTCACCCGCGATTGCCCGGTAACCGAGCAGGAAAGTGGATGTGTGTGTGTAAACACACATATCCACGTCCTGTCAGGGAGAGGAGACCGATGGTGTGTCCCTGGGACAACCATCGGTCACCTCCCCCAGTCAGTCCCCTCCCCCACAGTTGGAACACATCTAGGAAACACATTTAACCCCTTCCTCGCCCCCTAGTGTTAACCCCTTCCCTGCCAGTCACATTTATACAGTAATCAATGCATTTTTATAGCAGGGATCACTGTATAAATGTGAATGGTCCCAAAAATGTGTCAAAAGTGTCCGCCGCAATATCGCAGTCACAATAAAAATCGCAGACCGCCGCCATTACTAGTAAAAAAATAAATAAAAAAAAAATGCTATAAATCTATCCCCTATTTTGTAGACGCTATAACTTTTGCGCAAACCAATCAATATACACTTATTGCGATTTTTTTTACCCAAAATATGTAGAAGAATAGGGTATCGGCCTAAATTGAGGAAATTTTTAATAATAAAAAAAAAATGGATATTTATTATAGCAAAAAGTAAAAAATATTGTGTTTTTTTTTCAAACTGGACGCTCTTCTTTTGTTTATAGCGCAAAAAATAAAAACAGCAGAGGTGATCAAATACCACCAAAAGAAAGCTCTATTTGTGGGAAAAAAAGGATGCAAATTTCGTTTGGGAGCCACGACGCACGACCGCGCAATTGTCATTTAAAAATTTGACAGCGCTGAAAGCTGAAAAATGGTTTGGGCAGGAAGGGGGTTTTCGTGCCCGGTAGGGAAGTGGTTAACATATGAATTTATATGCTTTGGACAACATGCAATTTACAGAAAACCAAGTTCAAGTGTTGCTACAGAATAGAACAAGATTTAGATTGGATATTTAGTCATAGTGGAACAATGCTTAAAATAAAAAGGGAAAAAATTACTGCAATCACACCCAAACACATTTATGCAATTTTACACTTTAATGGATTTTGAATGAGCAATTACACAGCAATCCAGTTGTTTTGTTTTAATAGTCAGGGCATGTGCATAAATATGTATTTCAGAATTTCATAATGATGTCCTCTGTAATATGGTAAGAGCCTTAATCAAGCAATAAACATTCCTCTTAAACTTTTTTTCTAAGTTTTGCTTTTTTTTAACTTGAATTCTAAAGTGTCTGCTGCAACTATGCAAAGCGCTCCTCTTTTTTTGCATTGGTATAAGGGAACAGATTAGCTTTGAGAACAATATTCTAAATGGTTTCTGTATTAGCTGTAGAGTTATCAACTTCAGGGAACAAAATTCTATTTGCAAAACGCTGGAATATTTACATCTTTAGACCCCTTTCACACTGAGGGCGCTATAGCGCCTGCAATCGGCTCTAAAACAGCTGCTCTATTGTCTCCAGTGTGAAAACCTGAGGGCTTTCACACTGGAGCGGTGCGCTGGCAGGGTATCAGGAAAAGTCCTGCCAGCAGCTTCTTTGGACCACATTAGGAGCGGTGAACTCACCACTCCTAATGCGCTCCTACCCATTGAAATCAATGGGCAGCGCTGCTGTAGCGGCGCATTGCAGGCGGTATTTAACCCTTTCTCGGCTGCTAGCGGGGGTTAAAAGCGCCCCGCTAGCGGCCGAAATGCGCCGCAAATCCGACGGTAAAATAGCAGCGTTTTAACGATATTTTACCACCGACGCTATGGGCGGTACCAGTGTGAAAGGGCTCTTATTTGTTTAAATCTGAAGCACAACTTTAGGCTAATTTTAATTGAAGTGTCCCCCTGAAAAAAAAAAAATTACCTTCAGTCTGGAGCTTTTACCAGCTGTACTTTCTTTTCACCAGAAGACATTCTCAGGTATTCAGCATCATTCAGTGTCGAAAACTGAGAACATACTGTGAGTACAGGGTGTTCATGGGTCTGCTCCCCTAGCATATACTATGTAATGAAGCAGAGAGCGGCACTGACATTATCAAATCCATCCAAGAGAATGGGGGGTGGGGGGGGAGTACTGGAGGGGAAAGGAGGTTGGGAGTACAGAGCTTGGAATAGGGCTTGAGTTTTTCTGAAACTAGCAGTATTTGACTAGAAATAGTCAAATGGTAAAAATATGATGCTATAAATACAGATGTGCACACAGCAAATCCAAAAAAAAGGTTCAACTCATAGGAAAATGGCTGAACAAGTAAGAAGAGTACGTACAGGTTCCACAATTATGGTTAACTGACCTACAGAGAATTCATGTGGAAAAATATGATGGACAACCAATTTAAATGGAGTACAACCCTCTTTTACCGAGATGTCAGCAATATCACAGGCATTCTTTTGGTGGTGTAATCTTAAGTATTGGATGGACATATTACTAAAGTCTCAATAGAAGGAGCTTTACCTCACTTACATTTCAAGTTGTGCTATGTTGTATTTTCCTTTAATAAATACATTTTCCATTGTATGTGGCCCTTGTAATATCACCCCTTCATAATCTGGAACTTCTGCTTCAAATACCCAGATCATTCAGATTTGGAAAGTTTGGATCTATTTTATGGGCACCTTTTATCATCTCCCAGAACCGGTACCATCAAAAGCAAATGATAAAAAGATGGAAACACAAAAATATTTAGACTTCATAGTGATTAAGCATTTTTCTGATAGAAATTACTGTTTCTTGCTAGTTCAGCACAAACAGAATTTTATTTTTTTTCAGCCATGTCAATGTTATAGCACTGTATTTTATTTACCTGTACAGCAGTCATTTGTTTAAAAAAACTACAACTTTTCAAACCACAGCGCACACACAGCTTTCTAGGTATCCATCTCAAAGCAGCACTGATTTTTCTGTACTTTAGACACTGGCTAAAAAAGTGTGGTTCACACCTAATAGGAAGTGGCTTTATTTAGCTTCCCAAATACACATTATATACCGTACCACAGAAGGCAGGTTCCATCTGATCAAAATAGGTCATGAAAGTGAAATCTCTGGTTTCATAGTTTGGTGTTCATACTGAAAAGCAAAAAACTATATAAAAAATATGCATTTAAAAAAAAAACCCCACCGAAAACCATTATTTTAGTGTCAACTAAACATCCATGTTTCTTTAAAAAGGTATTTCAGGGGGGCGTGGCCTGACGGTGAATGGAGTAAGACGTGTGTGAGACGAGCTCCAGCCATTAATCCTTCTACCCGCTAAACCTACTGCCCTGGGACCTTCTGATTGCTCCTGATCGGTGAGGAAAGGACCGGGTACATATCCAGCCATGTCTCCGCCGAAACCGCAAAGCGCGGCAATCGCTAAGCTCAATCAGTACCGCCGACAGGACAAGGACAACGAGGGGGAAGATGGCGGCGCCACGAGTTCAGACCAGGCCGCGCCGGGAGGTGATACTGAGAAGCTACTGGAAGCCATCACGTTTTGCCGCACATCCCTTACAACCCAAATCGAAGAGGTCAAGATTGACCTGTCTCTCATGCGACAGGACTTTCACCAGCTCCGGGAACGGGTTACGACGGCGGAAACACGCATTAGTGATGTGCAGGATGCCATACCTCCAATCCAGGCGAGCTCTGATCGAATGCAGCGCCAAATCTCTCATCTTATCGGGAAGCAGGATGAAATGGAGAATAGGCTGAGGAGATGTAATCTCCGTTTCATTGGTTTGCCTGAGGGGACGGAGGGGAAAGATCCGACCACCTTCCTGGAACAGATCCTGATTTCCACCTATGGCCGTGAGGCCTTTTCCCAGACCCTGGCTCTGGAGAGGGCCCATCGCATCCCGGCCAAAGCTCCGCCGCAGGGGGCTCCCCCCCGCACGTTTATTGCCAAACTCTTGAACTTTAAAGATAGGGATGCGGCTCTGCGGATGGCCAGAGAGAAGGGCAACATCGAGATTGGGAACCCCAGAGTTGCCATTTTCCCGTATTTCTCCACTGATGTGCAATGTCGCCGCCAGGGCTTCACTGAAGTAAAGCGCAGGATCCAGATCAAGCACCTCAAATATTCTATGCTATTCCCGGCGCACCTACGAGTGGAGAGAGACGGCCGGGCTTTCTTCTTTGAAGATCCGGAAGAAGTTCTCTCCTGGCTGGAACATCCTAATCCCTCTCGGCAAGCGGCTGACAGATAGACCACACTCGTGTAGGGCCCTGCCTGTCTCCTCATCCTGCTTGTTCCTTCCTTGTCGCCTGAGGCCCTTCTATGTTTGGTTCCGTTTTTTTTCCCCCTCATTGGGGGGTACTTTCTCCTTCATATCCACTTTATGACTGTGGTCCCTTGTACTATGTTCCTGGCCTCAGGTTATCTTTAGTTCCCCCCCTACCCCTCTCTGTGGCGGTTTTCTCCTGGACTCCTATTGCCCGGTCCACTGTGACTTTCCTCTGTTCCTAATCTACAGTCCATTGGGGCCCTAAACTGGGAGCACACCCCGTCCTACCTCCTGACTACATTGTGCAGCAATTTTTTGCCCCCATGCGCAGCCAGGAACTTTGTTGGGTTTCCCAAATTTCGGACTGACTGTGCCTGTGAATACCCCGTGCCACGTCTCTGGTTAATGGCATGGTCGGGGCTGGACGCTTATGCTTGGGCTGTGACTATCCTGTACACCTACTTATTGCTTGCTTCGTTTGCTATATCACAGTCTGAACACAAGTCCCACGGCTGTGAGCCCTTCCTGGTTGCTAGTTTGTTTTGTTTTGGGTCATACCCGCATCAGTTGGGGAAGGTGCAGGGTGGGGTGGGGTGGGGGTTGGGGTTGGTTGTAGTTCGTTTTAAAAAAAAAAAGGCAATACAAATGACTATTGGTTAACTGCTATTCCATCTGTGCTGTACGTTGTATGCATGTTCCAGCTGTATACTCTAATATCTATATACTTCAAACGTGGGATTTATGATACACTTGACTCAATCCTGTGGCTCCTGGGTTGTGCAGACTCGGGTGCTTCACATCTCTCCCTCCCTCTCAGATGGCCGGACTGAAGTTCCTTACCTGGAACGTCCGGGGTCTTGGAGATAGGGTAAAGAGATCTGCAGGATTTGCCTTCCTGAAAAAACAGAGGGCTGATGTGGTGGCTCTGACCGAGACTCATGAGGATGGCCATCTTCAGATGGCGCTTAGGAGGCCGTGGATAGGGTGGGCGTACCATTCCACTCACTCTACCCAGGCTCACGGCGTATCCATTCTCATTGCTAAGTCAGTTCATTTAGAAATTTATAGTGTGGAGTCTGATCCACATGGGAGATATGTGTTCCTTTCTGCAAAGCTGTATGGGGAGTCGTTTCTTATCCTTGCATTCTATGTACCCCCCCCCATTTAACTCAACTATCATCACTACAGGTCTGATGTTCATGGCTCATCATCCCTCGATCCAGGCGATCTGGTTGGGGGACTTTAATGCAACCCTAAACCCTGCTCTAGACAGACCCCAGACAGTCCCGTCCGGTGGTCAGGCCCCATCGAGATCTCGGTTCTGCAGACTTCTCTACTTTTAACCTCATTGATACCTGGAGACACAAATTTCCCCTCTCTGGTGCCTACTCCTGTTTCTCTGCCTCCCACAATACGATGTCGCGTATTGACTACATACTTATAACTAATGCCGTTACCCCGCGCCTGCTAGAAGCAGAGATCTCCCCCAGGCTGCTTTCTGATCATAGCCCCTACTGGATTACTCTATCCATTCCTACCGATAGACCCCGGCCAACGTGGCGATTGAACCAGTTCTGGCTGTCCCTGTTACCGGAGGATGACCAGCTAGTGAATGATTGGACCACTTTTTTTTACAGACAATGCTGACTCTGCCTCCCCGGCTATAATATGGGAATCCTTTAAGATACATGCCCGCAGGGTCCTGACCTCCCGAATAAACAGATTCAAGGCGGACTCTGCTGCTGCTCTTGATAGAGCTTTGGGAGTCCTGCTGGACACTGAACAGACCTATCTGGCAGACCGTTCTCCTGCTAATGCGGACCTACTGAAGCTACATACTAGGGTAGTGGACCAGTTGCAGCACGAGGCAGCCAGACGTAAGTTATTCTTTACGAAACAAAAATTCTTTGAACATGGGGAAAAGGCGGGTAAATTACTTGCTTATCTAGTTCATAATGAAGATAGGCCCCCGACTGTCATTTCTCTTACTGGTCCTGGTGGGGACGCAATCTCAGACCCACAGGCGGTCACTGATAGATTTAGAGAGTTTTTCTCACAGCTTTATACCTCCCAGATGACTAGCCCTAATGAGCAACTAGAGAACCTATTAGCGGGTATTGACTTTCCGAAATTGACTGACGACCAGGTTACTACCTTGGAGGCACCCCTTACGTCCGACGAAGTATCCGCAGCTCTTGCTAGCTTTCACAAGTCTAAGGCCCCGGGATCCGATGGACTGCCTATTGAATTTTACCTGCAGTATGGTGAAATATTATCTCCCAAACTGTTAGAGTTATACAATGACCTCTTTGACACCTTTATTCTGCCCCCTTCTATGAGAGACACGACCATTGTCCTCATACCCAAGCCCGGCAAGGACCCGGGCCAGCCGGAGTCATACAGACCCATTTCACTCTTGCAGGTGGATGTTAAGATCCTTGCTAAAATCTTGGCGCTTCGTTTGAATCAGGTGATACTGAGTCTAATCCATGCGAACCAGGCAGGTTTTATGCCGGGTCGTAACACCTCATTTAACCTTAGACGACTTTATATCAACCTGCAAGCAGTACATGACGATGTTGGGTCTCGGGTGGTGGTTGCCCTAGACACGGCCAAAGCATTTGACTCAGTCGAGTGGCAATATCTTTGACGTTTCCTTAGGGGATTTGGCTTTGGCCCGAACTTCATTAAGTGGGTCCAATTACTCTATCAGGCCCCGCGAGCTAGAGTTGTCTCCAATGGTTGCACCTCCCGACCCTTTGACCTTACTAGAGGCACTAGACAGGGCTGTCCCTTGTCCCCACTATTGTATGCCCTGGCGGCCGAACCTCTTGCAATATCCATTAGGGCAAATTCCAAGATTCTTGGCCTTCGAGTGGGAGCAATCGTGGAGAAAATCAGCCTATATGCTGATGACACGTTGCTATACTTGGCAGACCCGGATGTCTCCCTTCAGACAGCATTACAAACGATTGAATACTTCGGATAATTTTTCGGCCTTAAAATTAATTGGAGTCAAGCCTCGTACGCACGACCGTGTTTCTCGTCCAAAACCGGCAAGAAAAGTGTCGCGAGAGCTTTTTTCTCGAGAAAACCGTTCGTGTGTATGGTTTTACGACGAGAAAATTGCCATGAATCTCGACGAGAAAATAGAGAACCTGCTCTCTATTTTCTCGTCAGGATTCCTGATTTCCTCGTCGTGTTTCTCGTCGGCCTGTTTTCTGACGAGAAATGCTTCGTGTGTATGCTTTAACGAGTCTTTCAAAAGCGCGCATGCTCAGAAGCAAGTATGAGACGGGAGCGCATCTTCTGGTAAAACAAGCCTTCGTAATGGAGATAGCACATTCGTCTCGCTCGAAATTATTGCATCGTTTAAATGTTGTGCATTGAAATCTTCTTTAGAATGTTACATTAATCAAAACGAAAGAACTTCTTTTGCTGCTGATATTCACACAGGAGTTATGACTATCCTTTTTTAACCTTTTTCATGCTGCTCTTAAGAAGATTTATGTGTATTATATCGTGCAAGTTTTTATGAATATTTAACATTTTTATATTTTTGAAACTGATGTTAATTTTAATTTCGCAATGTTTTGATAGTGATCTCCCATTGAATATTTTAATATATAGTTGTTAAATTTTACACCCTCTTTTTGGGAAATAAGATTCTTTTATTTTTTAGGGGGGTTGTTATCTGTCCCTTTTTTTGTCAGTCAAATGTATCTGCTTACTCCAAAGCTAATTTTTAAATTTTTACAAATACACATAGTCAAGTATGAACTTAAACAAAAATAACATTTATTCATGTTTTGTAAAAAATAAAGAGAAGGCAGCGCTGGAGAACCTGCTGCCATTTGTGCATCCCAGGGACCCCAGACCACACATCAACCCTGTGTGGACACTAAAATTGGGAGCTTGAGAAGGCCAACATTTCTGAGCACAATCTGATGCTGGCCTCCCAGAGGTCAGGAACAGCAGCAGGTGAGATATATGTCCCAAGTGTGTGGTACTACAACAGGCTGCCTTCTGTCCGACCACAATGAAGCAAGGCCATCACTTCCTCGTCTTCCTGGCAACCTTCCCTGCAACCTTCCCTGCAGCCTTCCTTCTTCGTTTGGCTGGAGGCTGGGCCACTGGAAGGGTACTTCTGTCAGGAGGAGGAGGAGAAGAACAAGGTGGAGGTGGAGGAGAAGGGGGTGGGGCGGAAGGACAAGGTGGAGAAGGGGGTGGGGCGGAAGAACAAGGTGGAGGTGGAGGAGAAGGGGGTGGGGCAGAAGAACAAGGTGGAGGAGGAGGAGAAGGGGTGGGGCGGAAGAACAAGGTGGAGATGAAGGAGAAGGGGGTGGGGCAGAAGAAGAAGGTGGAGGAGGAGGTTGAGGTTGGGACAGTTGTGCCACCTCACAAATTGCTGTATTGGGGGTAATTTTTCCCATCACCCCCTTGTTGAGCAAGGTGATGAGCAGGGGCTCGCATAGGAGGCGTTGCTCCATGCTCATCACCTTGAACTTTGCCTCCACTAGGCCGGCAATGGCCTCTTCAGGGGATGTGGGCTCCTTGAGGGTGGCATGGGCCTCTCGAATAAGGGCCATTGCTGCCTCACTGGTGGTCCTGTCCCTCCTGCCTCTTTTGGGAAATCGGATGGGAGGCACCTGTGATCTGGTGCCTCTCACTGGGCCCTGCCACCTCCTGGCTGCCACTGGGCCCTGCCACCTCCTGCCTTCCACTGGGCCCTGCCTCCTCCTGCCTGACAGTTTCCAGACCCTCCTCCTGGCTGATTTCATCCTGTGTATGAAAAAGGGACATAGTTTAATATGTTGCTTTAATCTTTACCTCAAAATTTATAATCATGATTGAAGCAATTAGAATGTAAATCCTGAAATCATTTTCTAAAATTTACAACTACATCAGATTGACTATTTAGCACCCAATTAAGTGCAGACTAATGTCTAGAGATCTTGATTTCACTTGTGGAACTCTAAATAGTTTATGTTTGTCATCTTGACATATTTGTCAAACATTAAGTTTATCCCAATACATTTTCATTTAATACTATACCTGGCTCCTGGATGATCCTGATTTGGCCATCTGGATGGCTGCCTCCTCTTGCTCCAGAGAAGGCTCAGGTTGGCTGCAAGGAAGTCTGGGGGGAAGAGTGGAGAGTGATGGCCTTGTCTCAATGTGGTCATCCAGGAAGGACATCCTGCTGTAGTACCACAAATTCGGGACATACACATCATCTGCTGCTGCTCCTGACCTCTGAGAAGCCAGGACCTTAGAGCGTTCAAGTCCTGTAGGTACCTCTCAAGCTCCCAATTTTAGTGTCCACCTGTTTTGCTGTGGCTGTGGGCACCTTGGTATGCACAAATGGGAGCAGGGTCTCCAGCGCTGCTTTTCTCACCCCTCTTTTTTTGTGGATGGGGTTTTTCGTCTCCCACAGAGCGGGCAGCTCCCTTACCCGGTCTATAAATTCCGCCAGGAAATCTTTATCACTAATGAAGACATTCATATTGTATCTGCAAGTAAAATAAATAATATATAACTAATGTGAGGCAAGCAGTCTAACCTCCTTAACATCGCAGTCACCATATATATCCTACAACAGGGATATGCAATTAGCGGACCTCCAGCTGTTGCAAAACTACAAGTCCCATCATCCCTCTGCCTGTGGGAGTCATGCTTGTGGCTGTCAGAGTCTTGCTATGCCTCATGGGACTTGTAGTTCTGCAACAGCTGGAGGTCCGCTAATTGCATATCCCTGTCCTACAACATTCTCAAGACAGTATAGGCCAACAATTTGTCCAACTCACAAAATCACATACCTTCATTCGCACGTCCGTAACTTGAACTCCTCTCTCCGCACACCGAACGTAGTATAGTCACATGTGTGTTTGCTATATATATACACCACGCATGCGTCAAACTACGAACACGTCGCTCCGCACACGTCGCCCGCCCATGACGTTCTAACTAACATCTTTTCCCCGCCCCTTCTCTTTCGGCGCGCAGACAGATATGGCGGATTTACAGCAGGTGTCTGATAATTCCACAACTAACGAGGAGGAGACAAGCCCGGAGACCGAGGAAACGTCACGATCAAGGAGGAGATTCAAGGCATCTAATATGTCTTTTGCGGAGATGGCGGAGATGGTGGACATCTTGCTCAAGTCTGATTATGACGCAAAGCATGGGCCGTATAGCAAACCAAATAGAAGGAAGGCCAAAATCCTGAAGAAAGTCGTGAAGAGTCTGAAGACGAATTTCGGGGTGAAACGCTCAAATGAGCAGCTCAGAAAGAGGTGGTCAGACCTCAAACTGAGGGAGCCAGAGCAGTTAAGGAGCATTAAGAGAATGCTAGCAAAAAGTAAGTAAAATGTACACTTTTCTGCTATTAATGTTTTTCTCAACTTACATGTTGCTCCTTTTTTTGATTTTATCATATTGGACTCCCTTCCATAATTTAATAATTTGAACTTGGTTTGGCACAGTAATCGTTCGTTACGTTACAGACACTTCGTTCGGCCACTATCCGCTGTTTTGGCTTATTTTATAGCCACAAAAGTAATTAGACATCTGCGTGTTTTTAAAAAAAAATTGTTCCAAATTTTTAGGCTAGATGATGTGTTTGTAAAGAGAATGAAATGCAAACTTTAGTCAGTGTAAAGGAGAGGACACTAGGCAGCTGCTTCCACATCTGTACTTTGGAGCACTATAGTGTGGGCCACCAGACCCGCCTTTTTTGGGTGTCCCACACAGGTGCATTAGTGATTTTTTTGTGGTGCCTCCATGTCTAAAAACTGACAGCCAAAGGTGAATACTAAACATATTATTGGTCAGAAATAATGCATTCATCTTTAACTTCCGCCCAAACACACACTTGTACCCCACTTCCAAGCAATTTAGCCTGTTTTTATTTTTCATAGAGAATTTCAGTGTGATAAATAGACCTTTTGTTTGATTCTCATAGGGGAGAGAAGACTGGGAGGAGAACACTCCAGGGAGCACAGGAACCCCACAGCTTCACAACAACCCCAAACTCCCAAAGACCCACAACCGAAGGATGTTGAGGAAGTTGAGGTGGAGGAAGGAGAAGTGCAGGAAGGAGAGGTGGATGACGTTGTGGAACTGGTCACCACAACAGGTCAGTATCTGACACCACAGCTTCAGGTAAGAGATGTAGGCCTGCAGAGTTATAATACCTTTTTATTTTGTTTTTAGGGGATGTAAATGTTGTGGTGAAGGATAGTACACGTTTCTCTGCTGACAGTGCCCTCCGAACAATACAGCAAGTGATGGAATGTAGCACGGAACTGGACAGAATAAAACAAATAATTCATGTGATGGATCAAACATTTAAAGACATTCTAGATGTTTTGGGGAGAATCGAATAAGTCAACCAAACCCCCATTTTTTTTTCAGGAATGACTGTTCATCAACCTTTTAAACTGTTTTTGACAATGCAACCAGCCAAAAATTGAATATGCACACAGTGTGTCAACATGTGCCATCTGACATCAGGGGATATCCATGTACGTCTTTTGGGGGTGCAAACACTTCCTCGTATCTAAAGTAGGTGAACTGAGGAAGGGGTTGCACCCCCAAAACACGTCCATTGATCACCCCTGATGGCAGATAGCACATGTTGACAATATGGATCAGGAGTCTAAAATCCCTAGTGGAAAATAAAACAAAATGTTTGCAAATTCAATTTTTGGCTGGGCAAGGGGTGGCAAGACCCCATATTAAGACGGGCACATGGAGACATAGTTTGTGTAAGTGAATGTGTCAGATTGCTCAGAGGTATCCAATGTTGTAATTTTTGGAATGCAACTGTTGTTTTTGTATTTTCCCAAGAAAAAAATTGCCGGTTTGTGGCCAGGCAAAAAAAAAAAAAAAAAACGTGTGTGAATGTGCACAGAGTAAAATGTTTGAACACAAACAACGTGTAGCTTCTTTTTCTAATACGCTCTAACCTTATTTGGTGTTTTTTTTAAGGTTACATAGTGAAATGGTTGTTATTTACTAAAGGAAAATACACTTGGCACTACAAATGCACTAAGACAAACTAGGAGACAGGAAACAAACAAAAGATAAAACTTTAAAACAGATTTTTATTTAACTCGTTCTCCAGGAATCTTTAGCCATAGCCTGGCATAGGAATTGCCCCCCTACCCGTGAAATATTGCATATATTTGTCCCGAACCTCACGGGCATTTTGGGGGGGCAAGCCAGGACGGGCAGATTCCAGGCCCGGCAGGGGATTAGCAGGTGAAAGTCCAGCCTCAGGCAATACTGAGGCAATATATGAATTGGATTTTCTGCTGAGAAAATTGTGTAGCACACAGCAGCATAAAACTACATAGTTTATTTTGTAGTCCGCCAAGTGTATGGAAGTCATAAAAATGCGGAACCGGCTGGCCATTATGCCGAAGGCATTTTCCACGACTCTTCGGCCCCTGGCCAGCCGGTAATTGAACACCCTCTTCTCTGGGGTCAGGGTCCTGTGAGGAAATGGCCTCATAAGATGCGATCCGAGTCCAAAGGCTTCATCAGCCAAGAAAACAAAGGGGAGTCCTTCAATATTCCCTGCATCCGGTGGCAATGCAAGGTCGTCACTCTGGAGACGGAGGGCAAACTCCGTCTGGATGAAGGATCCCCCATCGGACATCCGGCCATTCTTCCCTACATCAACATAGAGGAATTCATACCGTGCCGACACCACTGCCATCAGCACAATGCTATGAAACCCCTTGTAGTTGAAGTAGTAGGACCCAGAACGGGGTGGCGGCACGATGCGGACGTGCTTCCCGTCTATGGCACCACCGCAGTTGGGGAAGTCCCACCGCGTGGCAAACTCTGATGCCGCAGTCTGCCATTCCTGTGGCGTGGAAGGAAGCTGGGGAGTCAAACAAGATGAAAGAAAATTAGAATTTAAAAATATTACATTACAAGGAGATTATAATAAAAAACATTAGAGGCCAACATCAATCAAATTCTACGTTTATTAAGGTGTTTTAAATAAGTATAATGGAAGGCTCATGTTTCATATTCATCACCCCCTCTGATGGTCCATTAATACATTATTTTGGGGGGGGGGGGGTAGATGTGTTTGGCCACAGGATAGCAGGGCAGTGGCGGTGTGTCCAGAGTGGGCGCTGGAGCACTGCCCCCTCTCTCCTGTGCCCGTCACTCAGAACAATACATAGGTTCATGCCTTGCATTAACCTATGTATTGTCAATGCCGCCCACTATTCAGGTGGATGGCCCCCTGTTAAGCGACCAACATATGAATAACTGTGGCATTTATGGGGTGAAAATTGCATATCAGAAACAGGGAGGCAAATAGGCTTGCACATTACAGCCTGAGGGATGTAATTGGCTTCATAAAAGTTAAATAGGGGACGCGGGGGGAGCATTCCTTGGGTAAACACTGACAGGCTGCTCTGCCAATCATGTTCACCAAGTCTGTTTAATGGTAACATGATTGGCTGATGCAACATCAAGGGAAGGAGAAGACATCAAGGACAGAAGAAGGATGGCGCTGACCACAAGAAGGTATGTGCAGGGCTGGGAAACTGGCTGCATTGGAGGGAACAAAATGGCTGCATTGGAGGGGACAAAATGGCTGCATTGGAGGGGACAACTGGGGGCGTTTAATAGGCACCTTTGCAAAAATGGAGGAAGTTTATTTCCTAAATTGGGGTTGGACCCCCAAACATTTGTTGCAACAGGCGCCCCTGCTGGAAAGGTTAGTGAAGGGAAATATGCATGGAGGAGAAAAAAGGGGCAATCTAAAGCTTCCAGCATGCATGAGGACAAAGGGGACATTCTCAGCATATTACAATCATGGTAATTAGGGAAGGATGAAAGAAATACAATACATTAGCATACATGAAATACATAAAATGTGATGTTAAAGGAGAAAACTTACCCTAATATAGTCCTCCTGCAGGACTAGGATGATGGCAGAACAGGTGTCTGGGATTATGAGGCCCAGAGCCTGTAGGGAGATGCCTGTCGTGAACTTCAAGTCCTGAAGACTTCTCCCTGTCGCCAGATAACGTAACGTGGTGATGAGCCTCTGCTCAGCACTGATGGCTTCCCGCATAACGGTGTCCTGCCTGGTAATATAGGGGGACACCAAAGCCAACAGTTAATGAAAAACGGGGTCAGACATCCGCAGAAAATTCCTGTAGTCCTCAGGATTATTCTCGACTATCTCCCGCAGCAGAGGCATGTGGCAGAATTGGTCCCGCTGGAGCAACCAATTCTTGGTCCATGAACTCCTCCTCACACCATTCATGGACTGGTCTTGGTCCAAAACAAGCAGACCAACACCAAGCGCACGCACAGCAGGAACTCGACGACGAGAACGTCCAGGCGACATGGCTAGGAAACGGTCGTCTTATCAGAACGTACAGAACAGAACGCACTTTAGAACAGCAAGGCCTATGAATAACGAACTGAAAATCAGAAACGAACGGGCAAAAACGCACTGTAAAACAGATACGACCTGCCTAGACGCCCTGAAAGTCAAGATACGAACCCACAAGCACAAACTGAACCTCAGAAAACGAACTGAAAAGCACGAAGCCTGAAAAGCGCGAATCGTCTCTTCCCAAACTTTTACTTCACACACCGTAACACGAGATCAGCAAAAGCAGCCCAAGGGGTGGCGCCAAGAAAATCGATCTTCCCCTTTATAGTGCCGTCGTACGTGCTGGACGTGAGCGCGGAGAACAACGAGGAAATTGGGAAATGTCAGTGTGTACGCATGGAAAGCTTGACGAGAAACTCGTCAAGGTTAACAAGAATCTCGTCGAAAAAAACGACATGTTTTTAACGACGAGAAAATCGGTCGTGTGTACGAGGCTGAAGTCCCAAATTTTGTCCATTGACAGCTTCCCCTTCCCCAGACTCCAGGAGCATTTCCCGTTACAGCGAGTGGACTGTATTAAATATTTAGGTGTCTCTGTATCTAGGTCCCCGGCTGATTATATTTCCCTTAACGTCGAACCCCTTTTTACTCTGATCAAATCCAAGACTCAGGTCTGGGCCAAGTTACCGCTGGGGGTTTGGGGTCGAGTCAACATCATAAAAAAGATCCTATACACTCTCTGGCACGCACCTGTATACATCCCCCTTAAATACATCAAAATAATAGACACCCTGCTGAATTTGTTCGTATGGGGCAAAAACAGGCATAAATTGGCCTGGAATGTTCTCAAAAATCCCACTGATTTAGGGGGTATGGCCTTTCCTGATTTTAAATCCTATTATTTAGCGTCCCAGCTATCTCAGCTTTACCATATCGATAAAACAGATAGGTTGAGATTCCTTGCTTTCCTTTGTCCGCATTGGGCCCAATGCACTGCTGACCCCATGACGGCGGTTGGACTGGGGGGCAACGAGTCTGAGGGGAACCGCAAGTCACTTCTATATCATTATAGACGGATTTGGGACATAGCAGCTAGGCTGATTAAGATTCCAGTATTTAATGATTACACTCCTTTGTGGCATAATAAGTCTCTGCCTGAGTTCAGATTGCTCCAGGACACAGAGATGTGGAGTAGGAGGGGAGTGTATTATCTGCATCATGTCATATCTGGCGGGTCCCTTAAACCCTTTCCTAAACTTCAGGAGCAATACTCAATACCTGGTTCTATGCAGTATAGATTTCTTCAATTGACCCATGCAGCACGTTCCCAGTTCTCCTCGGACATTCCACAGTCGGCTTCTAACGCTCTGATTGCAGTGATCAAGGGATCGGACCCTCGTAGGCTGATCTCTGATTTCTACAATATGCTCCTCACTCCAGGCGGCCACCACGCTAGCGTACAACCTGAAACCGAGGTGGGAAAGAGATGTGGGGCCAATGGAGGATGAGGAATGGAGTGAGGCCTTGGATGCTTGCAAGCTTGTTTCACCCAGGCTCTCGGATAGGCTATCACAACTGTTTATTTTACATCGGGCGTACCTCACCCCTCTTAGAATAGCTCGCTTTAAACCTGACACCCCCACAGTCTGTCCAATGTGTACGCAGGACCCGGGCACGTTTTTCCACCTGATCTGGTCATGTCCCATGCTCCAGGAGCTCTGGAAACAGGTTGTAGATTAACTTCATGATGATATGGGCTCCCCCTTGTCACTGGACACTAAACAGTGCCTGCTGGGCATCTTCCCTGACTGAGCTCGATAAGTTTACGAAAACATTTTTACATGAGACGCTCTTCTCAGCTCGGAGGATTATAGCCAGGCACTGGATGAGACCCACGCCACGGAGCTCTTCTGAGTGGAAAGTTGACATTAATAATACCCTTCCGTACAAAAAAATCATATATATTAATCGTGGTTGCCCTGACGAGTATAATAAAATTTGGGATAGATGGCTTGACTCCGCTGACACCTGCACGGACTGTCCTTGAGGGTTGCGTATATCTTTGTGCCCAGCATGCTGCCCTTCTCGTTTGTTATTGTTTTGCTCAGGAACCCTGAGGGTCGCTCCCTCCTTGCTTAGTAATGCCTTAAAGTTGTGCTATACATACAGTGGAATGGAATTTATTACTATGTCTGTATACTGTCTCTGATGGATTTACATGCTACATTTATTGCCATGTACTCTGCAATGTTCTGTTTCACTTGAACAGTGTTCAATAAAAACCGTTTAATATATAAAAAAAAAAAAAAAAAAAAAAAAAAGGTATTTCAGCAAAAAAAAAATATGCTAGGAATGTTCATGTGACTAGCTGTTACACAGCTTGTGGCTAACATAGCTGAGGCTGCTGTAGGATGGTGCATGGTCAGTGATATGACCATTCTAGACCTCACACATCATCTATGCAATTTCAGAAGCTGAGAACTGTATACCAGGGTGTGATCACTAATTGGTAATATTCAACTCCAATCGAGCATCAACCCCACTTTCTAGAAATCATAAAAATAGCAGGTAAATTAAATGAAAAATAAAACAAACAAAAAATATTAGCATAAAATATATATTTATTATGCAGTTAGGGAAAAATTGTAAAATTTACATAATGACGTAATCACTCAATAATAACTCTAGCATGTACAAACTATTGATTTACAGTGAGTTAAAGTGAAGAAAATCAGCTGCCAATAAGCATTTACAATACCTCAGTATGTAGAATGTGTGAGGCTGTCGAGACTGAAGCTTGATAATGTGAAGAAGTGATTTTACACTGAACCGAGTACAAACACAGCCAGCTTGTTCCCACTCACTTCAGTCAGCATACAGAGCAGCTGGAAAAAGCAAAAAGTTCATGTGATTTTTGATCTAATGATTGGATTCAGGATCTAGTGGGAACTCCATTCCAATCCATTCTTGCTTTCACTTGAACCTGATTACATAATAACACCAGAGGAAGCTGTCACTCACGGACGGCAGATAGGACTGACCTAATCATCAGAGTCCTCTTCTTGCTGATTCTTTTTCTATTTGGAGTAGAAGACATTAAAATTATATTAAGATAAAAAATAAATTGCATAAATTACAGCTGTAGTAAACATATTTAAAGGGTTAGATCAACTTTAAAGTGATACTAAAGGTTCCTTTTTTTTTTTTTTAAATAACAAACATGTCTTACCTCCCCTGTGCAGCTCGTTTTGCACAGAGTGACCCCGAACATCCTCTTCTGGAGTCCCTCGGCGGCTCTCGCGGTTAATCCCCCATTAGATAACCCCCTTGGAGAAAAGCTCTCTTGAGGGGGTTACCTTGCGGGCGCGCTCCTGAGTCATACACTTGGCATCCATAGACGCTGAGTGTATAATTCAGCCCTTCCCCCCGCGTCATTGGATTTGATTGACAGCAGCTAGAGCCAATGGCTGCGCTGCTATCAATCTATCCAATCAAAGCCAGGACTCTGTGGTGAGGACGGCAGGGAGAAATGAACAGGCTCGGGTAAGTAAATCGGGGGGGGGGCCGTCACTTCCAGGTGTTTTTTCACCTTAATGCATAAGGTGAAAAAAATCAAGTTAGACTTACGGGTAACTTGTTTTCCATGAGTCTTTCAGGACAGCACCTTGAGAGCATGGCTCCACCCACTTGACAGGAAACACAGCTCCACCAAACTTTTTAAAAGGAGGCTCCTTTCCACTTATCAGTAGTAGTAGAGAAACCTCCGGCCCAAGCTGGAACACAATCAGAATATGGTTAGTCACAGCATAATAAACAGAAACAATAAGGGCGGGTTGCTGCTGTCCTGAAAGACCCATGGAAAACAAGTTACCGGTAAGTCTAACTTGTTTTTTCCCTTATCGTCTTTCAGGACAGCACCTTGAGAGGATAAGAGAGACTTACCCACTTAGGGAGGGACCACAGCCTGCAAGACCTTTCTGCCAAAAGCCTGATCGCTTGCTGACAGAAGATCCAGTCTGTAATGACGGACAAACGTAAGGTAACTTGACCACGGAGCCGCCTTACAGATTTGATCTGAGGTGGCACCAGCTATTTCTGCCCATGTAGTGGCCTGAGCCCTGGTAGAATGTGCTTTAATTCCCAGTGGAGGAGATAGCCCTGCCTGGGAGTAGGCTTTCAGAATAGCGGTTGTAAGCCATCTAGCCATTGACCCCTTTGATGCTTGGTGGCCCTTCTTTTTCCCCAAAAAAGTATGAACTAGGAGTCCGAAGACCGAAAGTCCTTGGTTACTTCAAGGTAATGTAGCAAAGCTCTACTCACATCCAAATTGTGGAATTGGCTTTCCTTTTCCCCTGAGGGGTTTGAGAAAAAGGTTGGTAGGATGATCCCCTGCGACAGGTTGAGGGCTGACACCACTTTTGGTAAGAAACCTGGATCGGTTTTTAGTACAATCCTATCCGTGTTGACGGCTAAGAAGGGTTTTTTAACTGACAGGGCGTGCGGCTCACTAATTCTCCTGGCTGACGTTATTGCCACTAGGAACAAAGTCTTGAGAGTAAGATTCTTTAGTGAAATGTCTTGTAGTGGTTCAAAAGGTTCCTTAGAGAGTGCCTGAAGAACCACTGATAAATCCCAACTGGGAAAGTATTTAGCAGGAGCTGGTCTGTATCTAGTAAGCGCCTTGAAAAATCTTGCAACTAGAGGCTCTGAAGATATTGGCCTTTCCAGAAAAACTCCCTATCTGCACTTTGAGTGAACTGACTGACAAGCCTTTTTCTGCTCCATTCTGAAGGAATTCCAGAATTGACACTAGATTTTTCACCACTCTATTCGACGAGTGACACCGGGTGTTGTAAACCTTCCAGTATTTAGCATAGATCTTTTCGGTAACTAATTTTCTACTGGAAAGCAAGGTAGTCACCAGGGGTCGAGACATACCTTTTCGTCTCAACAACTGCCTCTCAGATACCACGCCGTGAGGCTTAGACTGGTCACCCCTGGATGGAGTATCGGACCCTGCAGAAGCAAGTCCTGCCGGAGAGGCAGCCGCCAAGACGGTCTGACTGCCATTCGAAGAATGGTGGTAAACCATGGCCCTTTTGGCCAAAATGGAGTAATTAGAATTACTTCCACTTTCTCCTTCTGAATCTTCCTCAGTACCAATGTAATTAGTTGAAACGGAGGAAAGGCGTAACCCAGCTGGAAGTTCCAAGGCTGTATTAACGCATCTGTTCCCTGGGAACTGTCGATTCTGTGAATGGAGAAAAAAGCCGGAAGTTGCGTATTTTCTGCTGGCGTAAATAGGTCTATTTGCAGCTGGCCCCATGCCCCGATGATCATTGTGAAGACTTCTGGATTTAAGGTCCATTCTGCTTCCTGAATCTGTCTTCTGCTTAGAAAATCTATCACTATATTTAGAGTGCCCTTGAGGTGGACTGCTGACAAGGACAGCAATTGATTTTCTACCCAATTTAGGATGTCTGAGGCGAGAAGTTGAAGTGTTTTCCTTCTTGTGCCTCCTTGTCTGTTTAAGTAGGCTATGGTAGTGGCATTGTCCGAGAAGACTTGAACATGGGCACCTTGAAGGTCTGGGGAGAAGGCATCCAAAGCTAACCCTTAGTTCTCTACAATTGGAGGACTTTTCTGCCTCTGACCAGGACCAAACACCCTGAGCATAGTTCTGCCACAGGTGCGCCCCCCATCCTCATAGGCTGGCATCCGTCGTTACCACAACAGGCCTGCTGACAGGTTTGTCTGACTTCTCCACCACCAAAGCGATTGTCTGACTTTGGTGGGGATTTTTACCTTTGTCTCCAGAGATTCTGTCCTGTGATCCCATGCTTTCAGGAGGAAACTCTGAAGAGGTCTGAAATGAAGCCTTGCTCATTGCACAGCTGGCATGGATGAGGTTAGGGTTCCTAGGGCTGACATTACCTGCCTTAATGACAACTTCTGATTTGTCTGTAAGGAGGCTACAACCCTTTGTATTTTTATCTTTTTGTCTTCTGGGAGAAAAATTCTCTGCTCCACTAAGCTGTTTTGATACCCCAGAAATTGTGCTTCTTGGGCTGGGTTGAAATTTGATTTTTCCATATTTATGATCCAGCCCACGGCCTCTAGATGAATGCGGGCTCTTCCGAGGTCCTCCAACAATTTCTCTCTGGAGGGGGCAAAGAAGAGCAGGTCATCTAGGTATGGAATTACCGCTACCCCCTGCAATCAAAGAGGAGCGAGAGCCTCTGCCATGACCTTTGTAAATATTCTCGGAGCCGAGGAAAGGCCGAAGGGGAGGGCTTTGAATTGGAGGTGCATAACCTCTTTTCCCATGTTTACTACCAATCTTAGAAACTTCTGAGATTGAGGGGCTATGGGCATATGCAGATAGGCAATGTCGAAGGTCGAGTGATGCCATAAAGCACTCTTGTCAAAAGGTTTTTGACCTTGAAGATTGAGTCCATACAGAATTTTTTGTATAGGACTGATCTGTTCAGCGGCTTCGGGTTGAGAATTAGTCTGAAACTTCCGGACGGCTTCTTTATTATGAATATATGGGAATAAAACCCCTGATAAAGCTCCCCCTATGGTACTCGAGTTACAACCCCCTGGTTCATCAGATCCTTCAACAGGTTCTTCATTGCTAGGGACTTGACTATATCTCTTGGTAGACTTGTCAAAAGGTACCTCTCCGGGGGTGGGGGGGAGGAGTACAAAAACTCTATTCTGTAACCTTGGATCAGAATATACTGATTTTCTGTTATGCTTGCCCAATAAAGGGAGAAAACTCTGAAGTCTTCCCCCCCACCTGCAACCGGTTGTCATTGTGCTTTGCTGGTTGACGCAGGAGGATGGAAAAGGACATTCCCTTTGCCTTTTCCCTTCTGCCCTGACCAACATTTCTTCCTCTCGAGGCTTGTTTTGTTCTTGAGCCTTTTGAGGACGAAAAAAACGTTTGCCTGTCTGCTTTTTCTTTTGACAGGAAAAGATTTCTTCTTGTCTGCAGTTTTGTCGAGAACCGCATCTAAATCGGGGCCAAACAATAAATCCCCTTGGAAGGGTACTTCACACAGCTTGTTTTTAGATGCAGTGTCCCCTGGCCAGGTTTTTAACCACAGCGCCCTCCTAACGGAGTTAGTAAGGGCCGCGGATTTTGCCGTCATCCTGATAGACTCCGCTGATGCGTCTGAGACATAGGCTACAGCTGCTGACAGGGTTGAGAAAAAGTCCAGGATTTCTTGCTTTGGAGAATCAGCTACTATATGAGCCTTAAGCTGGTTCAACCAATACTCCATATTTCTGGAGACGCAAGTTGTCGCCATTGCAGGCTTAAGGTTGCCTATGATGGATTGCCAGGCCCTCTTTAATTGCTGATCCATCCTCTTATCCATGGGGTCTTTCAGAATCCCCATGTCCTCAAATGCTAGATCAGTAGAGCTTGAGACTTGAGAAAAGGCCACATCAAGTTTTGGAACCTTATTCCAGGGAGCTTCTGGGTCTTCATCAAAAGGAAACCTTCTCTTGTGTGCCCTAGCAAAGAAAGGTCTCCTTTCAGGATCAGTCCATTCTTTCTTGATTGCCTCAGAAATTACTGCATGGACTGGAAAGGTACGTATTTTGGGTTCAGAGTCCTGCGTACATCCTGTCGTGTAAAGACCACTCTTTACGCTCTTTCTCTAAGCCTAAAGTCGCATGAATTGCTTTAAGGAGGTCATCAACTTGTTTCAAAGACAATTTATATTTTGAAGACATATTCTCCAGCTCGTCCTCCTCATCCGATTCCTGAGAATGTGAGGGGGAAGGACCTTCCTGGTTCAGACGTTTCCTCCTTCACTAATGCGTCAATACATGTTTGACAAAGTCTTTTTCCAGCCTTCAGGTAGCTTAGACTTGCATGAAGGACATTTATTTTTGTTCCCTGGGTCAGAGCTCTTGGCCTGCCATGATAAGGGAAAGAAAAAATGAAAAAAATACAAACCATCCATTTGAGTCAGCCTGAAAACCATCCAAGATGCTCACCACAGGTGCACAGTGAGAGATCTGAGAGATCCACTACACTCATGTGCCCAGACAGGCCCCCGTCACCAGGGGGGAAAAGAATTCAAACCCCCCCTAAGGGAGAAGAGAGCTAGAGAGAGACCCCATAGTAAATGAGAGTAGAACCTTAGTCTACTCCTTACCTGGGACTTGCTGGTGCCGGTGCCTGCCCCACTTGCTGCAGATCCTGCATTCATGTTGAGGCAGCAGCTAAAAAAGGCACCAGACCTGTTCCTCCCTTCTCCTCAGCACTTTCCGGCTGAAATGACGTCATCTCCATGCCTCGTACCCACTTGTGGGATGCCGCCCCCTTCCGGTTACCTCACTTCCGGGGGAAGCAGCCTGACTGACCTTCCCAAGATGGCGGCGGCGTTCGGCTGCCCGGACCAGAATAAAATGTCTGCGCCGTCTACCTTGCCGAAGGGCAGCATCCCGGAGCAGACTCGGCTCCTCTGAACACCGATGAGGGAGAAGGAGCCCATCCACAAGGCACACTCTAGCCCGTGGAAATGGGAGGAATCAGACTCTGAGGTATGAAAAAGAAAAACACAGGTGGAGTAGGGAGGTCTGGCCTCTCAGGACAGCACCTAGAGAGCTCCTAACCCCCACATGTGATCCCGCCAGAGGAAACACAAAAACTGATAAGTGGAAAGGAGCCTCCTTTTAAGAAGTTTGGTGGAGGTGTGTTCCCTGTCAAGTGGGTAAAGCCACGCTCTCAAGGTGCTGTCCTGAAAGACGATAAGGGAAAACACAAACTTTTACAACCCCTTTAGGGACTTTTGCCAAAAACATCCCTATGCATTACAACCATTCTCAGTACAGTAAAATGCAGTGCTCCGTTTTGTAAAAGAATGCTTCCTTTTAATCAGCTTTTTCTATTGACCACTACTCTGTCCTGCAGATGAAAAAACATACTGAGCATTGGATGCATGGCCCTGTAAACTCACAAACACTTGGCTTCATTCCCTATTGTGACAGTGCAGGACCCTGCCATGGTGTGAGATTAGGAAAGGGATGTAAAGATGACAAGATTTTCACAGTTTCAGTATATTATGAGCAGAGAACGCTATGTTTTAAGTTTTCTCTGGGGTTTGTAGTCATGGATCGGGGCCTAGAGTTTGAAGGTTTAAATGTTTATTGGGTGGGACAGAGCCTTTAATCTTTATACTCACCTTAAAATTAACTGGTGGATGCCTGAAGGTAATATGCCCTCTCTGCAGGAGGTATGACACTGAACAAGCTGAAATTCTCCTTACAATATACTCACCCATGTATGATCACACCCTTCAGTTTAAGGCAGAGCAGTGATAAAAAGGCATAAGCTGGCTCCTGCTGATATCGATCTGTCCAATGAGGAGAGAGACAGTGTTTGGAGCACTGCGCTCGTGCACATCGCTGGATTGGATTGGGCTCAGGTAAGAAAAGGGGGGGGGGTCTGCAGCACAGAAGGTTTTTTCACCTTAAAAGTGGTTGTAAACCCTTACAGACCACTTTAACCTACAGGTAAGCCTAGATTAAGGCTTACCTGTAGGTGCAACAAATATCTCCTAAACCTACACGGTTTAGGAGATATTTTCAAAAGAAAGGCACCGATGGCGCGCAGACGCACTAAGAGTCAGTGATGCCAGTCAAAGCGCCGGAGCCGCGATATGCGGATGTCACTCGTGGAGAGATGGGGCCGAGAGAGGAGGTGTCCGAGCACCGCTGCGGGGGCTTCGATCTCAGGTAAGTACTTCATAATGAGCTAGTATGCTACGCATACTAGCTCACTATGCCTTTAACTTGCAGGGTGTTTTTTTTTTTTTTAAAAGAGGGTTTACTTCCTCTTTAATGCATAGAATGCATTAAGGTGAAAAACCTTGAGGCTTTACAACCACTTTAAGACACCACTTCTGGGTTTAGTCTATTCATTTGTGCTAAACAGTCCCATGTTTGCAGATCAGAAAGTTTGGAGAAATGCACTAAATTGTTCACTCCGTCTGCTAGAGGATCTCTGGCGTGAAGGACCAGCCAACAGAACTTTTGATTCTGCCTGAAAGACATGCTTCTACAAGGTCGTCTCCCGCTTATTTTGTTAGAGTAGCGCTGATATATAGGAGAAGGGATGGTAACTTATTTACATAACAGCAAGTGTCTAAGAGCGCTGGTGCTAGCACAACTGGTAGTAAAGGCTTCCAGTTGACTACTAGTTGAAAATACACTGCATGAATACTACAGACAGCGGTACTATTTTGAAAAAAAAAAAAAAGGGTGTGCTGGCAAGTTGTTTTATTCCACTGTACACAGCCATTCCTATTTTATAGTCCAATAGTTAGGCACAAGGGCACTTTAAGAGAAGTTCATTTTGTTCCCAAGGCTGCAACATAAATAAGTCACTAGCACTTGAAAAGGGAAACAGAAAAATCCACATTAAAACACTACCTTTCAGGGACTTAGCCATTCATAAATCACTGACATGAGAGCCATTTATTTTTACAATGGCCTCATTAACATAACAGGGCTAGCAGTATAAATGTCCATGCAGCCTCCACTCATATGGAGTAATACCCAAGGCATAAAAGTGCAGATGAAGTCATATTATATATATATATATATATATATATATATATATATATATATATTGTAAAGGACTAGCATCAAATGTAGAACTTGAAGGACACCGCCACTCGCTGGTTCTTCTTTTTAAGGGCTTTGTTTGCCCATTTTTATTAAAAGAAGTTCAAAACAAAATGAAAGGTTTCCCTCGCAGGGGTTTCAGCACTCCTATTCATCAACAAAATGTCATTTAGCCTCCTGGCTTATACATACAGCAGTGCTGCTCAGGCCTTCCACTTCAGGCTTTCATCTGTCTCCTACAGACTTTTCCCTTGGCAACACCGTCCATTTAGATAGCAGCCCCTCACTGCTCTGATCCTCAGACTTGGGTCCACTGCTCTGACCCTCAGACCTGGGTCTCTGGCTTCCAGTGTGCAGACAAGCACTCTCTGGCTTCTCCAGTGCACACTTGCACTCGTCGGGAGGGTGGAGCCCAGAATGCTGATCCTGACTCTACTATCAGGCCCACACACACCTGAACAATCAGTGTGCAGTTGAGTCTCAAAACCCGGATCCAGGACTGGGGATTTCATCCCACCCGGATCTCTAAGAAATCCCCAAGCTCCAGGTCCCAAAGTGGACTTTAGTAAAACATGAGGAAATTGAAAAGCCAGTTTCCTCCAAAACAAGCAAATACCCTGGAGCCCCTCAACCTGCCTGGTTGAGAATCCTGTATTTATACACTGGTGGGGTACCACACTACCACATACCCTCCCCCTTTGTTTCGATCCGGAGGGAGGAACACCAGCACCCATCATTATGGTTGGGACACCTCTGTGCTGGCTGTCAGCCACGTAGGCCCAACCTTTTTTCCGGGTGCGCTTCCAGGTATGTCCCACCCTGGATCTTAACAAGGTCCTATATTTCCCTATACTCAGCCTTCTCCCTCTTCTTTTGGGGTTCCATAAGTACTGCCTCTCCTGAAATTTTAACAGGGCACCCCTGGTCTTTCTACCAACCCTTCTGCCTCCACGCTTCAGGTACCCAGATTTCCCAATACCTTTGGACACCACACTGTCATGTACCTTTAACAAACTATTTGGTTCATCATTGACAGACATATTCAAACCAACATTACACCTCTCAACGTTGCACAGGTCACCAATGCCTTTTTTTTTAGCATTTGCTAGGGCAGAGTCTGCAGAGGGCACACATACTGGAGGGCCGCCATCACCCACGGGAACCTCACAGGACGTCACCTCCCCTGGGTTCACCCACTCTGCAGGCAGCTGTCCTACCACTTGACCTGTTCTGATGCCCTCTGTATTTGTATCCACCTGAACAGACAAGCTCTTGTCTGATCCACATACAATTTTTACTGCACTTCTTATCCGTTTCTCTGTCTCGGGGACCTTATTAGGTTTGTCACCTAAACCAAACATTGGACTGGGGACCCCAGTCTTTTTAACCACCTTCGGTTGAGCCGCGGTCAGGATCTCTGCTGCTTTCTGGTCCACACTTGGCCCTTCCATCTCATGCGATTCTTCCACTGGTATAGCACACACGCCCTTCACCGACAGCTGACCAGTACTACCTTGGACCATAGCAGCAGAAATGCCTTCTACCTGGCTGTTAGGTGGTGAAACCTCAGACACTTTCTTTTCGCCAAAGCCTCTCCCATATACCTCTTGTACAGAAAGTAACCCATCAGCATACCTAGAGGCGATTTTTAACACTAGTAATACAGTCATAAATAAACAATTTCTGTCTTGTCTTCCTTTGTGCTGTACCACCTGC